>CANTUQ010000170.1:1800000-2202500 GCA_947683425.1 Excoecaria cochinchinensis
TTAACTTTAAAGCTAGAAGCAAACTGAGACTTCAAATTAAGTTATAAGATATGAGTCACCTATGAAAGTAGGTATCAGATGATTTTGCATAAATGAAGGTGGACTCTAAATGCCATAAGGAATGGTTCTTATTTCTTGCTTGCATTGAATGGCGTTAGAAGTTGTCAATTCTGTAAAATGGCTCAGTTTTGAATGTGGCACTCTAATACATGGGATGAGATGAGCGATACATGGGCCATGTGGCTGAGTGGAGTAAGAAAAATTGCCGAAAGTAGCAAACACCAGGAGTCATTGTCTGTCCTTTCTTCTACTATACTCTATCTAAGACATCGACATTATGGACACACAATCTTCCTTTGGAACTATAGTGATGTTTGCTATAAGAGCTTGAAAATTTACATCTAATGAGAAATAAGTAATCTGTAATCTCTTTTAGTAGTTTCTAGATTCTTAGCCTTCCATTATCTCCTCATCTTCTTCTCTATCACATTATCCAATGTAATTCAAGGTTAAGGAATTTGAACAAGATAATATTAAGACTTTAGGTATATAGCTTGGAAATAACTTGTTTTGCTTGTATCCCCTAATGACTTCACCCACACCATAGATCAAGGGTTTAAAGAAAGTAGCTGAATCGCTTGTATAACAAATGTACGAATAGCCAACATCTTTAACGATGTGTTCAAGGGGATTATGATGGTTCCTAAGGTTACTTCATAACTAAATCTACTTATAACAATTGTGTACACATAAAAAGACTTTTGATTGAGAATGTCATTATGTATAGCCTTTGGACAATGTCCACAAATTAGTTGAGACTGACATGATTGTTGATGGTCTAGATTCTATCTAAGTGATCTATAGATTGCAATTGCCAATGCATTTCCCTTTGGATCCACCCATTGCTTTCTTCATTTAGTGCTTGCCATTAATAAAAAGTTGCATTTGGCTAGTTAAAATAAAATATAAATGTGAGCTTCGACTCATCTTAATCTACCTTTGTCTTAAAATTTGATAGAGGCATTTTAAATTCATGAAGACTGAAAATTAAATATAGTTCATACGTGGAATATTTTCCTTTACCCATTTTTCAGTTATATACACATTATATGAGGAATATAAAGTGATGTATATCTCGAGTAGAGACAAGACAATGAAGACTGAAAAAGAAAAAAGAACGGGAGAGAGAATTATAGTAGAGCTAGAGGAAATGAGGGTGAAATTGCTTGTACATGTCTTCTATTTATTTCATTTATTAGATAATTTTGATGACATAAACAATGTGTGTTCATATGGATGCCAAAAAGAATTATTACATTGCAAAAAGAAAGATAGATTATAGCCATATAAACTTTACTAACTAGAGTTGTGTGAACTTTATGTTAATATATGGACTCAATCGTAATCTAGGTTTTGTTTGTTTCATGAAAAGAGTCAAGGGGTCAAATTTTTATAAAAATGAGGCAGCATAAATGTATTGGGTTCAAATGAAGTAAGAATACTATTGGAGAAGGCAGAAATTCTCTATGTACTTTCAACTTATTTGGTGGTCAGAAGGTTGGGACTCAGTTTTTCTGACTTCCTAAGTGAAAGTGAGATATAATGGATATGATATGTAATCGTATCTTTTTTTCCTATATTTGGTATCATGGGGTATTGCTAAGCTTTTGAAATAAATTAAAACTCTTTAAGGAGAAAGAGAGTCAGGAAGACAATTAAGAGAATATTTAGTAGGTTATTTCATCACTTTTTCTTGAGTTTGTTAGATTGGCTCTTTTCTTTTAATAATAAATATGAGGATTCAAGTGCATACGTGCAATGTACTAACTATGTCATCATGGTTAAATGTAAACAAGGGATAATGCTGTTGGTCTTGAAAGATGCATAGTTGGATAACATTTGTTTACAGATCAAATGATGGAAAAAGAAGCCACATGTTCCATGGAAGAAAGGGCAAAAGCTAGTGCATAGTTGAAAACCCTTTATTGGAAGACATGGTAGAGATAATACCAATCTTGTAGGCAATTACAATGTTTGATGTTGATATTTGCCTAAATCAATTTTAAATGTGTTGACAATATTATCGTGAGAAGAATTTGTTTTCTCTTCATAACTTCTCCAATGAAATTAATATTATGCCATGTATCCCATTCATTTTATATGCATGCATCTATTCTCTATTAGTTTAAAATGCATGGATATCCTTCTATGTATATTGGTTCATATATGGTTTAGAAATCTCCATTTTCATAGTCTACACTTGGAAATATTCAACTGACTATATATATTCAAGAGATTTCCACAGAAATTCGCTTGATTGTTGTTTTGTAACTAAAAAAAGTACAATATCCATTTCTTGTAAGTAGTTTTTGATCTTACGTCCTACATAATCTCTTTCTAAAATTTAGAAAGACATCAACCAAGATAATTGAGAAGAGTAATTACCTCAAGGAAAAAATGTTTGAAAAATTTAAAATGAAGTTGGAAGTTCACTTATACTCACTTGTATTTGCTGCTGCTGTTGGTTTTCTCACTATGTTGTGGCAACATTAGTTTAGGGTATATGCAGTTAGGGTGGTGATGTAGGCATTAGTGGCATGTGCAGTAGTCAGAACTTGAGCTACTTGACTCAAGTTCTCATGTTAATAAATATTTTCAGCTCTAAAAGTAAACAAGTCAAAGTTTTCATCAATTACTCTTCTCTATTTTTTTTTCTTACATTTTATAAATAGATAAAGATGCAGAATTAATGTGCTCATATGACCATTTTCTTTGATGCCAAATACATAAATCTACTCCCGCGATCTGTTAAGATGATTTAGCGGCACCAAAAACTTATTTTTCAGCCATTATACTCATTTGTGTCTTGAACTTGTTATATGATATTTAAAACTTTGACAAAATTATATTTATTTTATTTTATCACTATTTCTTAATCTTTCTATTATTTTCTTTTTGTTTTTGCTCAAACTAAATAAGTCTATGCAACAAATTAATATTTCTAAAAGGTTGATGAGTTGAAGTCAAGGTTTAAGGTGTGCCGCTCAACATGTTTCTGTGCACGAAGGGACAAATTCATTTACTAGGCCTTCTATTTGATCTATGGAGCAATAAGATTTGTCTCTTGTTTCCCAATGATGATTATCTATAGGTAAAATAATGGCCAAGTAGGCTGGTCAGCGTCTTTCCTGGCTGTAAATAGAAGGTTGCTTTCGTGTTTTGATCCTATGCATGTTGGCAGAGTGAAAGATAGTTATAGACTGGAAGTAACTACTATACTGAAAATTGGATCTAACAAAAATCATTTGATGATATTGAAATGAACAACGGTAATGAATTTAAAGCTCAAAGAACTTTGCAGAAAACAAATATGAACAACACACACACACACACACACACAGATAGAAAGAGACTAGGTTTTTTCCTTTTTTCCTTTTCCTTTTTTTTCCCCCTTTTTTTTTTCTTTTCATTTTTCTTTTTGACTTTATTTCTGATATGGCATTCTGTTTGAGGTATGATATGTTGCTGCATAATATTGATGTTATATATTGGACTTGTGTAAGGTTGGGTAACTAACTTTGGGATCCTTGGAAGACAATGCCCATAAAGTGGTCATTCTTGGAATAAATTGTGTAAGCAATAAAGAGAAAGTACATAGTCACTCTGTTTAAAATGATGCAATCATTTTGTGCTTTTAAGATGTCTGGTGGGATTCCGGTTTGAAATGTCTGTTTTAGAGGGAACATGTTACTATAAGCCTGGGTTAGCCTTCACCACAGAAATGTGAATAATTTATTTTTTGGGCTAGGACAGATGGATGATAAGATTACTGTGGGTATGCATTACTGGATTCAACTTCTTAGCATGAGTTTGCTGTATGTGGCATAATCCTGACATTTCTTGGTGCTTCATCTCAAAACTGTTATCACACTCAATGCTTCAGATCAAATCCATTTCCACTGGCCTGGGATTTCTTTAAACATCTTTAGGATGATGATCCCTTGATTTTGCTTGTACTTTGTTTTTGTCCATTGTTATCTCCACTTTGAGTACGTGGTGTGTTCATCTCTTTAACATCGGGTGTTGCAAAGAAATTACTGACCCTACTCCTTGTTTGAAATGTGTTCATGAATAATCAGCAGTTGTGCTGAATTAATGGCCTATTTACAACAAGGATTTCTTTTAAAGTAAATACTTGTTATTTGGTGGATATAACGTGACCTGTCTTCTTCTTCCCCTACCATTTACCACTTAGTTTACCCAAATTTTTGTTAATGTATGATATTGATAATGGTATATCACTAATGTCATGCTGGAACCAAGCCTGCTTGCTTTGCATGCTATTTTTCCTTTTATTGCGTGAAGATGCTGAGGCACAGCCTGTATTTTGTCCAAAAAAAAAGATCAGCTCTCTCTTTCATTGCTCTTCAGATTTCCCCCTTTCTCATGCTTGACTCAGTTACATTTTAGGTTTTGATTGAAGCAGTGGTCATATGATATGCTACACAGGTCTAACTACGCCGGTGGAATCATTTGTTATCCTATTGATGATAGGTATGCACGAGGCTTAATGCGCTTTTTCTCGTAGTCAAGTGAATGGCAAAATTGCTGCCAGTTCAGAAGGATGTTGATGTATAGTCCTTGTTAGTAAATATCAATGCATATTATAGTATGTATTATTTTTTCTATACCTTGGTTTGATTCTGGGTTATGTTCTATTTTCATTTGTGGTTGTGTTCTTACATTGTCGTCCCGGACAATTGTGTTGCTGCGTTAGTTGGGTGAGATAAGTGAACCTCTTTTTTGCAGTTGCATAATTAACATATACCGTCTTCAGATCTTATGCTGTTTGAATGTGTTGGCTTGTTTCAAGCAGAATTAGAATGTAATATGTCAAGTTCAATGATTGATTACGGAATACTTGTGCTGGAATAGTATGGTATCTTAGTTGTCTAAGATAAACAACAGCGTACTTATATTTTGCCCGTCAATTGCATCAATGTGTTTCTGTTAGCTGGCTTCGTGTATACATGACGTTAATTCAGAGGTTGTTAGTTTTCTTGGTAAGATTGTTTATGAATTGTGATGCTTGAGATTTGCATTTATAGAGTTGTTTTCTTCTGGTTTTTGGTTTTCATTGTCTTCAACAAAAATGTTGGAGGTGGAATTTTTGAGCTTCCCCAAGAACACAAAAAATATATATGTATTATAGGAATGAGAGAATTTTGATGTCTCAAATTTGTTATTCTGCATAAGCGTAATGCTGTAAAAATATTCTATGGTGGTTATAGGGAGTAAATTTTGAATTAACTAATTTAAGGGTGAATAATGAAAGTGTGTAATTTCTTTCGTCCTACAAAAATAGGTTTATTTTAGAAATCATTATTGGGATTTTTTTATAAATAATATTTTTTAAAAAATTAATTTGATTTTAGGGTGTTTCGAAAAATATTTGAGAGACCGAAATGTTTTTTATTTCTGCAACATAGCGTTGCAAAATTGAACTGTTTTTTTTTTGGGAAGCTGCAGCTCATAGCTTCCTCAATTGGCAGCTTTTCCAGTTGTTTAATTTTTTCATTTATTAATAAATAAATATTTTATTAATTTTTTAATTTAATAAATAAATATTTTAATATATGTATACATGTATTGGATTAAATCATGCACACATATATTTATTATTTCATTAAAATAAAAATATTATTTAATTTAATGAAATAATAAATATTTTAATATATGTGTGCACGTGTTGGATTAAATCATTCACAAATATATATTTAATGAAATAATAAATATTTTAATATATGTGTGCACGTGTTGGATTAAATCATTCACAAATATATATTTATTATTTCATTTATAACGAAAATATTATTATGTCATTAAGTAAATATTTTAATTTTTTAAGTTAATTAAATAAATATTTAATTTAATTTTTTATTAATTTGGAAAAATATTTTTTTTACTCAATTTAATAAAGATGATAAAAAATATATATTAATAATAATTTATTAAAATATGAAATATAGATTAATAATAATTTATTAAAATATAAAATTAGTAATATTTTGTGTAATCAAAATAGCTTAATATACAAATAATACATTAATTATATATATAATCAAAATTAAATAATATTTTCGTTTTAATGAAATAATAAATATATATGTGTGCATGATTTAATCCAATACATGTATACATATATTAAAATATTTATTATTTAAATAATTTTTTCGTTTTAATGAAATAATCAATATATATGTATGCATGATTTAATTCAATACATGCACATATATATTAAAATATTTATATTAAATTAAAAATTTAATAAAATATTTATATATGCGTGCATGATTTAATCTAACACATGTAGATATATTAAAATATTTATTTATTAAAATATTTATTTATTTATTAATAAATAAAAAAATTAAACAACCAACAGTTTTTTTCGGGCCAAAAAAACTGGTCCAATTCCATAGCAATATGCTACGGAATTGAAATTCTTTTTTTGCAATTATGTGTTATGAAAATAAAAAATATTTCAGTCCCCAAAATATTTTTCAAAACATCCTAAAAATCAAATTAATTTTTTAGAAAATATTATTTATAAAAAAAGTGCCATCATTATTTCACAAGTTGCTAACTGATGCAGGAATATACAGAATATGGAAAATACACTGACGTAGAAGGATAAGATCGGATAGGATATCCACATAATGCTCTCAACAGTGGCAGTGGACACGTTGAATGTAGTGGGAGTTTCAAGGAGTCGTTAAGTCTTCACTTATTAGTACACGAGATAGCATAACATAATAAAGGTTAATGCCAATATAATGTTTGAAAATTTTTTAAAAATTAATGCAGGAATAACATAATACACTATAGTATAAAATAATATACAATTTATTATTGGATTTGTACAATACAGTAAATAGAGGTAAATACCGTAAATTAGAAAAGAGGTGAAGTTTCAGTTATGCAGTTAGGTCTTTAACCTTTATTTATTTATTTTTTTTAAACTTATGTTGGCTACTTTTGTTGACTTACCTAATTAACTCCATCCTGCATTGAGATGCCTATCTCTGTAATTCCCTTTTATCAATTCCTTTCTCTCCTCTATAAGTAACATAAATGGCAATGAATTATATAGTAGCCCATGAAGAACAAACTATGAAGGTAAAGAAATTGTTATAAGGCAGATAATTTTCTTGAGAACAGAGTTTCAAACGCAGAAAAATGCTTTAATTTTAGAACAACACTAAGTGCAGGATGCCTCCATAGAATTAAATTTCATTCATTTAACCAAAATTTCGAACTCTTTGAACCCATTTCCAATTCCAGATTTGGATGAATAAGAGTAAAAGCAGTGCAATCGAAAAAAAAAGGAAGCTGCAGTTGAGAATTCAAGAATTTGCAGTGGAAGATTCAGAATAAAATGTAGCAACTGCTCCTCTGAGTTCACCTTGAAGACGGATTCTTGAACCGATTATTTCATTGACAGTGGTATTAAGCTTACTAAATCATAGGTTTGGTTAACGTGCCACTTTCTGCAAAATTTATATTCAGATTTCAAAATACATATTCCTGAATTATAGGAAATCAATGAAATAACCAAAACTGATTTCAACTGGAATCCCTTACTTCTTCAACCGGCTTCCCCTTAGTGGAATCGAAGCCATCTTTTCCATCTATTCTTTTGCTATTCCATCAACGAAATTAGACCTTTTGAATAAGTGCAGGAATGATAGGAGGAACGTCGGGACAACAACGTTCTAACATTCCGGCCACGAAATTCACAGAAGTATTTCACGATCCTCCGATTTGATTTCTTTCCTTATTTATTTTTTTTTAAATCATGAATTTGATTTCGAAAAATTTGAAAATTCATTTGATTGCGTAGAAAAAGTGATGTTATTCTTATAAAATAAACCATATCTTTTACACTGATGTCTTTGTATCCACGTGTGGCCTTTGACATTTGGCTTAATGATAGGTCAGACTTTTCTACTTTTATAATTGATAAATCCAAAATGTCTTTATCTGTAGGAAAGAGAGATCCGATCGGATTAGATAATCCTGCAATAAGATGAGCCCGGTCGGATCAGGCGTGAGCACTCCGAAACTTAAGTTAGTAGCTTAGAGAGAGAATGTGCTTTAGAGAGATAAAGTTGGGTAATCGATACCTGGAGTCATCGTTGGCTGGGCTATTTATATGAGATGGTTGAGGGGCACTCGAGTGCATGGGGAGTGATTACTGGCTGTCAGAGTAGGTATTCGGCGACATGACAAGGAGCAGGTGGTAGGCATGGGCGCTGCCTTGTGTCAGGCGGCTGATGGGACTGGCGGTCACATCAGCCGATCGGGCATGTGCGCTGCCTAGGAGCTCGTGTCTGATACCTTTGGCTGATAGGCTTTGGGCCTTGCCATTTGAGTGGGCCGGCTGAATGGGCCTTAGAGCAAATGATATTTGCTGTGTTATCACTTGTCCCCCCTCAACAGGTCCGATCGGGTATAGATTTGCCTTTGTGAGTCCGTTCAGATGGGATCAGTTCTGGAAATTCCCGATCCGAAGACGCGTACTGGCGCGCTTTTTGAATTTAGGAGGCGCTTTTTCTGAAGAGACGCGCCTGTTTGGACAGCTGTTTTCATTTATTGTTGCGCATGTACCGAGGGCGACGCTTCGTTCCTCGCAGATGCATAATGTCTTTCGACACGTGGAGCTCGTTGAATGGTGCGTCGTTTGGCGTTTTTGAGAAGCTTTAGCCTATAAATAGGGGACTCTGTAAAGCATTCTTTCTTTATTTTCGAAATCTCTAGCGAAGCTCTGCCAAAATCTTCCTTCTATTTCCAGATCTCTGCAACTACTTTTTACTTCTTCTTCAAATTTCTTAGGTCTTTTTCATCAAGTAAGTAATTTTTCCCCTTCTCTCTTCTTCTTTATTTTTTGTGTGATTTCATCTTCTGCTTTCTTCGCATACCCTTCTCACTTTAGAAAAAAGAGAGTTGCACCTTCCTTTCATTCTTTTTTGTTGAAGATGGCCTCCAGTAGTGCTGAAGCGTTAGACACAAGCTTCTTAGAGTGGTATGAGAACAAACCAGCCGCTGAGTTGCATTCTCGGCTGACCGCTGGAGAGGTAGCCGAAATTTCCTCTAAATACGGCCTTCCTGATGAGATATCGGTGTTGGCCTGCCCGGATTCAATGGCGGTGACTGAAGGGGCCTTCGGCCAAGACGGCAGGGAATGGTTCATTTGCCACCTCTGGAGCCTAGATACGGACCTGAGGTTTCCATTGGGCGCCTTCGAGATAGCGATACTGAGGGGGTACGGTCTTGCCCCAAACCAATTACATCCGAACGGCTGGAGATCGGTGGCGTGCTTCAAAATCTTTTGCAAAATAGAGGCGGTGGCACCGACCCTGGAGCTCTTCACTCACTTCTTCTACATCTCGGGTCGTAGCGACGGAACGGAGTATTTCTTTACAAGCCGCCCAAAGAGGAAATTGATGTTCGTCCCCACCTCCATGAAAGGATACAAAGAACGGTATTTCTTGGTGGGGAGGAAAGGTGGATTTGGAGTGCGCCTCACCCGATCGGCTAGGGTCAATCTCCTGAAGGACCTAGCTGCTGGTCAGCCCATGTATGAGGGCGATATAAAAAAGCTATTGGACGCCGTCAGTAGGAATGGAGAACCCTATGAATCCAGTTTCCTTCTGCGAACGTTGTTTGGCTCACTGGGCGCCCAAGACGCTGAGAACGTAGAACGTGAGCATTAGAATCAGGGAGAAAACATGATCATCATGCATCAGTCATGCATTGTATTTCATCCCTATTGATTGCGAATATCAAATCTAGGAAACTTATCTCGTTTGTTTTCTGTTGTGCAGTTGAGATGGCTGGCAGGAGCGATGCGTCTAAGCAGCTTGGCGAGAAGATCAAGCAGAAGCGTGAGGCCGAGCGGAGGGCCCAAGAGCAAAGGAAAAAGAGGAAACTAGTGCCTTCGTCGGAGGTGCAGTCCTCTCGGGCAGCTGCTGGTGCTTCTGCGATGACTCCGGCCATTGCAGCCGTTCCACTCTCGTCGGCACCCCCTGCTGCCACTGCTGTGGCTGCCTCCACTGCTGTGCCCGCCTCCACTGCTGCTGGGCAAAAGACTGTGCCTCGGGCCGAGGCCTCTTCTCAGGTGGTGCGCACTCGGCGCCGCACTCTTCGGGATGAGTCGGACGAAGATGACACACCGATCGGTGCAATTTTCCGAGAGGTGGAAGAGGCCGCTAAAAGGAGGGCTGAAGAGGCTGCCCAAAAGAAGGCCGAGGAAGCGGCCAAGAGGAGGGCTGCTGAGCTGGTAGCCAAGTCGGACGCTCGGGTTGTCGCAAGAGGCAAAGCTATTCAACATGGCGAGTCTCCACGACGCTCTTCCGATCGCCGGACGGTTCCTATGAAGGACATTTTGAGAGAGAGCTTTGGCGATGATTGGTCGACGGGCCAGGTGGCTACCTACATCTGCCGGGGTCTTCTCCGAGATGAAGATCATCAGGAAGCCGGCGACGCCAGTCAGCTCCACAGGGAAAGCCAAGCCATCAGTTAGCAGTTAATAGACGTAAGTATTTACTGTTTTGTTTCTAGTGCTCGTTTATGCCCCCGTGTCTGACTCGGTTACTCTTGGTTTTGTATAGGCCGCCAGGAGGACACAACGACTACACCTGATGGCCTGTGTGTGGAAAGGAAGGGCCGAGTCAGGCGCCGTGGCCAAGGCAGAGGCAAACACTCGTTGTGAAGCTGCCACAAAAGAAGCCTCCGTTCTGCGAGCTGAGATGGCCAAGCTAGAGGAGCGGTATGCTGCTTCTCAGTAGGAGGCAGTGGCTTTAAGGAAGGAGGCCCACCAGAGCGCTCAGGATCTGAAGGTCCGGCAGAGCGAGGCTGACAAGCTAAAGGGCGAAGTTGCCCGTCTTTCTGCTGAGAGTTCGCAACTGAGGCAGTTCGAAGCAGATGCAACCCGACTGGATGCCGAGTGCAGAGAGTTGGCTGCTGAGAGCGCCAAGTTGAAGGCGGAGGGCGAGTAACTTCGGAGGGATGCAGAGTCTTTGAGGGCTGGCGAGGTGGAAAGGGAGGCTTCTTTCACGAAGATTCTCGAAATGGAGCTCGCCAATCAGAAGGAGCGCCTCGTTGATGAGCTAGCAGACGCCCAAGTGGAGCTGCTCTCTCGGCTAATTCATGAATCTGGGAAGCGCTTTCCTGGGGTGGATCTGTCTTAGATGGATGATCCGGCCTCACTGCCTGCTCCTCCGAACGATGATGGCGATGAGACCGCTCCCGAGGGTGAAGCAGCCGAGAGAGCTTCTGAAGAAGGTCCTTCACCTCCCGAGACGATTCAAGAAGTTCCATTGGAAGGGGAGTCTGCATCGCCTATAGCCCCTGAAGCTGAATTGGAAGCTCCTCCTGCACCTGAAGCCGAGCAAGTGGCGCCTTCTGCAACGGGGCCTGTCTCTGAAGGGGGGGCAGGGTCCGTACCATCTACTGCCGACCCTTCTCAAGCCACTGCGGAGCCTGTAAGCGAGCAAATCGCTGATCCTCCTGGCAAGGTGGAAATTGTAAATATAGATAGTTAGCTTAGGAACGTAGATTAGCTTTACTTTTTCCTTGGTCTTCTATTTCTGCAACAATTGTTTACAAATTGTATAGTGAAGACAGTCATAATAAAATTGCATTTTTCTGCAAGTTAATGTATATATATGTTTGTATTAAAATTTGTAATATGATCGAGCTAAGTATAACTCGCGAAATAGCATAATATTTGCAAGTACTTCCTGAATTCGAATAATGTCTAAGCTCAGCAACCAATCGGGTCAATCTGGCTTATCAGATCGCATAAAATTTGCGTAATTAGGCTAAGTGGTGCTCATAAAGCTGCATAAGAATTGCATAGCTGAGCTAGGCGATACTCGTAGGATTGCATAAGAATTGCATAACCGAGCTAAGCGATACTCGTAGAATTGCATAAGAATTGCATAACCGAGCTAAGTGAGGTTAGATCCTCTATAATACGGATAACATTTGGGGAGGTAAGATCCTCCTTCGCGACAAATTTTCTTATTTAGCTTGGGATGGGCATCAAGCCTAGTGTAGAACACCATATGGGGTATTAATTGAACAGTCATGAAAGAAAGAACCTTTTTATTAATCAGGCCATTGCCAGGTTCTGATACATTATGAGACATGGTACTTTTTAAGTACCTCAACATTCCAGCTTCTGGGAATATCTTGCCCTTCCACAGTTCGGAGCCTGTAAGTGCTCGGGCTTAAGACTTTAGAGACCTCATAGGGCCCTTCCCAATTTGGCATTAGCTTCCCCACACCGGCATTTCCCGAGCCTAATTCTGCCTTTCTGAGCACCAGATCACCTACATTGAAGGTTCTGGACCTCACTTTAGAATTATGGTATCTGGCCACTCTTTGTTTATAGGCAGCGATCTTGGTGTAGGCGTCCTCCCTCTTTCCTGCTGTGAGATCCAAGTCTTGGCATCTCTCTTGGGCGTTCGTCCATTCGGAGTAGAGAGCCGATCGGTAAGAAGGGAGGCCGACCTCTACAGGAATCATTGCTTCGGAGCCGTAGACGAGGGAGAATGGCGTTTGATGAGCGCCTATTCTGGGAGACGTTCTGTACGTCCACAGGACACTCTGCAGTTCTTCCGTCCAGTTGCCTTTGGCTTGACCCAGTCGTTTCTTCATTCCCTCCAAGATGGTCCAATTGGAGACCTCAGTCATTCCGTTGCTTTGGGGATGAGCGACAGATGTGAACTTTAATTTGATGTTCAAGCCTTGGCAAAAGTTTCTGAAGATGGAGCTGTCGAACTGCTTGCCATTATCTGCAATAAAGACATTAGGTAAGCCATACCTGCAGATGATGTTCTTCCATATAAAGCTCTTGACCCTCTCGGCTGTGATGGTGGCTATCAGTTCAGCCTCAATCCATTTGGAGAAGTGGTCTACTGCTATTATGAGGAATTTCATCTGCTTTTTGTCTTGGGGAAAAGGTCCTAAGATGTCCATCCCCCACTGATCGAACGGCCACGCAACTCCAATCGGCTGTTGGTCTGCTCCATGCTGCCTTATAATTCTGCCATGTATTTGGCATTGCGGGCATATTCTTACTTTCTCCTGGGCATCTTTGAGCATACTAGGCCAGTAATACCCCGTTTGAAGGGCTTTTCTTGCCATGGTTCTGCTTGCCTCGTGCGCCCCGCATATGCCTTCATGGAGCTCTCTGAGGATATAGTCTCCCTCCTCCTCCATCACGCATTTGAGCCAAGGGTGGCTGAAAGCTTTTTTATACAAATCACCATTAATGATGGAGTAATTGAGAGATTTTCGAGATACCTTTCGAGCTTCATCTTTGTCCTCGGGCAGTCGTCCTGTTTGGAGGTACTGCTTGATCGGGCTCATCCAGGTTTCACTCTCTTGGTCAATCTCCATCATCTCCGGCTCGTCTAGGGAGGAGGAAGTCTGACTGACAACGGCAATGCTTTCCTTTATAACACTTTGTGCGGAAGCAACCATCTTTGCTAGCCGATCGGCCTCTGCAGTTTGGTCTCTTGGGACTTTCTGTAGCACCCATTCCGATCCAGCCTCTTCCAGTTTTGCGAAAGCAGTTTTGACTTTAGCTAGGTACTGGATCATCGTGGCCTCTCGTGCTTCGAAGGTCCCTAAAATCTGACTGGTTACCAGCTGGGAGTCACTCCTGATGGCTACTGACTCCGGTCGGATTGCACGGAGCAATCTCAGCCCTTGCAGGAGCCCCTCGTACTCTGCCACATTATTAGAAGCTTTGAAATCAAGCTTTATGGCGTACCTTATTGTGATGCCCAGAGGGCCTTTTATTACTATGTTGACGCCTCCTCGAGTGTCGTTTGCTGCCCCGTCCACCGTCATTTCCCAATTTTGAGACTTGGGTTGACTTCGTGGTTCCTCACCCGCAAATTCAGCTATGAAATCTGCTAAAGCCTGGGCCTTTATCGCTTTTCTGGGCTCATACCTAACATCCCAGGATTGTAGCTTAATCGCCCATCCCACCATTTTGCCTTCAAGATCGGGCGTCTGGAGTATCTTCCTCAGAGGATGACCCGATCGGACGACAATTGTGTGCGCTTTGAAGTAAGGTCTGAGCTTCCTTGCACACATCATCAGGGCAATAATAAGCTGCTCCACCGGCCCTTTTCTTAGGTCTGCACCTCTGAGTACTTCACTCACGTAGTACACGGGTAGCTGTTGGGTATCTTCCTCTCGGACCAATGCACCTGCAACAGCTTCCTTAGAGGTGGCTAAATAGAGGTACAGATTTTCACCTGGTACCGGTCGGCTGAGCAGCGGCGGGTTGGTGAGGAATGCCTTCAGCTCTTTGAAGGCTTGCTGGCAGTCTTCCCCCCAGACAAAAGTTTCACTTTTCCTTAGCTTCTTGAAGAAAGGGGTGCAGCGCTTGGCTGAAGAGGAGATAAATCATCCTAAGGCTGTTATCCTTCCATTCAGCTTCTGGACGTCTTTTATGCTCTTGAGGGGTTGCATCTCGAGGATGGCCTTTATTTTTTCTGGATTTGCCTCAATCCCTCGTTGAGAGACTAGGAATCCCAAAAATTTTTCTGATGGTACCCCGAAGACGCACTTCTCAGGGTTGAGCTTCATCTGGAATTTATTCAAAGTATCAAAAACTTTTGCCAGATCGGCTGGATGTTCCTCAGCGCTTCGGCTTTTGACAATCATGTCATCAACATATACTTCGACATTCTGCCCGATCTGGTCTTTGAAAATCTTGTTCATCAGACGCTGATATGTGGCCCCAGCATTTTTTAGTCCGAACGGCATCATCCTGTAGCAGAATGTCCCGTTATCTGTGATAAAGCTGGTTTTCTCCTGATCCAGGAGCCACATCAGGATTTGGTGGTAGCCGGCATACGCGTCTAAAAGAGAGTAAATGGCATGGCATACTGAGGCGTCTACCAGCTGGTCTATACTTGGCAGGGGGTAGCTGTCTTTGGGACATGCCTTATTAAGGTCGGTGAAGTCGACGCACATCCGCAGCTTGCCTGACTTCTTTTTGACCAGCACCACGTTAGCCAGCCATTCGGGATAATCTACCTCTCGGATGGTTCCGGTCTTGAGTAGCCTATTCACCTCCTCAGAAATGAACTTCCTCCGATCGGGTGCGTGTCTTCTTAGCTTTTGGCGGATCGGAGGGAAGTTTGGGTCCACATTTAACTTGTGGGTGATTATCTTGGGGTCCACGCCAGGGATATCTTCTGGCTTCCAGGCGAAGGTCGCTTGATTGATGGTCAGGACATGCATGATGGCTTCTTCAATTGTTTTATCCATGCTTGTCCCCACCTGAACATTTTTCCCTTTATCTAGCGACCTGGCCTTTGTGGCCTCTGCTGGGTCCATCCTGGGCCTTTCCGCCTGTTCTTGCTGCTCAAGGCCGGGCTCCACGACCATCGCTTCTCGCTGCTGCTTTATCATGGTGATGTAAGCTTCCCTAGATGCTTTCTGGTCACCTCTCAAGATGGCGACGCCTCCTGTGGTCAGAATCTTCATCACCATGTAGCGAATGGAGGTCACAGCTCCTGTCTGGAAAAGCAATGGCCTGCCAAAAATGGCATTGTAGGCAAATGTCATGTCAATAACCATGAAAATTACCTTACAAGCGTGAGCTATTGCTTCTTGGCCGAGCTCGACAAAAAGCTCTACAGATCCCACCACGGGGATAGTGGCGTTGCCCAGGCCGATCAGAGGAGTGGCGTTCGGCTTCAGTTCTCCGATCGGGAGTCCCATGGCTCGGTAGGCCTGGAGAGTTAGGACGTTGACAGCACTGCCGTTGTCCACCAAAATTCTCTTTACATTGAAATTATTTATCCGAGCTCTTACAACGAGAGCGTCCTCATGAGGGAACAGGACGTCTCGTGCGTCTTCGCTGGAAATGGTGATTGAGGCAGGCTGTTCTGCCTGGTGGGAGAGGTAGACGCCTTTGCCTTTCCCTTTCTTAGGGAGATCTTCGCCGTAGGATGACCCTCCGGTGATCACGTTTATCACCCCGACATAGGGCCTGCCCGGATCGGCGTTTCTGGGATTCCTGTGCTCATCATCGTCTGAGTCAGGATCATCCCTTCGAGGCTTCGGCTGTCTGCAGGGTTCATCCCCTCTGGCCGGGCCTGTGAATCTCCTAAGGGCCCCTCGGCGTATCAGCCTTTCAATCTCTTTTTTAAGTGAGGTGCAGTCGTCGGTTAAGTGACCGACGTCTCTGTGGAACTCACAAAATTTGCTTGGGTCCCTCGCAACCCGGCTTCTTTCGGAGAGGTCTCTGGGCCAGTTGACTTTGCGGTGCTTTTCTTTGATCCACATTAGCACCGCAGTTGGGGTAGCATTGAGAGGGGTGTACGTCCTCTCTGCTTGATCGTCCGGACGCGGGTTCCGGTCTCTGCCCGATCCTCTAGCCTGGCCTGAGTTTCTGGAACTTTGAGCTCCGTCTTGGCCTTTGACTGTCCGATCGGAAGTGGTGGCTCTTTGAGTAGAGCGGTTGTCCGGATATTGTAAGCGGTCCAAAACGCTGGTCCTTCCTCTCCTGATAGACCTAAGGGCATCATCCAGCTGGATGTGTTGCCTGACCCTCTCCATAAGTTCAGCAAAGCTGGAGGGGGGTCTTGTTGTAAGCGACTCAAAGAGCTGTCGGTCAGTGATGCCCCCTTATAAGGCGGTGGTCGCCATCTCGACACTGACATTTCTTACCTCAGACATGGTGGCCTGAAACCTGTCGATGTAGTCTCGGAGACTTTCATCGGTCCTTTGGTAAAGGTTGCACAGGTCATTCACCGTCTTCGGCGCACGTGTTTGCACGATGAACCTCGTGGTAAACAGCTCCCTTAACTGTCTGAACGACGTAATGGATCCTAGAGGCAGCTCATGGAACCATGTCAATGCATCCCCGCCCAAGGTGGTAGGGAAAACCCTACAGGCTATTCTTTTGTCATAAGTATAGACCTGTACCTTGGTCAAGTACTCGGCCAAGTGTGTGGTAGGATCGGTTTTGCCCGTATACCTTTCCATAACCACATCTCTCCACCTGGGGGGGAGCTCAGCATCAGTGATTTCTCTGCAGAAGGGGGAGGCGGTATTCCCGCAAGTGTTTCCTTCGAAAGCGCCTTTCTTGGGCGGGAGGAAACCAAACTACTTAAGCTTCTGCTTGAACCATTGGTCCTCTTTAGTCCACAGGTTCTGCTTGCTCAGGGTCGTGGCGGTGGATTCGTCCTTGTGCTTTCTCCCCTGGCTGCGGTTTGGAGTGCACATATGGGACACGTCATCCCTCACGGATGGAGTAGCGGACCTGCTGCTGTAGGGGGAGGCCCTGTTTGCAGACATTATCTGCTTCCCCTTATCACTTCTTCCCGGGGTCCTGATCGCGCTTTTTCGGGTCCCCTGAGCTCGGGATTCATTAATGATGATTCCCTTATTCCTGTTCCTCCTGAAGTCTTCGCCGGCAAGGTAATCCTCTTGGGCTCTTTCAGAAGCAGCTGGCATCTTACCCTTCTTAAGGGTTTGGACAATGCTCTTTGTAAAATCACTGAGAATGGCACGCATATCCCTCACAGTGATGGGGGTGTCCTCTGGTTGCCTAGTAGTGGCATTATCGAATTCGGGAAGGAGGTTGGTCCTCATGGGGGACCTGGTGGGCGCATCCCTCCTTCTCGAGGTGCCTGAAATGGCATGAGTGTTGTCATCATGGTCCAGGTCCATGGGGGCTGTATTCTCATTGGATCTTGAGTTCGCCATCTCTCAACGAAAGCACCAAATGATAAATCCAAAATGTCTTTATCTGTAGGAGAGAGAGAGATCCGATCGGATGAGATAACCCTGCAATAAGATGAGCCCGGTCGGACCAGGCGTGAGCACTCCGAAGCTTAAGTTAGTAGATTAGAGAGAGAATGTGCTTTAGAGAGATAAAGTTGGGTAATCGATACCTGGAGCCATCGTTGGTTGGGCTATTTATATGAGATGGTGAGGGGCACTCGAGTGCCTGGGGAGTGATTACTGGCTATCAGAGTAGGTATTCGGCGACATGACAAGGAGCAGGTGGTAGGCATGGACGTTGCCTTGTGTCAGGCGGCTGATGGGACTGGCGGTCACATCAGCCGATCGGACATGTGCGCTGCCTAGGAGCTCGTGTCTGATACCTTTGGCTGATAGGCTTTTGGCCTTGCCATTTGAGTGGGCCGGCTGAATGAGTTTTAGAGCAAATGATATTTGCTGTGTTATCAATAATAGTATGGAAGAATGGATAGATTATTGTTGTTATTGTTAATTTGTGTGAATGAATGTATATGTTTGTAAAAGCAAGCGAGAAGATGAACTTGGGACAAGTTGCATGTCAATTGCTTGAACCATGAGAGGATTAAACGTGGAGTAATGAGTTGTTCCACTCTACCCGTTGCGGCGGACTTATCCTTGCCTTCGCCGCCATTTTTTAGTACAAAATCCAAAAACTCACCAAATAGGAAATACTTCATTTCTCTTTTGCAAAATTGCAAACAAATTGCTCAAATTCCATCTCTACATGCTCAAATCATAAGAAACAACTGTGCCCAAGACCCTTTTATCATCTTTGAGCTGCTTCGCATTTGTTCCAATTTCAAGTCCATTACCTACGCCTGCAAGATCTTTTCTTACACTCAAAACCCCAATGTCTACCTCTACACTGCTCTCATTGACGGGTTTGTGTTATCTGGATATTTCATTGATGGAATTCACTTATATTATCAGATGATCAACTCATCGATTTTACCGGATAATTATGTTATGACTTCGGTTTTGAAAGCTTGCGGGTGCCAATTAGCTTTGAAAGAAGGTAGAGAGATTCATTGCCAGGTTTTGAAACTTGGGTTAAGCTCAAACAGATCAGTGAGAATGAAATTAATGGAAGTTTATGGGAAATCTGGAGCATTAAAAGACGCCCAGCAGTTGTTCAACGAAATGCCTGAACAAGATGTTGCAGCATCAACAGTCATGTTAAATTCATACTTTGATTATGGATTCATCCAAGAAGCAGTTCTCGTGTTCAATTCAATTAAGACTAAGGATACTGTGTGTTGGACTGCGATGATTGATGGGCTGGTTATGAATGGGAAGATGAATAAAGCTTTAGATATATTCAGAGAAATGCAAAGGGAGAAGTTGAGGCCTAATGAAGTTACCATAGTTTGTCTTTTGTCTGCTTGTTCACATTTGGGGACTTTGGAGCTTGGGAGATGGGTGCATTCTTATATGGGCAAGTATGAAATTGAGCTGAATCATTTTGTTGGTGGTGCTTTGATCAATATGTATTCAAGGTGTGGCGATATCGATGAGGCATGGCATATTTTTAGTAAGATGAAAGAGAGAAATGTCATTACCTATAATTCTATGATTATGGGGCTGGCCTTGCACGGCAAGGGTAGCCAAGCTATCCAATTATACAAGGGAATGATAAAACAAGGACTTAAACCAACTAGTGTCACTTTTGTTGGCGTGTTGACCGCTTGCAGTCATGGCGGTTTAGCAGATTTAGGCTTTGAAATCTTTCACTCTATGGCTAGAGACTACAAGATTGAACCACAAATTGAGCACTATGGATGTATGGTTGATCTTCTAGGTCGTTTAGGTTGCCTTGAAGAGGCATATGATTTTATAAGATCAATGAAAATACCACCAGACCATGTTATGCTTGGAGCTTTGCTAAGTGCTTGTAAAATTCATGGAAACATGGAATTAGGAGAAAAGGTTGCAAAAAGTTTGATGAATTGTGGAAATGCAGATTCAGGGAATTATATTTTGCTAGCAAATGTATATTCTTCGTCAGGGAAATGGAAAGAGGGTGCACAAGTGAGAGCAAAGATGAAAGAAGAGGGAATAGAAAAGGAGCCAGGTTGCAGTTCCATTGAAGTAAACAATGAGATTCACGAGTTCCTTCTAGGAGACATAAGGCACCCTCAAAAGCAAGAAATATATAAAAAGCTAGAAGAGATGAACCAAAGATTGAGATTGGAAGGGTATAGCCCTGCAACAGAGGTAGTCCTACACGATATTGAGAAGTGGGAGAAAGAATGGGCATTGGCAATTCACAGTGAGAAACTTGCAATTTGCTATGGCCTAATCTCAACAGAACCATTTACTACAATAAGGGTTGTGAAAAATTTGAGGGTATGCAACGACTGCCACTCGATGATCAAACTCATTTCTAAGATTACTAAGAGAAAAATAGTGGTGAGGGATCGGAATCGGTTTCACCATTTCGAAAATGGGGCTTGTTCTTGTGGAGATTACTGGTGATATTCAACTGTAAATTCACTTATGCAGTGTGTATAGGAATTGAGAAGCAATTAATCTTGTAGTTTTGTTTGTCGTTCTTCCATTGGTATCTTGTCAAAACTGTTAAAAGGCCTGACTTTATGAAAGATTTTTATTATTTCTCTCTCTAATTACTATCATGTACTCTTAATTGACGTCATGTGATTATCACGTGATTTGAGATTAAATATAAATTAATTGTTGGCAGTCACGAACAATAATTAAACAAATAAAATATATGGCAGTGCCCCATTTGTAGGAACAATTTTTTAAAGGATAAAGTAAAAGTAGAGATAAAATTTAATAATGGCAGTGGAAAATGAGCCATGTGTTTGGAAAGTCATACATTTTGATTTATCATCTTTGCTATTTATTTTTGTCTGGTCTTGGAAGACACCTCTGCTTTGTGAATCTGATAATCAAATTACTTCAAAAACATTTGCTTTTTCGCATAAACATGTTCAATCTGCTAAGCATGTTCTGCTAACCCATTTATTGTCGGATTTTTGCTAATTAATGTCTTTTTGTACACTCAAGAAGCGGATGTTAGCATTAAAAAAATTGTTATTTTGAAAAAACTTGTTCGTGTGAACATATACCATGAAAAATACTAAAATAGGTTTTATCACTTTGAATAGGAGAGAAGAAAAGATTTTGTAAACAAGAAATACAAGTAAGGACGTGATTGTCTTTTTACGCATATCTATCAGTTTCGGCAACCGGCAATACAAGTGTCCATTAAAAAATAATAAGAAGTCAATTACCATATAGGTTAAAAGGTAATGTGATTGAACTTGTGGTCTTCTCCTTGGAATATCAAACAAATTTTGAACTTGCAATTTGAGAAAAACACACACACACACACACACACACACACACATATATACAAAAACGGTTTTAACGTTGAGCTCAGAATCAGTTCGAATATGGTTTATACATAAAAGGAACAGCCTGTATATACCTAGTCATAGATTACTTTCAATCTTGTCCAAATCCAAGAAACCATACACTTTAATCTAATGTTAATGTCATTGTCTGTTTCCACCTAATATAAAACGACACCGATCCATTTCATTTTTAACAAATCTCACTTGGTTTTTGTACTTTCTTGTGCACTCTTCTTCTTACGCACTACTCCATTAAAAAAAAGTAACATAAAGGCAAAGCATCTCCAACAACAACAAATTCAAATTCCACAAGAAAAAGGAAAGGAAACTTCTTGCTATAAACAGTGTCAAAAGCTCCTTCGTTAAGCATTCTCTCTCTTTCAAGTTTCATTTTTGTAGAAAACATAAACCCTTCATATAGATTATTCAAGCAATGGATGAGTAATTCCATCAATTCTTGCTTAAAGATTCTTCCTTTTTGTGTATAGAAAAGAAATTAATTCTTTTCCTCTTACTTTTTTTTTCCTTTTCTTTTCAGATCTCCAAAGGATGCTTATTACAGTGAAAATATCACCAGAAGGGTAACCTCCACATCCTCCGGCTCCGGCTCCACCACCAGCGTCCATGTCACCGCCCTGGACGGCCTTGTCAATGTAAACTCACTTTTCACCATCGCAGTCTTTGTGGGTCTTTCACTGACCACACCAGGCCAGCACAGTCTAGAGAATCCATCAGCCTGCGATGCTGGAATAGACGTGGCCAAGAAACTCCTTGTCTTCGAGGTTGTCTCTTTTAGCTTCTTTCTGTTTTCGTCGCTGATAGCTCAAGGCCTGAAATTGGCTATCAATTTGTTGAATAGCAAAGATGTGGATGAGGCTTTTAGGGCTCACATAAATTTGAAGGTATTGAGATTTGGGATGATGGGTTCTGCTGTTGGATCGGTGATGGGTTGCATTTTCTTGGTTCTTTCAATGGTGAATGTGATTGAGATTCGGCTGGGGATGTTGTCTTGTGGGAGTAAAAATGCTGTTCATGCTGTTACTGCTTTGGTTGTTCTGGTTTCTTCTGCTCTCTTGGTTTATATTTCCACTGCTGTTTATGCTTTTCTTCATTGATTTCTCTTCTTAAAGTTTTGTTTATGGGTTCTCCAATGTTGAACCCAATCTCTCTTGAAATAAGATTTTTTTGGGTAAGCTTTAATTTTGGTGGTCTGAATGCTAATTTAGGTGTTAAAAGTTATGGCTTTTCTATCATCATTTTTGTTTTAATTTGCAAATGAATTGATGGTGTGAACTAAATTTGGATGCTTTGGTAGGTAAAAGTAGGTTTTTTAGTTGTAAAGGTTTGATCTTTGTTTGATAGCATCAGGGGATTGGTCCAAGTTCTTTAGTCTTGCCATTGGAAGTGTAGGAAACTTTGCTTTTAAAGCTAAATTTTTGTAATTTGGTTCTGCTGATTTTGGCTAAGTTCTCTCAGTTCTTTACTGGGGAATCCAATGAGAACATTAGATTGGGGCAAACAAGAAGCGAAATAGTTGTATGAGAGGCTATAAATTTCTAGACTACTAGTTCAGTATTTGTCATATTTTACTGCTATCAACTATTGCATCCCTTTCATATATTTGGTTAGATTTTAGTTAAATTCATTTTAGATGAAAAAACGTAGCTTAATTGAGTGACTAAATCAGCTGGATTTCAATGGCTTTCCTCAGAAAATTGGTCAGTTTTTCATAAGTCAGCTGGTTCCTGAGTTAAACGTTTATATGCCCATTTGGTTCTGCGTATGCAGGTAATGTTCCTGGAAAATGAGGAAAATTCTTGAAATTTTTATATATATAAAGAAAAAGATTAGAAGTTATTTTCTTTCCACAAAATGATTTATGTGTTTGGATTTTGATCTATGTCCTTATCAGTTGGTAATTATTCTTCTTTTTGCTTCGATCCATTCGGTCTGCTTAATTTTGTTATATTACCCAAAATGTTTGTTAATTGGCTTACATTTTTATTTGAATTTCTTTTTTTTCTCTATGCTCCCTTTCTTTCTTGCTTATAATAAGTTTGCTATAATAACGGCAAGTTTTTGGATTATGTATCTTACAAGGGATGCTTTCTTGTTATATTCTTGAGCTACAGCTGCTTGCCTTTAGTCTTAAATGACTTGCCTTGCTTGATCTTGTACAGGACTTAGAATATAATTTCCACACGGGTCATTTTCTAAAACATCCATAACACATCTTTTATTATAATTACATTATAAGGATATAATCAATTAAAAAATAATTAAATTTTTAAGTGTTTGAACTATACGTGATTTTTATTTATAATACATTTTAAATTTTATATAGGTGAATTTTATATCCTTTGCGTAATTAAATATTATCTTTTTTTTTTCAATTAAATTCTAAGTTGATTTTATCTAATTGTTTTGCGGTAAAAGATTCACTTTAACAAACTTCAGGAGATAAGAGGTTGATTGCAAAATTAATGAATGCAATCATTTTTTTTTTCTTTTCTTTTAAGTACCAAGTTAAGGAGGTTTTATTCTTCTTTATGCCTCGAAATTTGTTTTGAGACCCCAAGACATTATGTGCTTGTTTTATGAGCCATGTATATTTCAAAAGCTGAATTATTAGATTAAATCTATTGAGATTCTAAAATTTTATTAATTTATATTACGTCTTTAAATTTTTATTTCTGTATAATTGAGGCTCTTATATAGTTTTTTTTTTTTTTTATCTAATATACTTCAGTTTTTATGGTTAATTTTATCCATAGTCACTGAATTTTGACGATTGTAACGATATGGTCATTATTTTACGATTTGTAATAAAAAATAAATTTACTATTATTTTGTAACATAAAAGTCATAAAAATCGAAAAATTGATATATCGACAATTGGCACGTGTATTTTATGTTTATTTATTCGTCCATGTCATTTTAATTGCCATTTCAGCCATTGAATGGAGTTCATATAGCATTAAATTAATTTTATCTGTGGTGCATTAAGTTAATTTTATCTGTGGTTATTTAACTTCCGCATACATAATGTTATGGTTACTATATTTCGATTGGTAATAATAAAATAATTTAAGTACGATTTTGTAATAGTAAAGTCAAAAATGCCAAATGCCAGATATTTGTATTTTCAGTCATCGGCTTGCATAGAAATTGTTGACTCAGTAGGTAATTGATTAACCGTTTGTTAGGAAAATGGTAGGAGATAATAAAATGGAGCGTAATTTGTCGAATATAAGGGAATAAAATAATATTTGACTTTGCTGAGTCAATAAATTTTATGCACGCCGATGATTGTAATAAAATGATATTTGAGTTATTTTACTCTTATCAATCGAAATATAGTGGCTAGAATATTACTTGTACGAAAATTGAATAACAACGAATAAAACCATTCCTTTTAACTTAATGATATATAGACTCTATTCAGTGACTGATGTGATAATTGAGATGACGTGGACAGATGAGTGAATGTGAAATATATGCGCCAATTGCTGAAATACTCATTTTTAGGCCTTTATGACTTTTCTTTTACAAAATAATAGCGGAATTATTTTTTCGTTACAAATTGTAAAATAGTGATCATATCGTTATAATCGTCAAAATTAAGTGAACACTGGATAAAATTAACCCCCAATTTCTATTATATGAGTTCACATTAATATGAATCCTATTAGTATTAAATCTATCTTTATATATACTCAATTGCACTATTAAACCCAATTTATCTGATCGAATATGTTGGGACTACTCAGGAATAAAACTCCTGTCCAACAAACATCTATTGTCTCAATTTCCCTTTTAATAAATAATATATTTATATTGCAAGTAAAGATTTCCATTAGATATTAAAATGCAATAATGAGTTATTGTTACAGTGATGGAAATGGAGTGGAGAAATTTCCCCAGTAGCAAACCTAGATACTTGTACTGCCTTTTCCAAAAATTTGCACAGTTCATGAATCACAGAGAGAAACTAGGTTTTTTTTTTTTAAAAAAATTGGTGTTATTTTTAAAAAAAATTAGAAAAATGGTGCAACAGAAAACATAATTAAAAAGATGGGGTGTTAAAAAACGGCACAAAACTGTGCCATTGTTCGTCAGGATGGGGCCAGCCAGGTTAACCGGTTGGCGTGCCAGAAATCGGCACTGAAATGTGCCGATTTTTTGCAAAATAGGCTGCACCTATGCAGCCTCACGTGACGCTGTAGAGCTGCAGCACGACATTTTTTTTTTCTTTTCCTTTTCGAAGTTAATGTATTATTGTTTTGTTTGTTTCCTTCACTCTTTCATTCATTTTTTTCACTCATCATTCTTCCCTTCTTGCTTTGTTTACTCTCTTCCCCTAACCCATTTGCCTTAACTTTTCGTGGTTTACTCTTTCTTCCCTTTCTTATTTCCATTTCAAATTTTTAGTTGCACTCTTTCTTTCCTTTTGTTATTTTCATTTTGAATTTTCGGTTGTAGAAGATTTTTTGGAAAGTTAAAAAAAAGTAATATTATGTGAATATTGTATAAATTAATTTTGTTAATGAAATTTTAATTTTTGACTAACTTTATTTTCATTCTTAAATTGTAGGTACTGTTAAGTTTGTAATATAATTTCGGTCAATATTTTTAAAGGTAAGTTATTATTATTTTATTTATTTTGAAAAATAATTTTAATTTGTAAATTCGGCTTAATTTAATTAATTGTTTAAATTTTTTTATATAAAATTGATTTGATAATTTTTTTTATGTTTTTTTTGTTTATATTTAGAATTCATTTTTAAATTGTAGGTGCTGTAAAAAAATGATTAAATTATTTATAGAAACATATAATTAAATATGATTCATTAGCTTATGTTATTTAAGGAATATAGGCATATACTGTATTGGTATCGAAATTGTTTTTAATAAGCTATGTAGACTTGAATTATTTGAATAAATTTGTTCTCCATAAATATTTTTCAATATTTAATTTTTTGTTAAATGCAGATTTTGACATGGATTCTTATCATTTAGGAGTTGCACGAATTAATTCGGATCCTATTAATGGGGAGTTATTAATAATGTGAGGAAAACATCGATCCGATTCGATATGGAATAATTCAGCAATATTTTTTTATTATATATATATATATATATATATATGTATGTATTGTAGAATAATAATGAAATTTTTTATTGATTTAATTTGATCTATTTACATTTAATTAAAAGGTTGAAAGAGATGTGAGTACAAGGAGGATAGCGTAGATGAGCACTACATACAAATTGATATAAGAATTGAACCATATATAAGATCAGTTGGGTTGATACGAATTGCATGAATTGGAGTGATAAATATTGACTGAAATTTAATTACATCACTCATTAAAACGTGGAGATCGAAAATGCACACCTTTCATCTCACATGTGGTAAAACGACAGTAACATTTCAAGATGTGGGGATTTTGACTCGGTTATCGATTGAGGGTCAACCTGTAATCGGAAGAACAAATCTTGATTAGATGACAATTTGTTATAATTTACTTGGAGCAATTCCTCCTGCCACAGATATGCATAGTGGTAAAATTAAGTTGACGTAGTTAGATAATGTATTTGGTGATATTCCTGATAATGCGACACTTGAGTTATTACGACAACATACTCGTGCATAGATACTACGATGTTTTGGTAGACTGTTATTTTCATCGCAATCATCGAGCACTGTCCACCTAATGTTCCTACCTCTGTTAGAGGATTTGGAAATTATTCGCCAATATAGTTGGGGGTCAACTTGTCTAGCATGGTTTTATAGAGAATTATGCAGGGCAACACGTCCTGATACTAAGAGAGTTGCTGGATATCTACAACTCCTACAAATATGGGTGTGGGAGAGACTTTCATAGTTTAGGCCAGAACATATATATGCATATGTTTTAAATAGAATAATGCCTTACGGATTCAAGTATCATTAATTTTATTAATATAAATTATAAATTAATTTTATATGTCATATTATTTTGAATAATGCTATATGATATTTGAGCATCATATTTACTTAGCTGGACAGAACCATTAAATAGGAATATCTTGGATAGAAGTGATATATGGACATATTGGGAAATATTAGATACGCAGGCGCTTGAAGAGGTACTTAGTGAAATTCAATTGATTTATATACAAATTATTTTAATAGATATTCTAATTATGAATTATTTATAATAAAAAAATTGAAATTTTATTGTATTTTGTAATATAGTTTGAATGGGAGTTGTACAACAATATAATACAATTACTCCCCAATTATTGTAGAAGTGGACAACAAAGTTCGATGGCTATTATTCCATTGATTTGTTTCTATATTATTGAGTGGCACCATCCCGAAAGGGTCATGCGACAATTTGGTTTTGATCAGCCAATTCCATCTTAACCCCTTATATAAGATAATCTGCATACAATAGATATGAGGGGCCAAAATCATTTGAATTGGGAACTAGAATTTGCCGTGTTCATAAATGAATGGAACATTGGTCAAGCACATTTTGTCGTAGGCCAAGATCCAAGAGAGCCATTGCATAATCGATCTGAATACATGCAATAGTACGTCCAACGAACTAGATGATGGATAACCCCAGTTGGTGCAAGACATGGAGTAACAGTAAGTATTTATATTTAATTGTAATTAATTAAAAAAAACTAATGCTTCAAAATGTGTGTATCGTTTGGAAAATAATACTAAATTTAATTATTTTAGGCTGATGGTGTTAAAAGATTATACCACGGACCGGCCAAATTTTTGAATAATAGTAGGATAATAGAAAGCATCCTCACTGCAGTTGGATATGAGGATAGAACTTCAACTGAACCGTGCCCCAATTCCGTTAATGTTACACCTATGGAACATCAATTTGAAGACTTCCGTACGCAACGACATAGGACTGGAATGATTCCTACGCGATCAAATATGGATCAAATATATTATGATCCAAATGTCATGCAAATTCCACCACCCATGTTATGGCCTTTTCATGAAATGGATGTACTTCATCAATTTGAATTCAGGGGCATCAGTTATACATCGACTGATATCGGTGGATCGAGCAGCTCATATCCAAAAATACCAATGTCAGGTTCGAATGAACAAACACCTGGTGCGTTCATAGTTCCTACGTTTAATACCGAAACACTATCAACACAAGGTAGGAATGACAATGACTTCTTCCAGCAAATATTTGTAACATCGAAAGAGTCAAATCCTCAAGCAAGTTATGAAGGACCTTTATTCACTGATTTATGTAATGATATTATCGGTGGTGATGCAGGGCCGAGTGCTGCACAAGGTGATGTACCACATAGTGAACAATAACGACGGTATCTTGGCCGAAATAGAAGGCCCATTAGATGTGGTACAAGATCACATTTTATTAATTAAAATGTCAGACAAAAATCGCCATATGTTGTATTAAAAATTGTTATTTATTTATTTTATATGAAAATATTATAATATTAACTTGTGGCATTGAGAGATTAGTAATTTAATTTTATTTGCACGAGTTTTTTTTATTTTTTTTTTATTTTTAAGAACATATATATAATATATGTATATATATCAAGTTATAGTTATTTTACATTTGATTTAATTGTTGTAAAGTTATAGTTATTGCACTTATTGATAGTTATTTTACAAACCCCTCTCTCTCTCTCTCTCTTTCTCTCTCTCTCTCTCTCTCTCTCTCTATATATATATATATATATATATATATATATATATATAATGTGAAGCAAAGTTATTTTACTCTCTTCCCTTAGCCAAAGGATATTTCCTAAATTGAATTTTTTTTCCAGTATTGAGATATACAAGGATAACAAAGAAGAAACGTGGGGTATAATATTGTGACGCGCGCTGAACCCTATCAGTCTCGAAAGCCCATTTTTAGGGTCCGAGAGGATTTACGTCTAGATTTTGGATATCATGAGATATTTTGGAATTTCTACTCAATAAAACATTGGGAAGGTTCATCTAATCCAATGAAACCTTTAGGCACCTTTGAGGTATTTTGGAGTCGCCATCCAATTTACAAAAATTGAAAAAATTCATCTAATCTCGGAACTCTAAACCAGAGAGTGGTTCGGAACTTCACTCTTATTAATACTTTGGTTAAATTATAAGTGAGTCTTTAATAATTAATTTTTTATCACTTTTCTCACACGTCATGCGATTTAATTTAAGCGCACATCAAGCATAAAAGAAAGTGATAAATAAATAAAATAAACTACAAAATAAATTATAAAATGAATCGGACAAAAAAAAAAACAATCCCTAAAATATAAAATTAAAATAAATAAATAAATAAATAAATAAATGATAAAATCAATTAGAAGTATACATAAATTGAGATATTTATTTGGAATAGGAATATTGGTTTCTTCATGCTCATTTAAAAAGATAGAAGAGTTATTTTTGGGTATTATTGAGAAAATATGGATGAGTGATCCCATTTTGAGAAAATTAACTATCCTTTTGAAAGTAATATTTATTGGTTAAAAATTAGGATATTACTCCTATTTTATTAGAAAAAATTCGAATTTATTAATAAAAATAAGTTTTTAATTTTCTTTTTAACGTGCATAAAATAAATAATTTTATTACAAATCAAACTAAAATAATAAAATAAAAGCAAAAATAAAAAAAATAACCAAAATAATAAAAAATAAAAATCAAACCAAAAAAATGACTATGTTCTCTGGATCCCCTCATTTGCTCGTAGGAATACTCAAACAAGAAAAAAAGGGAAATTGTAGACAAAATAAAAACAAAATAAAATTAATGTTAGCAAATAAATCTAAAAATCAATTAAATCAAATAAAATAATAAAAATAAATATTATATATAAAATAATCAAATAAATAAATATTGATAAAATAATATTAAAATCAAGCAAAAGAACACAGACCACGTGAAAATGGATCGAAAACGAGATAAAATAGAGCAAAATACACTAAAAGACGAAAAAGTGGTTGAGGGGTGGCCTGGCCACGAGGGGCGGGCAGGCTGCCCCTCATCTCCTTCCCGGCCCTTGTGGGCAAGGAGATGAGCAATGCACAGTGATGATTTTTTTTCCTCTTTTTGTCAAATGTCCACCAAAAACAATATTATTTCATGCAATTTCATGTGGTTTTACATTATTTCATGGCATATTAATGTAAAAAACCTTTAAAACAACTCAAATTATGAGCAAAAAATAAGAAATCGATGGATTGATCATATGCAATGTCAAACTTTAAGAACATGCAATAATGGTGAAAAATAAAGAAAAAAATAATAAAGAATGCAATTGAGCCCAGAAATTTACCCTCAAAATTGTCAATATAGAGGAATTGAATCGTGAATTATTTTTCTTGTCAAAATCCATAAGCCTTAGACTAAAAAATAAGAAAAAGAACACAAGTTTCTCTCTCTAAAATTCAAGACAATATTTGAATAAAGGAAGAAAATTTCACAATTTTAAGAAAAGAGAATTGATTTCTCTATATCAAGTATTATTTTTTTTTTATTAAAAATAAAAGATTTCCAAAACAAAAATCAAGAAGAAAATCTTTTTAATCTTTTTCAAAAATTCTGAAAAACCAAAAATCAAGTTCTTCCCCATTCTCTCTCTAAAATATTCTATTTCTATTATTATCAAGAAAACCTAGTTAAATTAGAAAGAGAATTTGTATTTCAATCAAATTCTTTCTTATTTAAATTTAAAAATAAAAAAACCTTGAAAATCCCTGAAAAAATGGATTGAAAATAAAAAAAATCACAAAAAATCGAATTTCGACTGAAAAAGACGCCTAGGGGGGCCGCTGGATCTGGTGTATATATATATACACATCAATTTCCAACATTAAATAATTAAATTCGAAATCAACAATCAAAGTATCAAAAAAATTAAATGGACACAAGTATGTCAAATTACAAGATTGTATGTCTCCATACCTTTTAGGTATCTAGGCAACTTTCCATATGAAGTCTCGTAATTACCGAATATTTTCTCTAACGCCTTAGTCTTTGCATACTAGGCCTTACTGTAGGTTATCTCATAATTGAAATGATTCCCGATATTAGCAATTATAATGCTAACTCTGAGATTAGGAGCAGCACTAACTATTTCCAATATGCAATCACAAATTATTTGCGAATCTAATTGTTTATGGTGTTATGATACTCGTGATGCATTATAATTATGAGGTTCCTTATATACATTGATGATCTAATAAGGAGATGTCATTTTCTTCATTGCTTGTAGTCTCTATGGACAATCTATATCGGCACGCGTGCAGCAGACCGCCTAGTACGATGGCTTAGACTCTACAACTTTATATGAAATATTATTCTGAATTGAAAATTTCTTCACACAGGCTTTGACTTCATAATTCGATGTGAAGGCCAATCCTTCGCATAACTCAGAAACACCAGTCCATCTTACCATTGGCAATCATTATACATGTTAATCTCAGTTTTAGCAAAATTAACAGATGTGTGGTGAACATATGTAAAGTGAAATTGTGAAATATTAGACTGAACACCGGGTTGATCTCTAACCTTATGCATGTGTAGATTCTAAAGGCCTTCTATCACATAGATTGAACTACATGGAATAAAGTGATCATCTCTTCTAACATCAATTTCTAGGTTAGCATCATTCAAGTCTATTTCTTCTTCTTCATCATCATCATCTAGGTCACAATTTAGGAAAAAAAATACCCATTATTCGCAACAATATCTTATTTCTATATGTATCATCACCTGCAACATCTGCACATTCAACAGAAGAACACAAGGCAAAATTCATTTGATTTGGAACCCGTAGCTCTCTAATAGGACTTGTATCTATTGCTCCCGATGACATACAAGAGGGGGGTGAATTGGGTATTATAAAATTTTCTCTCAATTTTTGCACAGCAGAACATAAGTGTTTTAGTGGAGTTTTCTAGTTGAGCATAACAGAAAGATATGCAACAAATGAATGCAAAATATAATGATTGACAGAATATATAATAAATCCATTTTAAAACAGATTCAATCCTTGTAGTAAATGAATTTTAAATAACAGAAATGGTTTATAAAGATTTCTTTTAAATCGACACAAAGTTTAGCAAGAACAGAACAGTTAAAATCTTTTAAAAACAGGACAGAGAAGAGGGGAGAAGAATGAGACCAACACAATCGATTTATAGTGGTTTGGTCTAGCTACCTACATCCGCTACCTAAATCCGCTACCTTCTCTCCACTAACAACTCTTTTAGTGGGCAAGAGTTAAAGCCAATATACAATCCTAGCATATTTTCTACCCACAATCTTTTTTCCATGTAAAAGATGTAAACACTTGCTAGAATTTTCTAAGGTTCTAGCCAACCCTTCCTCACAATCTTTTACAAATATACCTCACACAAGAATTACAACAAAAATGCTATAATCTAGTTGAGGAGGATGATAATGAATGAAGTGCAAGATGTGAAAATTAGCTTGAATAAGATGAAAGCTTGTATTTCAAGAGATATAAATATTTTCTAACTTCTCTAAACTTTTTGGAATAAAAAAACAACTTCAATTTATAGCCAAAAACTTAATATAGCCGTTCGAGTTCAAAAACTAGCCGTTATTTTGACTTTTAGTGAAAAATAGAACTACTGTTTTGTTCAACTGTTTCGCTACTACAGAAAAGAAAACTTTTTCAAAATATTTTGTAGTACTCTTTCTGCTTGACTTTTCAAAGAGCTTTCTAACAGCTTTTCTAAAAAAATGTTTGACAAATTACATAGAATCATTTTAGAACACATTTTAATGCATGTAAAATTATTTTTATGTAAGAAAAAAGATTTATGTTGCATGAACATATATATGAAACTCCTCAAAAGATTTTATAAAATTAATACCCTAACTTGTTGAATTTTCAACAGAACTTGAAACTCTAAGTTCTTCATGCATTTGGCTTGCATCTTTAATTTGATCTTGCACATTTTAGTGGAGATTAAGCTGAAATATAAGCAAATAAATAGAATTTATACAAAATTTATATAAGATTTGATTATCATCAAAATTGAGATGTAGCCTTGAGCCAACAACATCTATTGTTTTTATTTCATCAACATTTTCACATTGTGTTAGAGCCTCAAGCTGTGTACAAAAATCGGACTGAGTGAATCTTGGATAATAAGAATTATCACCAAATATGTTTCTGTTGTCCACAATTGGTATAGACTCTCTGTCTCCAGCATTAGCCATTTGATTAATGTTATTCGAGGCATTTTCTCCATCTCCAATTATAATTTCTTCAGTTACAACAATTACCTCTGCAATGGTGTATCTAGAAAATATATTAAAATTTTCATAAATTTGATCAATGTTATCATCATTGATTACATCCATAGACGCCCAGTAAATTGACTCCTGGTTGCAAACTCTATGTATTTGTTTCTAGAACGAAAGATTGGAGCAAATTGACTTGTTTCTAGGACGAAAGATTGGATTTTTTGTAAGATTAATTGCACTGGTATTGTCACGGAAGATTGGAACTTGATTAAATTCAATTCCATAATCCTTTAATTGTTGTCTAATCCACAGAACTTGTGCAACACTTCCTCCAACTGTAATGTATTATGCTTCTGCTATAAATAGAGCCACTGAGTTTAATTTTCTGCTGGACCAAGTAATTAGAGAATTGCCAAGAAAGTGACAAGCACTAGAAGTACTCTTTCTGTCAATTCTACATCTAGCATAGTCTGCATTAGAATATCCAATTAGATCAAGAGAACCATTCTTTGAGTACCATAACCCAGTTCAGGAGTTCTAACTAGATAACGTAGAATTCTCTTTACTGTAGACAAATTTGACTCTTTTTGAGCAGATTGGAACCTAGCACACGGACAAACACTGAAGTGAATATCTGGTCTAGTTGCTGTCAAGTAGAGCAATGATCCAATCATGCCTCTATAAATTTTTTCATGAACACTCTTGCCTTTTTCATCCTTTTCCAGCTTGATTGAGGGACTCATAAGTGCACCGGTAGACTTAGCTTCTGTCATTTTGACATTCTTAATAAGCTCCTTTCTATATTTCTCCTAACTTATGAAAATTTCACTTTTGCATTGTTTAATTTGCAATCCCAAAAAGAATGTGAGTTCTCTCATTAAACTCATCTCAAATTCCTGCTTCATAATAGACTCAAAATCTTTGCACATATAAATATTAGTAGAACCAAAATTAATACCATCAACATAAATTTGTACTAATAAAATATGAGATGAATCATGCTTTGTAAAAAGTGTATTGCGAACTTTTCCTCTGTTAAAACCATGAACAAGAAAAAAACAACTCAATCTTTCATACCAAGCTCTATGAGTTTGTTTCAAACCATATAAAGCCTTTTTGAGTTTGTAAACGTATTCTGGATGTTCTGGATTTTCAAAACCAGGAGGTTGAGCTACATAAACTTCTTCATTTAAGAAACCATTTAAAAATGCACTTTTCACATCTATTGGATAAAGTTTGAAATTCTTGAAACATGCATATGCACACAAAATTCTAATTTCTTCTAATCTAGCTATAGGTGCAAAACTTTCATCGAAAACAATACCTTCTTCTTGATAGTAGCCTTGAGCAACTAATCTTACTTTATTTCTCACTATATTTCCTTGTTCATTAAACTTGTTTCTAAAAACCCATTTAGTACTAATAATAGAACAATTTGAAGGTTTGGGAACTAGATACCAAACTTTATTTCTCTCAAACTGATTTAATTCTTTTTGCATAGCAAGAATGTAATTTTCATCATTTTGAGCATCAATAAATTTTTTGGGTTCTAGTTGGGAAACAAAAGCTACATTACCACAATATTTGCGCATTGCTCTTCTGATCATTATTGTCTCTGATGGTACTGTCAGTAGGTTTTGTTTTGGGTGATATCTGTGAAACTTCTAGTTCTTAGGCAATTCTGCTGGTTATTCCGTTTTTTGTTGATCTGCTAATCTTTCTATTGATTGTTCTGTCTGGTTTTCTTGATATTGATCTCCTGCCTTTCTATTGGCTGATATGCTTCTGGTTGTCCAAATGAATTTCCAGATCTATTGTTTTGATCTGCTTGCTGATATGATGACTTTCTGTGTGATTTTTCTCTCTTGTCTTTTTGTTCATTTTAACCACTTCTTCATCTATATCAATATTAGAAAAGCTCATTTCTCTAGTGTAGATGTCAGCATAATCAAATTTCACATTTATAGACTCTTCTACAACTAAAGTTCTTCTATTAAAAATTCTATATGTTTTGCTATTTAAAGAATAACCAAGAAAACTACCTTCATCTGATTTTGCATCAAATTTACCTAGATTACTCTTATCATCAAAAATAAAGCACTTACAGTAGAATGGTTAAAAATTGCTGATGTTTGGTTTTCTGTTCTTCCAAAGCTCATATAAAGTCTTGTTTAGAACTGATCTGACAAGTATTCTGTTCAGGATATGACAAGCAGTACTTACTGTTTCTGCACAGAAGTACTTTGGTAGATTATTTTCATTGATCATTGTTTTGACCATCTCCTGAAATGTTCTATTCTTTTTTCTACTATGCCATTCTGTTTTGGTGTTTTGGCAGTTGAAAAGCTATGATGAATTCCAAAACTGTTCTAATACTCTTTAAAACTTGTATTTTCGAATTTTCCTCCATGATCACTCCATATACTTGTGATCATATACACTTTTTCATTTTGTAATTTTTTGCTCAATTTTTCAAATGACTTGAATGCCTCACTTTTGTGAGCAAAAAATAAAGTCCAAGTATACCTTGTGTAATCATCCACTATAACAAATACATAAACTTTTCCACCAATACTTGCAGGACTTATTGGTTCGAACAAATCTAAGTGCAAAAGCTCCAATACTTTCTTGGATGAGATTTCACCTTTTAAATTGTGGGAAGTTCTGGTCTGTTTCCCTAGTTGACAAGCTTTACAAACGTAATCTCTTTCAAAATTCATTTTTGGCAACCCTTTAACAAGATTTTTACTGGCAAGTTTTTTCATAGCATGAATGTTAGCATGTCCAAGTTTCTTGTGCCAAAATACACTTAAATTTTCTTGTGTTATCAAGCACTTTAGATCACTTTCTTGAAGCTTCTCTTTATTGACTTACTAAATATTTTCAAATCTGTGCCCTGTCAGAACTGGCTGATCTATTCCAACATCATCTACTCTGCAGTGATCCTTTTTAAAAATCACTCTTCTGTTTCTATCATAAATTTGGCTGACACTCAACAAGTTGAACTTTAATCCATCAACAAGTGAGACATCTTCTATCTTAATCCAATAGTTCCTATTCCAATGATTTTCCCTTTTATGCTATCACCAAAACTAACTTTTCCACCATCTCTCATGGTTAATTTTGAAGACTTTGATCTATTCTTAGTCTTGTGCTTAGAGCATCCATTGTCTAAGTACCATTTTTTTTTGATCTGGAGCTCCTAAGGCATATCTATAAAGAAATCATACAAATTTAGGCACCCAATCTTTCTTGGATCCTTTTGGGTTAGTGACAGCATGCACATTATTTTTAACAACCCATATCTATTTTTTAGAGCTAGAATTTTTCTTATAAAAGCAGAATTTAGACACATGGCCTTTTCTACTGCAGTAAAAATAAGTGACAGAATTGCTAGAAAAATTGTTCATGTAATAATTATTTTTATATTCCTTTTTATGAACATGCTTCTTTTTATACCTATAATAATACTTAGATGTGCTAGTATGCAACTCCTTATTTTGTTTCCCATTTTCATCATAAACAAAAACCTTCTTTCCTTTGTCATTACATTTTTCTTGTAGTGCAATGTATTTATTTTCTAAATCAGAAAGTTCATTTTTCACATCAATTTCTTTCTATTTTACATGCTCAAATTCTCGTCTTAATGCATCATGTTGTTTTCTTAATGCAATATGATTCGTTTTAAGAATGAGATATTTATGATGCACTTTTTCAAAGTATACCAACATGTTTTCATATTAATCTCCATTAATATCAAAACTAAATTCAGAGTCAGAACACGTTACCTCATCTATGTCATCTTCGTTGTCTGTTTAACTCTTGTTCTGTTCATCAGCAGTGTGATTTTTTTGATCTGTCTTAGCAGAGACGTGTTGTTCCTCATGATAAAAAATTGCCATTAAACCAGCTTCATTTGAATCCCCATCTGATTCTTTTGCACTGTTGCTAGAATCTTCACTATTACTCCATGTAGCTTTTATAGCCTTTTTCTTGTACTTTTTCTCATTTTTCTTCAAATTTGGACATTTAGATTTAATATGTCCAGGCTTTTTGCACTCATAGTATACGACCTCTCCAGCAGATCTGGAGCTGCTATCTGCTTTCTGGTGAGAGTATTTTTGTTGCTATCTCTTGTTGAATTTCTTACTTTTTCGATACAACTTCTTGAACTCTTAGTAATGAGGGCCATCTCATCATCACCAGTTGAATAGTCACTTCCATACTCAGCTTTGAGAGCAAGAACCTTTAATTTTCTTTTTTTTTTTCTCTTTTTCGGCATCTTGTGACTTAATATAAAGCTTATGAGAAATAAGTGAACCACAAATAGTATCAAAATTAGGAGTACTAGGATTTTTATGTAATAGAATAGAAGTTTTAGCTTCCCATCTAGGTGTAAGACCTCTAACAAGTTTAGCAATTTTATGTTCTATAATAAGTTTGTGACAAAGAGCTTTAATATCATTAGTTAACTTAATGTACCTGTTAATTACCTCAGCCACAGTCTTGTCTGGCTTCATTTTGAAAGCTTCGTAATCCACCATGAGCACGTGTAGTCTGGATCCCTTTACTTCATGGGATTCATCATACGTGGCTTCAAGCTTGTCCCATATTTCTTTTGCTGTATCACAACTAGAGACTCTATTAAATTCATTTGTATATAAAGAATAGAATAGAATACTCATTACTTTAGAATTCGATTGAACTCTTTTATTTTCATCTTCAGAAAGCTCCTTTTTGGTTTTCTGAATACTAATGCTTGTTCCTCCAGTTTGTTTAACTTTTTTTTGTTGGAGGTTGATATCCTTCTTCGATTAATTCCCAACAATCCATGTTTTGAGACAAGATAAATTCCACATTACTACTTTCCAAAATGGATAATTGTCTCTACAGAACATATGTGGTCTGTGGACAGAATGACCTTCTTTAAATGGAGTAGCCACATGAGAATTTTCAGAACTTGATGCCATCTTACGGATCACTCAAGATTGTTAAATTTTAGGAAAATGAGATCCGCTCTGATACCAATTGTTGGTCTCGATGACACACAAGAGGGGGATGAATTAGGTGTTATAAAATTTTCTCTCAATTTTTGCAAAACAGAACAAAAATATTCTGGTGGAGTTTTCTAGTTGAGCATAATAGAAAGATATGCAACAAATGAATGCAAAATGTAATGATTGACAAAATATATAATAAATCCCTTTTAAAACAGATTCAATCCTTGCAGTAAATGAATTTTAAATAATAGAAATAGTTTATAAAGATTTCTTTTAAATCAACACAAAATTTAGCAAGATCAGAACAATTGAAATCTTTTAGAAATAGGACATAGAAGAGGGGATAAGAATGAGATTAACACAATTGATTTATAGTGGTTCGGCCTAGCTGCCTAAATCCACTCCCCAAGACACCGTCTTAAACTTTTCTTTCCACTAACAATTCTTTTAATGGGTAAGAGTTAAAGCCAATATATAATCCTAGTATATTTTCTACCCATAATTTTTTTCTCAAGTAAAAGATGTAAACACTTACTAGAATTTCCTAAGGTTCTAGCCAACCCTTCCTCACAATCTTTTACAAAGATACCTCACACAGGAATTACAACAAAAATGCTATAGTTGAGGAGGATGATAATGAATGAAGTGCAAGATGTCAAAATTAGCTTGAATAAGATGAAAGCTTGTATTTCAAGAGATATAAATGTTTTCCAACTTCTCTAAACTTTTTGGAATAAAAAAACAATTTCAATTTATAGCCAAAAACTCAATATAGCCGTTGGAGTTCAAAAACTAGCCGTTATGTGTAAGACATATTTGTTAAAAATTAAAAACTAGTCGTTATTTTGTCTTTTAGTGAAAAACAAAACTGTTGTTCTGTTCAATTGTTTCGCTACGACAGAAAAGAAAACTTTTCCAAAACATTTTCTAGTATCCTTTTTGCTTGACTTTTCAAAAAGTTTTCTAACAATTTTTCTAAAAGAATGTCTGAAAAATTACATAGAATCATTTTAGAATACCTTTTAATGCATGTAAAATTATTTTTATGCAAGAAAAGAGATTTATGATGCATAAAAATATATATAAAACTCCTCAAAAGATTTTACAGAATTAATACCCTAACTTGTTGAATTTTCAACAGAACTTGAAACTCTAAGTTCTTCATGCATTTGGCTTGCACTTTAATTTGATCTTGCACATTTTAGTGGAGATTAAGCTTAAACATAAGCAAATAAATAGAATTTATACAAAATTTATACAAGATTTGATTATCATCAAAATTGAGATGTAATTTTGAGCCAACAATATCTATTATTTCCATTTCATCAACATTTTCACATTGTATTGGAGCCTCAAGCTGTGTACAAAAATCGGACTAAGTGACTATTGGATAATAAGAATTATCACCAAATACGTTTCTTTCATCCACATTTGGTATAGACTCTCTTTCTCCAGAATTAGCCATCTAATTAATGTTATTTAGGGCATTTTCTCCATCTCCAATTATAATTTCTCCAGTTACAATAATTAGCTCTGCAATGGTGTATCTAGGAAATATGTTGAAATTTTCATAAATTTGATCAATGTCATCATCATTGATTACATCCATAGGCGCTCAGCAAATTGACCATTGGTTGTAAACTGGACACTTATATATCACCTTACAAACCCTCACAGCTGCAGGTAAATCCAATTTAACTGATATTTTATGAACAAGTTTTGCAAATATCGGTTTGCTCCTAATCTTCAATCTCCTTGATATAGCTGACGGGCTTGAAGTGTCATACTGAAAATCAGTTACGCCGAACCCTGATTGTCCTTTGGTGTGAATTATAAAAGTAACTAGAATCGACTTTTTTTTCCTACATTATATGTACACTTATCATAAATATTATTGTGATTTTTAGTCTTAAAAGAATTATCAATTTGGACTCGAGCAATTTATCTGTTAAAAATTAATTTTTCAAATTAATCATTATTTACAACATAAAGCCATTTGCTTGCAAATAATATTTTTTTTTCATTTTTCACATTCAATTGTATATATGCTACTACTAATCAACTTAAACTCAAGCTATTTTTCATAAAAAAAAATACTAACGTCTTACCTTTACTGTTGAAATTCGATAATTTTTAAAAGTATCACCACCTATAAATTAAACATGAAAATAAGATTAATAACAATATAAATTTCATTTAATAAAAAAAAATAGTAAATCACAATAATATTACCTTTAATTGGAGTTATATTGCATTTAAATCAAATTGTTGGAAATTTTGAAAATAGGATGAATGAAAGTAAGTAAAGAAAGAAAGAAAGAAAAAATGGGAGACTGATGGATGAAATAAATGAATGAGAGAGTGATAAGCGAAAAAATAAAATAAGGATACGTTAACTTCAAAAAGAAAAAGGAAAAAAAACCGTAGTGTTGCAACTTTGTAGCTTCACGTGAGGCCGCATAGCTGCACCCTTTTCTATCGAAAATCGACACTGAAATGTGCCAGTTTCTGGCACACCAGCCGGTCAACCCGGCTGGCTCCACCCTGACGAAAATCGACACAATTTTGTGCCGATTTTTAATATTCTATTTTTTTAATTATATTTCCTGTTGCACCATTTTTCTAAATTTTTTTAAGATAAACTATTTCTTCTCCTTCCTCAACTTGAGTATAGGAAGCAAAAGCATTTCTAATAGCACAAATGTGCCCATAGTCTATCATCAATTTTTTCACATCATCCACAATATTGGCTTGAGAAGGACAGCAATAATCATGTCATTTGCTCTGACCAAATTTGTGTTTGACTTAATAGGATTGCCATTTTTCCCATTAGGTGCATAGTGGCCTAATTTGGCACGCACAAAATAATTGTCTTTCTTCCTAAAATTAGAATTACTAGTTTTGGACTTCTAAACATATTTTCAAAAGACATCAAATTAAGCATTAGAAAGAGTGCTAATAATTATATGCCTACCTACTTATTTGCATGATCACATAACTCCAATTGATTAGTGGAGGACTCGTATAGTTTAGAATCGGTGAGAGAAAAATCCACTCTATGCATGTCTGTAAATGAGAAGATCCATTTTTATCACCTCTTGAAATTGCCTCTTTTAAACTTCAATTTTGGAGATGCTGAGGAAAGGCTTTGCGAAAGGAATTGTCAAAAGTATAAGAAGCATCGTAGAGATGTTGGTGACGCTATTAGCAACAACAACATCAATTAGTGCCAAGAGGAACACGATCAATAGGACCAGCAGCAATGGGAGTAGCAACAGTTTCAACATCCATAATTAATTAAGATTGTTTGGCAGAAAGTTTATTAGCACAAAGTTTGAGACATGTATATAAACAATGTCCTTAAGAATAATTTGCACACAATGATAATAAGATTAATATAAAGGCACAATATCTTTTAAAAATCCAGTCTTGTGATTCTTTACGAATTTTCAGTGGGTCCATTTGAAATTTAAATTTAATTGTGAAAGCAATGTGGTAGGTTGAAAGGGACCCAAGCAAAAGACGCTTCCAAAACTTCCAAATAGATCTTTGGATATAAGCTCCATTTTTCATAAATATTCTCTGCAGCATCTTCAGGAATCAAGACCTGATCCAACTGACTTCTGAATAAAAATATTTAATTTAATCCCACATTTTTCTGATAAATTACAACTCCACCATAGAGTGCAGTATAGCATAAACCATTGTAACTAAATAAGAAATAAGACCAATACCTACTAATACACATAACAAAACAAAAGCAGTCAAGGCATCACCAGTCCCATGGCCATCACAAAACAGCTTTCCCACCTTAATTTCCACCAGTAAAGCAACTGAAGCAGTTAATAGACCAACTCCAGCAGTAGATGCCAGTACCGAAACAGATAAGAAGAAGGCCCGCCTCGGCTTGAGACGGATATCATTTGGGTGCTCAGAATGGAAAATGTTGACGTAAATCTTCATTGATTTGGCTATGAAACTGGAACATACCAAAAAAGCAAATGACAGAATTTCAAGAACTATAACTTTCCTTGCTAAGCCAGAGCCCGGTAAGCATTCGGGTGGGATCCCAGGAACATGTAGATTGGTAGATGACAAGGACAACCCTACAAACACGGCTACTGTGAGAAATGAATTTACGCTCACGATATCATCCAGTGTTTTTAGTAGGATATCTTTGTGGTCTCTGGATGGAGGAGTTCCTTGGTTTCTAAAATCAACACAAGTTAAAATTATTGGTCAGAATTTAAAGTATGCAAATAAATTGAATTAGAGAAAATAAGAGACACAGAATTACCCATTCGTCGCCATTTCTTATTGAATTCTGCTCAAGATCTCTCTGTCTGTGAATTATATATATGTTAATGGAGTTTAAGCACAGTTTTGGATGGGAAATGGATGCCCAGACCCCGATTTATAATTCAACCAAATCATTAGTTAATTTCCCAACCTAATCTTTTTCGTTTTTAATGTTATCCACTTGTCATTCAATCATTTTTTTTTTTTTAATTTTTTGCCTGTTGTCATTTAATGTTGTCAACGTCGTTTAACAAGAGAGACACAATTACAAATCTCTAGTGGTCAGTGAAAAGGAGGACTAATTAAGGGAGTTGCAATTAACGGTGTTGCTATTATTTTTTTAATTTGTATAAAATATATATAGGAATAAATGTCAAATTTATTTATGAGTTATTGGAAATAATATAAAATTTGATATTAAACTTTTTTTTTAAAAAAAAAAAATGTCCGTTTGATTATTAAAATATATTATTTTACATAATTTAGTAATAGATTTGGTCATTTTCCCATATGTATATATATACCAACAGCAAGTGGGACAAGGGTTTGATGTAAATTAAGAATGACTTAGGGCCAGTTTGGTAAAACTTATGAAAACAGCTTTTTCTATTGAAAAAAGTTCTATTTCAAAAAACTGTATATCGAAAAGTAGATAACTGTTTGGTAAATAAAATTTAAAATGACTTATAAAATAAAAAACAGTGGTCAACTGTTTGGTAAATGATATAATTAAAAATAGCTTTTTAGAATAAAAAAATAAAAAATGATATATACATATAAATTTTAATATATTATATTCAAAATCTCACTAAATAATAATAATAATTCTCACTTATTTGTCATTATGAAATAAAATAAAGGATATTTTTGTCTAAAAAAAAGATTAAATCTGCTGTCCTTAAAAGCTGAAAATCAGCTTTTCTGAAAAGCTTCAATTTGCAGCTTCTCTGAAAAGCAGCTTTTTTCACTTTTCAGAAAATTGATTTTTCTAAAATCAGTATTTACCAAACAGTTATTTTTGTCCCATAATCAGCTTTTTACCAAAAAAGCAGCTTTTTGCCCTTCCAAAAGCAATGCCAAACACCCCCTTAATTATCAATAAAGTCATTATGGTTTGTTTAGTTTATTTTAACAAGAGCTGGAAATCTGAATTAATTAGCAGTGAGGCTGCTGACTCCGTTGACTCTCTCCCTCTCTTTCATTACCACTCCCAGTTTTGCAAGTAATTTCTGCTCTCTCTAAAATATTAGTGGATAATTAATACATAGATTTTTTTTTTGTTAGAATAATTAGCTGTATGGATTGAAACTAGTATTCTGATGATCAGCAACAATTGCTTACAAATGAAGAAGAACAGAATGAAAGTGATTATGAGAAGGATTTTGCCAAAGGAGGTTGGCTCTCGTTCTGCAATTTGTTTAATAGAAATAGAGCTAGAACTGCTCCAAATCGGACTGATTCGCTCGATCAACTTCCACAATATTATAGCTTTCCAACATTTAATGATGGTAATTGATATTTTATTTTATTTTATTTTATTTTTATTCAATATTAGAAGAAAACACATTAATTTAACCAAATTAACTAATTTTTTTTGAATTTGAGTAAAAAGATATATGAATTTTTTTTTTTGGAAAGTATAAGTATCTTGGCATGTGGAGAATTTATCATGATTTGAGAAAAATTAAGCAATAAGTGTGGGGCTTATTATTTACAGGAAAGCTGGTGGAGGATCCTAGGTTCCAAGACTACAAAAAAGTTGAGCGGCGAGGCCTTAAGGTTAAGTGTATTGATTTCAAATTGGGGAAAGGCGAGGATGTTAAAAAGATGCGTGGTGAGGAAAAACCATCGCAGAAAGTACGTTTCTAGTCTTCAAATACTAATTAGATGTTGATTTAACTAATTAAGCCTAAAAAATTTTGATTCCACTCAAACACTTGGATGCCCTAATTCATTTTATATGCCAAAAGCAACAATGCATCTGTTATCCAACTCATATCCTAAACACTCAACCAACCTGTCTACGGTGTATAATGAGTAGGGTGTTTTGCAGGTGACCTTAAACTACAATTTTTATGATATCTCTTCTGGTCGTGTTGGAAAGAATACTAAACATGAACCACCTTATGAGCGTTCTCCTAAGAAATTGCAGCTGTGTTATCATATATTTGGAAAAGGTATGTGAAATACATGAAAAAGACAGTGTTTTGTATATTGGTAGTAATTAATTACTGATAAATGGAGAAAAGCATTATGTAGGGTTTGAGAAAGGAATTGAAGGCATGCGAGGCGGAGGGATAAGAAGGATAATAGTTCCTCATGAACTTACATCAAAGTACTGAGCATCTTCATTCTATTTCGCATGTTATTTTGAACACTTAATAATTATCTCAATTCAATCTTCCACAGCACAAAGAGTTTGAAGTTGAAGGCGATGCAATTTACGACGTGGAGTTGCATAAAGTTGGTTCCTCGCTGGCCTGTGTCCTGAGGAAAATATTTGACGATAAAAATGAAGTTGATTTCACCTGGACCAGTTTTTCCATTCCTCAGCCCAACTGAAGTTACTTGCTAGCACGTGTTGAGAGTAATTATGCGTAATGTATTTTCTCCATATATATGAGGCACTCGTGTATGATTTCCACTATATATTTTGAAGGATTAATAACATGCCACATGCACATATAGAGATAACAAAATCGAGTAAATTGTTATCTACCTCTTGTAGCGCAGACAAATAGCGAAAGCGTCAACAAGGATCCCTTCTGGCGTCATTGGTCTGGCTGATATGCACAAGCGGAATGACAGCAGCTCGATTACAGTCTAAAAATCACTTGGAGTATAAACGGCGAGGGGTAAAATTGACAGAATTTCGATATTAGGAAATTCTTCTCCTCTTTTTTCTCAAAAGAAAAACTCCTATTTATAAGCATTCATCTCCAAAAGGGTGCACCATAAATGGAAATCATAACTCCCATTAGGGGAGTTACCCCTTTTAATCCCATTTAAAAGGGGAAGTTGTAACTTCCCTTTTGTATTAAGAGGGAAGTTACAACATTAAGGGAATATTAAGGGACATAATCCATTAATTAAGTCCAAATATGAAACTCTTTTCATATTTGTAAGATTCTCGGACTGATATATATTTTTCGGGTCCATTCGAGAAGTCATGGGCGCATCCCGCGTCCAACATCTCTCACTCGCACATGACTGAACGATTTTCAGTTGAGTTCTCCAATTATACAGGCAGATAGACCGTGTGACCAACATATATTAAGAGCACTAGTGTTATACACCTGTTAGGGATATATAGCGTCTCGAAAAGGCGAGATCCTCTTATACACGTATGCCAAACCCTAGATTGACTTTTCACATTCATTGTTTTAACTCATGATCTCATAAAACAATTTTCGTCTTCACTATTATGTTTTTACTCATAGAAACTACAATAGGCATACCGGTGAACCACGAAACAATTGAATGTGATCAAAAGGTTATCTTCCCCTCTTACTATATGCCATCCATCAAGATTCAGCTCGCTTTTCTAGCCAGGTCCGCTAGGCCCAAATTATCCTATGGCCTATTGGAGACTAACTAAGCTAGCCACGCTGAACCATACTTCAGGAATAAGTTAAGGGTTCTAAGGGTCGAAAAGTAGTAGGGTCTAGGGAAAGTTGAGATCAATAATATTGACTTCCCATCCCTTGGTCACATAAGCACACATGGTATAAAACATGTGTTATGGTGTTCATTCCTTCCCTTAAAGGAGCGCATATCTTACATTTAAAATGTATATATAACACCATACAAAAGCGTAAGGTTGCAATCCACTGAAGCATCCAACTTTAGTCCACCTACTGAAGGACTACTTCTGGCATTTTTAGACAGAACATGGTAGTTACATATAACTTACCATCGGACTTCACACAATACTTATTTGGATCTCAATCCAAAGCATACAACTTTATGTATGTCTTTATCTCGCACCTTAACAAGACAAATCTTGTAATTTCTGCAAGACGACACTTTTATTTTGAACAGGCTCTCGAATAATTTCATATGTTCAAATTCGCCTCATCTTAATCTTTGCCAACTCATTGACATAACTAAGGTAAACACCCTTGTGAGTGGGCTACTTCTCTGTCCAACATGCTCAATCTCATATCAATAATAGTAAATATTTACACATAAACATTCACACTCATGTATTACCAATAATGAACTTTAGTTATTATTCGCAAATAATAAAGTTAAGGGATTGTATAAAATATAACAGTATCAATCAAATTCTACGCAAACCTCGAGATCTAATGTGTTTCTCAAAACACATCTCTCATTACAGGTTTACTCAACGGATTTGCATGCGTAGAAACGTACTGTAAGTTCACTTCTCCTCATGCAATAATACTTCTCATGTATTAATACTTAATGTCGATATGCTTAGTTTTACTATAAGCTATCAACGACTGACTGTCACTGGTACCTCTGAGGCAGTTACTCTTAAATAGCTCACAAACCATTTTAGCCAAGCTGTCTCTCGTACTACAGCTGAGGAAGCGACAAATTCAGCTTCCATTGTTGATAAGGCTACACAGGTTTGTTTCTTGCTACTCCATGAGATGGCACCCTTGCTAAGGAAGAATAAAAACCTAAAGTGGATTTGCTCTAATCCATATCTCCTGCCCAAACAACATCTCTGCATTCTCTTAATTGTAGACCCTTGCCTCAAAAATAGAGAGAATAATCAGCTGTACTTTTGAGGTATTTAAGTATCTTTTCAACTGCTTTCCAATGTGCTTTGCCTAGGTTAAATTGATATCTGCTTACTATGCCCATTGCATAGTATATATCGTATCTTGTATGTAATATTGCATACATAAGATTACCCACAGCACTGGCATATGGAACATTCCTCATACGTTCCATCTCCTTCGGCATCTTAGGATATATCTCTTTGCTGAGAAACTGATTCTTAGCAACAGGGGTATCAATGGGCTTGCAGTTTTGCATTTTAAATCATTCAATGTCTTTGTTGATATATTTCTCTTAAGAAAAGAACAACAACCTTCTCGAATGACCTCTTGAAATCTTAACTTCAAGAATCTAATATGTTAGACCCATATCAAAGTTGGACAATAACCATTTTTTGATTTCATTTACGTACTTTTTGTCATTTCCAGCTATTAGTATGTCGTCTACATACAATGTTAAACTGACAAAAATTACTTTTAGAGCTTTTTCTATAAACACAATGGTCATGATCAATCATGTTGAACCCATTTGACATGATTGCCTCATAAAATCTTAAATACCATTGTCTTGAAGACTGCTTGAGGCCATAGATTGATTTCTTCAATCTGCAAACCATATGTTCGCTGACTATTTCAATGAATTCTACAGGTTAATTGATGTAGATTTCTTCATACAATTCTCTATTGAGAAAAATAGTCTTTACATCCATTTGATGTAGATTTAGATCCAAACTTGCCACTATGGTCAGAATTAACCTTATGGACGTAAATCTTATAATAAGTGAGAAAGACTCCTCATAGTCAATATCTTTCTATTATGTGAACCCCTTGGCGACTAGTCGAGTCTTGTATCTTTCGATACTTTTTCCAGCCTATCGCTTTACTTTGAGAATCCATTTATTCCCAATTGGTGCCCTTTTAGTAAATCAACCAGTTTTAAACATGATTTGATTTCATGGATGCCATTTATTCTTCCATTGCTTTAATCCACTTTCCTTAGATGGGCATGGAAGAGCCTCTCGAATTTTTTTAGGCTTTTCCTCATCTTGTGGGGCAACTAAAAGGATTTTGTTCGAGCCTTAGATCTCAAATCATCGGCGCTGAACTCTTTTCCTTTTAGATTTTCGTAGTTCTGAATCTTAATAAACATGTCTCATATATTTATCATAATTTAAAATGCTCCCACTGGAACCATGTTCCCTTACTCCCACTGGAGTTAGGAATACCATATTCTTTACTCTCACTGGAGTTCAGAATACTCCCATTTAAATCAGGATCTCGAACATCCGGATCATTTAGAGGATGAAAGCCTTGGCCTTTTTCCTCTAATTTCCTCCCACTCGGATGGAGTGATCCTGATAGTTCCTTTTCCTGAGATTAATAGAAAATGAAATCTTAATTCACCCTGCCCAACTTTAAAAATTTATTCTCTAAGAATATGATGACTCGTGATCTGAATTCTGTTACAGTGCCATTTTCTTACTCACCCATGAAAATGTATCCTTTTGATACTTCAGAATATCTAACATAGATACTCTTTTTATCTCTTGGTCCCAATTAACTAATTTTGCATGAGGTATCATGGACGTAAGTAGCACAACCCTAAGGTCGTAAATGGCTTAGGTCAACTTGTCGACCAGTTAACAACTCATAAGTTATAGATGTGACAGAGATAGAAGGCACTTGGTTTAAAAACATATGGGGCAGTCGTTAAATTATCTCCCCGATAGGAGATTGGCAAATCTGCCTTTGCCATCATAGATCTAACCATATCTAGCAGAGTCATATTTCTCCTTGTCATAACACCGTTTTGTTGTGAATTTCTAGAATGAACAACTGATGTTCAATCTCTTTTTCATCACATAAAGCTTTAGATTCATATGTCTAATTGATTCTCAACTAAGTTCATAAAGTCTTGAAGCAACACAATACTTCTGGCTAGTGAGCAATCAAATTGAAATGACCATACCTAGTATAGTCATCTATAAAAGGTGATGAAATAGTAGGCCCCATGCCTTGCCCTCTCATTCATTTGACCACATTCATCAGAATGAACTAACTACAATAGAAATCTGGCTCTAGTTCCTTTATCGAATGATTTTTTAGTTATTTTCCTTTTTAGGCAATTCTTGCATATAAGCAATTCAACCTCATTTGAATTGTCTGTTAAACTTACATGGTTAATCGACTCCTTCAGTCTAACCCGATTTGGTTTAATTCTAGAATGCCATATTTTTGCATTGTTCTCATAACTATGTAAAGAGTAAGTAATTAAAGAAAAAGACTTATTTTCTTCAAATAGTCATGGTGCACATCCATAACAATGAAATCATTCAGCATTTAACCAGAACCATCATAATCATCATTTAAGTATAAGCATATACTGTTATCCTCAAAACATAAATTGAAAATAAATTTCAATAAAGTAAGAACAGAAACAGAACGCTTAATAAAGGTATCTTGATCCCTTATTACATGATCCTTTGCTCTTGAATCTATGACTCACAAAGAATGAAATTCTGAGCTGGATACACAAATTTCACTCACTCTTGAGTCAAAATGTTGTATCTGTTTGGGCACAGTACAACCTCTTGCATAGTGACCTTTCCATTGGCAATTAAAACATTTTACTCTTGGAATGTTTACCAACTTTTTGCCTTTGGACCTCTTAAAATTCTGTTCTTTCTTTGCTTTTTAGGGCTATTAAGCATTTTTCCTTATCCTACTTTTAAAGCTTCTTATCTTGTTCTAGTTAGAACTCATTTCACCAGAATAATACTGTGCCATATGCACAATGACATTGACCTTAATCAGTGCCAAATAGTCCTATTCAAGCTTCAAATGACAAGCGACATCCTCAAATATCTCAATGCTTGTCCGTTTGAGTTAGTTGCATCTTTATATGCTTCTAACTTTTGGGTAAGGAACGAATAACAACTAGGACCTGTTGCTCATCAGTTAACTTATGACAAACCTCACTAAGCTTACTAATCATTTTTAATCTCTCATAGATGTTTTCGCATTGAACAATTAGACTTCTTCTGATAAGTATCAAATTTGATCACTAATGATCAAAAAACTTAGTTAGAGACACACCTCTAAACGTTTCTTGCAAAGCGATTCACGGATCCATTGCATTTTGATACTTGCTGAACTACTTAGTGATATTATCTATTGCACTTAGCAAGATGACACGAGCAGTGAAATTCTTCTTTTTCTATGCCACATAGGCATTACAGTCTCGCCTATACTGTGATGTAGTGCTATTCTTAGGTTCAGCTATAACCGAACTTAAGGGTCCAAGAGCCTCTTGCTCTTCAAGCACATACTGGATCTTTATGCTCCAGATTTCACAATCGTCACCATTCATCTTAATATCTTTATTAAGTTTTTACAATAATTAAATTGAAAGCAATATTCATTAAGATCCTCTGATCTCAAATGGAACAAAAATACACAATTTTAAAGGATATAAGGCAATACATGCTATTTACTATACATCTGAAATAATAACCCAGCAAAGTTTTCAATCTTTGAAAAGGCTACTTATAGTATCCAATTACTCTCTTAGTCCTAATGTCCATCCTTACAAGTTAAAATTTCATGCGTAGTAAATCTGAATTATTAAATTATTAAGTTCTCAAACTTAAGAGGGAAATATTATTGGTTTAAATTTATTAAGCCTGTACTTAATAAATATGCAATTATTTCACTTATAAAATATTGCAAGTCAATTAACAATAAAACAAACACATTTATTATAAAGTTAAATGCCATCAAAATAAATAAACGTATTTATTCATCCAATAAATAAAATCCAATAACTCAAAATATGACACTCATGTCAAAATAACAATAGGAAACATAAATCCTCTGCTAATAAAAACAAACGCTAACCAAGATTGACACTCATCTATAAGTCTATATGTAACACTCCCACCGTCGCCCCTGTTGGAAGCGCGCCGGTGGGCGTGCTACCCGACGCTCACTCACATACATGCACACATACACTATGCGGAAGCATACATTCATACCAAAAATACGGGTAAATTAAAAACTTACCTTGCGGGCATAGACTGATCATGCAATAACTCACGCACACGCAGGCACTAAGCGGAAGCAAAAAGCGAATAATAAAACAAAGGAATAACTTAATATAAAAACATACTAACGTGTACATATCCCAATATAATCTCCAGATCATTACATAATTAATTACATATACAATAATACAGAAATACAAAAGCTGAAATACAGAAGCTGAACAAAAATACAAAACTTCTAACTCCTATGTGGCCGACCTTGCAGATGCGCGACTCAATCCGAACACAACCTGCCACCTGCACGGGAAAAGAGCCTGTGCTAAGTGACAAACGCTTAGTGGGGAGAACACACAAGAATATGGACGGCCACTCACAATGGTCGCCAAGGCATAACACATTCAAATGGCAATGCGGATATTCATAACCCATAAATAATCAGACTTGCATAGTAAAGGCATTCATTCGAGAATTCACATCCATATCCACATGCTTATGTCAAAGTAAGTCAAAGCAAAAGCAGTACCATACACGATATAAGTATCATCATGCAGAACTACATACAATCTCACTAGCATATACTTACCGAGGTATCGGATATCAGTACCTTACCGTGCGTAGCTCCATGAGATTCACACATACAATCATCACACCCAAGTACCCATTAACTGAAAACCCATTCACATGCGACACAATCACTATATAATAGCGTACCCAACTATCATGCTAAGAACGCTATCTATCTAAACATACTTTTATCATGCCATACACACACACTAGCTAAAACCCAAGGGACATCGTCTAAACACTATTCTTCTACTGCGTAACTCTAACACATAAAGTATCATGCCATGGAATACGACACATGACAACCTACCGAAGACGCTATGATAACTGAGTCCAAAGAGACATATAACATAACATTCCGTTATGGCACATGCACTTACCGAAAGCTGATCCACATACCTAGCATCACAATAATACATAAATAACCAAATAAATGAGATGAAATGCATGCCAACATGTCGACACTACTACCATAGCAAAACTAGAGAAAAAAATTAACATTGCTCATTATTTGTAACAATCCATAGTCAAGAATGCACTCATATTTATATTAATTCACATAATTCACCATAATGGTCAAAAGTACAGAATTACATTCATATATATACTAATTACCCCAAGTACTTAACAATTCAAGCTTATATTCAACCCATTTAGAGATTCATAATCTCATTCAGATACATAACTATTCCACATGTCCGAAGTAATGCTCATTCGGATATCACCTTTATTTACTCATATCAAACAAAACAATCAGAATACCTGCTGACTCAAAATTGTGGATAACAAGTGAACTGACAGTACCTTACGGGTATGAATCGAATACAGACATCACCTTACGGGTGCGAATCGAATACAGACATCACCTTACGGGTGCGAATCGAATACAAACATCACCTTACGGGTGCGAATCGAATATCAATTTCATTTTTACATTCAACATGCTTTAGCACTATTCAAAATTCTAAAATTTATCAGAGTCAAATATGGAAACATTATCAGGCCAATTATATTAATATACTTCATAAAATAGTCAAAGTATAAACCAAAAGGCATCACAAGTTCGGAATTTAAACATTGGAATCACAAAAGAAAACTCAATTTGGAACCAGGGAGTGTCGCGATCGCGATGGCTGTCGCACTCGCGACAGAGGCTACTTACCCATGTCGCGATCACGGCAACCTTCGTGATCTCGCGATGGAACCAGGGCATCTCGCTGTCGCACTCGCGACACACATCGCGCTCGCGACAGTGAGCTGTCAACCCAAATAATTCGGCAACCGAGCTCTCTGTCGCGCTCGCGACAGAGGCTCTGCTGCACAGCTCGGCGGAGAGCTCGGACATGTGCAAGGGCTGCTTTCACCTGGCTCTGTCGCGACCTCGCGACAGAGTCGGGATATTCAACCCTTACACAAGAAATCTGCAGAAAATTCCCTATTCACAACACCCAAATCTCAAACCAACGTCGAAACATCAACTTACCTCAACTCCAGCAAGCCACACATCATTGACAACATAAACACAACATCCGTATCAAGAATTCCAATAAAACATGCCACTAACAATATCCATTTACATAATCTATAATGTCAATACTATTTGCCATTCATCACAATCGCACCCATGTTAATATGCATTCAAATATATGATACATCATGCTTAGGTTACTCATGAGATCAACACATATTAATACTCATCCTTCACAAAGTTATATCTATTATTAATTACTAGTTAGATCACCAATCTAAATCATACTCCTAAGTTTTCCCAAAGACAACTACTCATATAGCCATTTAATTACCCTAAACATGCATAAAAGGCTGAGGGGAAGGTACGGGATTGATCTGGGTCAACCAAGGGCTCAAAAATGAAGAAATAAAGGATAATATAGGTTTTTCTGTCGCGAGGTCGCGACCCTTGTCGTGCTCGCGACAGAGGCTCATCTCAGAACCCACAAAAGACTGCTTAATGCCCCTGACTTGTGTTGCCTAAACCGACCTCTAAACCTCATTTCTAGCCAAAACTTCCTTCTTAACAAATGTTCTGTAGGCTGTTAACATTAAAATGAAACAAATTTCAGATCCAAATGACATCTATAACTCTAGATATGATCCCCACAACCCATACTAGTCAAACAACCCGACACAAAAAGAGACACTACGATTTTATCCAAATTTCAGGGTCTTAGAGCAAGAATTTTCCCAAGACTATTTCAAGACTTTTAAAGTAATTGAAGTCATGGTTCTACTGGCTCAAGAATAACACGATTTGGAGGTATAAAACTTTACTTATGATAAAAACAATACACAGGGGTCAAATAAAAACGGGACAGAATTGCCAAACTCATGCCTTTTAAAGCCAACCCTCATATACATTCATCTCAATCAAATACATGGATTACTAACACATTTACCCAAATTAGTTCATGCATAAACTCATATCAAACACTCAAATTTCCGGAAAGCAAACAACAATACAAACTCATGATCCAAGGAGAATAGGCAAACACAACTCAAAACTCAAATGTAAAATCAAAGCTCCCAAACCTCAAATGAAGCTTCAATCTTCAACCTTCAAAAGCCCATTTTCTCTTTTCCTTTAATCTTCCTCTTGATACCCAAAGCTTGCACAAACCCAACCAAGAACACATAAATCAAACCAAGCTCAAACATCCAAAACCAGAATTCTAAGAGCAAAAAAAGATGGAGAAACCCAAACTCAAACACAAGCACTTACCTTAAAATCCTTCAAAACTCAACCCTAGCTCAAAGATGGAAGAATACCCACAAGCAAGACTTGAGAGAGCAGAAAATGGAGGTGAGAAAGAGAGAGAGAGGGCGTGAGAAAAGAGAGGGCAAAACCCAAATGGCTTCTACGGGAAGCTACAATTTCCTTCCCTCTCTCTACTTCTTTCAATTCCTCATTCAATGCTCCCACCAACCATTGCCACATGGCAAGCTCCTATTGGACCACAATTCCCACTTTTGACTTACCACACCTTGCACCATACACCATCCACACACAATCAATACTTGAATAAAAATCTTCAAGGCACTAAACTTGAGCCACACCAAATCATTCCTTAAAACCCACTTACATCCTACTTCCATACACCACAAGCACACCATAAAATTCCTCCACTAAACTTATTTAATTATTTTCTTTGCAATTTAGTCCTCATTAACCAAACTTCCTCACGCGTAAATTACCGAAATACCCTTCCGTTCTCGACTTCGCATGCAAATTCCGACTAGGGCCATCTTGGGTTGTTACACTATAAGTCTAGATTTTTGCAAAATCTTTCTCGATATTGGGACTGATTCTTTGACCATCTTCATCAATTCATCAGGCAACTCATAAGTTTGTTGATGAAACCATAGACGATGCACACTACGTCCACTTCTCAATTTCATCATAGATGTAGTGTTGCTCCTCAACACTCCTCTTTTGGCAACTCTAGCCAAAAAGTGGATGATAGATTTTCTATAAATTCTATCTGCAATGTACCAAGTAGTTTTCAATAACTCCTTGAGTTCTGGATGATATTCAAATGAGTCAGCCAATGCTTTGATCAGGACTCTATCATCCTTTGCCATACATAAACCACCTAACCAAATGCACTCTTGCATTTTTTCATGCATAAATATTATGTGATGCACTATTGCATCAATGTTATAAGCTCGGATCTTCCTTCGTATTCTTATGTTGCTTACTAAATGCTCTTTTGCATTTCTTAAAGTAATCCCAAATGGAGTGCGAGGGACCACAGGAGTCCTTATCATCACCATTTCTGTAACACATCACAGAAATAAAAATGTAGTTAATACACTCATGTATAAACATATATGATTGAAACACATTTCAATCAACAATAAGGATACATCCAGAAAATTTTCAAAAATAATATTTTTCAAAAAAAATATTTATAGGGCAGAAAACGCATTTTCCACAATTTTATAACATTTTTAATAATTTAAAAATAAGAATTTATTTTCTAGTCATTAAAAAATTTTGGAAAAATAACCAAAAAATCAAAAAAATTTTGAAAAATGGTTCTGGAAAAAATTGAAACTGATTTGGTGGTCGGAACAAGCCGCACGCGCCGCCAGGGGGAGGAGTGATGCGCCCACGCACCCCACGCGCGCCTCCCACCATCCTGCCACATGTCACAACTATACTGTGCCATGTGTTATCCTGTGATTGGTCCACCTATCTGCTACATGGCAGCAGGTTGACATATCATTGCCACGTGACTGCACACCTATTGGCCACATGGTAACGCCCTACTAGGCCACGTGGCAACAGTGACACGTCACTGCTCTGACGTGGCTTGACACGTGGCACGATATTATTCGTTCACGTGTAGTCCCCTGATTGGTCCACGTGGGGCTACGTGGCACCTCTGGACATGTCATCTGTCACGTGGCATGATCTCAGTCAGCCACATGGCCGAATCCGGTTGGGCCACGTGTCCACAGTGATGCAACACTGTGGACGAGCGTTTGCGTGCGTGTGGGCCACCGCCCACGCGCCCTTCGTCTGGCGGCACGTGCAAGTCACGCGCCGCCTTCCCGACGGATTCTGGTCTTCGAATTTTTTTTGGTGGGGGGGGTTTTGGGGTATGTGATTTCAATGGTATGGTCAAAAATTATAAATCTCAATTTTAAGTCTAGCATTTTGAATACCCATATTCATCCCCTCAATTTACGGTACACACACACGTATTTTTAGACCCAAAAAATATGTACAAATATATATTTTAACACAAAATAAATATAGATCGAGTTCATGCATCCTAGATCTACCAATTTTACACATAAAATTTTAGATCCAATTTTAGTCACATGCCAGGATGCCAAAAATATTGGCTCTGATACCAATGAAGGATTAATAACATGCCACATGCACATATGGAGGTAACAAAATCAAGTAAATTGTTACCTACCTCTTGTAGCGCAGACAAATAGCAGAAGAGTCAACAAGAATCCCTTTTGGCATCACTGGTCTGGCTGATATCTACAAGTGGGATGACAGCAGCTCGACCACAGTCTAAAAATCACTTAGAGTATAAATGGCGAGGGGTAAAACCGACAGAGTTTCGGTATTAGAAAATTCTTCTCCTCTTCTTCCTCAAAGGAAGAACTCCTATTTATAGGCATTTATCTCCCAAAGGAGATGAATGCACCATAAATGGGAATCATAACTTCCATTAGGGGAGTTACCCCTTTTAATCCCATTTAAAAGGGGAAGTTGTAACTTCCCTTTTGTATTAAGAGGGAAGTTATAACATTAAGGGAATATTAAGGGACATAATCCCTTAATTAAGTCCAAATATGAAACTCTTTCTATATTTGTAGGATTTTCGGACTGATATATATTTTTCGGCTCCATTCGAGAAGTCATGGGCGCATCCCGACTCCAACATATTCGTTAAAAACCGGTCCAACTTTACCATGTAAAATGTTTGAATGCTCATCAAATTTAAGTATTGGTACCACACTTGCCATGTACGTGACGTATTATTATATTATTATTATTATTATTATTATTATTATTATTATTATTATTATTATTATTATTATTATTATTATTATTATTATTATTATTATTATTATTATTATTATTATTATTTGTTCAGCATTAACTAATTTAATAAAAATTTTCTCACTATTAGAATACATTACATTGCAACTTGCAAGTATAAAACTCAAAAATATTCATTTATAATTAAACATTACTAGTGCTTATGTATATATTATCACATTTTTCCCAGTAATATTTCATTTTACTTCTAGTAAAAAAGGAAAAAGGATTTTTTTAATACATTTTTAATTCAAGTTTATGAAAAATAAATAAATTTTTATTCACAAGTGGCCTGCCATTGGTATTGTTATGATGCAACAGAAGTATATCAATCAACTTCTGCTTCCTACCCAAATGGCTTCCTATTCTGGAATCAATACTCTAGTTTGTCCATCAACAAAAGTAGCATTAAAATCTGGTGACCCTTTCAAAGATCCTACTCTATACGGAAGTATAGTTGGCAGCTAGCAACATTTGACCTTTACTCGATTAGATAAGTGGATATTGTCTTTGTTGTCAATAAGGTGGCTCAATTTATGCATACTCCAGCAGACTTGCACTAATTGTAAGAAATATGGCATGATGTTATGGCCCATATTTTTGTAAGCCCGTATTAAATTAGATTTAGAGTTTTTCTTCTTTTAATAGTATATTAAATCTTGATTGTTAATTTAGTATTTGAAGGATATATAAGATGTAATGTTAAAAAGTATATAAACTAGTACTCCCTCTACCCTAATTAAGAATGTAGACAAAAATAAAATATAGAATGGATGTATTTTAGGCCATCCATCAAGCTATTTACTAAAAAAGAGGGTTAAGGGAGATAAATCAGTTTATAAAATTTGTGATTATTAAAAGCTCTCTCTACATTATTTTGAATTCCACTCAAGGTAAGTGATTTATTCGCTTCATTTATGTGGTTATTATTATAGGTTTAATATGCTAATTATCCCTTCAACTTGTAATTGATTGCCATGCCGCCTCTCCAACTTATAAGTTTACCAGTTAAATAAATGAAATTGATTATAAAAATACTTATAAACACATTTTGTAACTAATACACACTCTTGACGTGGTTGACACGTCCTTTGTAACCAATAACTAAGGCACAAGTAGATGAAAAGGATGTCACTCTCTCTATTCTCTCGCCCCCTCTCTATTTGTTCTCGTTCACTCAGTCTCTGTTCTCTCCCTTCCATCTCTCTCTTTCTATTCTCTCTCTCTATTATCTCCACTTTTTCTCTCCGATCGGAGCCTTTGCGTCGCCGACTAAGAAATAACACCGGAGCCTCTGTAGCGACAGAGAAGGATGGTATATAGGGGATGGTGCTTTGAGGAAACCCCATGAGAATCGAGTTTTTAAGACCGGTTTGTTGTTCCCATCTTTGTGTCTCCACTTTTCATCATCGTCATCGGCCACTTTCTTTCTTCTCCAAATCCGACCTTAAATCCCCAATTTTCTATTGATCAACAACCAAATCTTTTATGGCGATGAATCATGTGGCGGCGGTGAAAATGACCTTTGGCTTAATGGGTATGTGCTTAGCTGGTTACTTTATGGGTTCGCCTCTTTATTGGCACTTTAAGGAAGGCTTAGCCGCCTTCAGCCGCTCTTCCTCCACTTGCCCTCCTTGCACCTGTGATTGCTCTTTTCAGATCTATTCAGATCCCTTCCCTTTTCTTCTTTTGTCTCTTTATGATATAAAATTTAGCTATTATTATCCCAATTTAATTCATAATTTGTTTGTCATTAGAGAAATATATAATAGACAGTTGAAGTACAATTCTAAAGCTAAAATTATTATATATATTGTGGGCAATCAATCAATTGTGCAATTTTGAGTGATTGTTTATTATGAGCACTAATGCCCTTCTTTGTTCTGCTGTTGTTCTTTCTATCAACTCTACTTAAAATGCAACTTGGCAATTTCTTGAATCAATTGATGCATTCATTTGCTGTATTTCTCGAATAATAATGCAAAACTTTAGATCTCCAATTGATTTGTGGTCATTTTGAATATTTTTACAGCAAAATTCTTTAATGTCATGTTAGAGTACGTAGATGAATGCTTATTGCCTTACAAAAATAAGAGTAGCATTGAACCCTTAGGATTATCGATGTTAATGAACATGGTTGTTGGGTTATAACGGATGAGAATGCAAAGCAAATAGATAGAAGATGAGATGGAGAGATGGAGAGGAATGAAATGGCAGATTCGAAACTGGAGTTTTAAAAGAGCTGTGAATTTTAGCATTAAGAGAGGCTTTGAGAAACTAGTTCTCAAGCTTTTCCAATGCGTGTAAATCAACTCCTCATACCACATCACTCATTTTCATGCCACATGTGCTGTACAGTCAGCAATAAGCATTTATAATTATCTTTATAATCAACTTAAAGTGTTCAACTGGTAAACTTGTAAGTTAGAGGGGCGGCATGGCAAGCAAAAATAACTTGAAGGGGCAAATTACATATTAAGCCATTATTATATTCAAGATCTAAATGGGCATGAATAATTTATGTGATGATGTTTAAATATTTAGTATTAAAACTTACATGTGGTATCAGAGTCATGGATTTTAAATAGATGATAATCCTGAAATTATTGATTTGATGATTATTTCAATTATGAAGTTTATGAAAATTATAACTTTAGGATTTTATATAAAGAATAATTAATTTATTTACATTAAAAATTATTATTGTTGCTATTTTTTTTTTACTTATATAAAATTTATTTACCAGTAGCAGGTAGACCAACCGAGCGCTTGATGTATGTTTATACATTAAAAAATAGAGTTGATTGACTTGAAATATATATAATATGACTGAAATTATTTAAGTCTTTTTGGTTTGTTTAGTTAAGTTAAGTTAATTAAGAGCTAAAAATCTGAATTAATTAGCAGTACTAAGGCTGCTAATTTCTGTTGATTCATCACCCTCTCTCAGTATTACCACTTCTAATTATGCAAGTAATTTCTCTTCTCTTTTGTTTTAACCTATGAATAAAGTATATTAATTATTGTATTGATATTTTTCAGTACAAATTAGATTCTTGCATTGAATGATTATACATAGCTTCATTCAGTTTAGTTATTGATAATACTATTATCAACTGACCCACTCTCAACCAAGGCCCAAAACAAGCCAAGCCCAAGATGTGACACATGGCAGACAACCAGTCAAGCAACCATCATCATGAAAGCTATCCAATCAGATTAATAGGGCATGCCCCCCTGTCAAAATCCACTGATATGCTAGTAGCCCACGCCTCTCAATTGCTCCCTATCACATTGCCACTCACCTGCTCTGACACCTGAGTAGACCCACTCCTGGTACTCAAGTGGTTTCTCATATCCACTATAAACAGCCCAAGGCACTAAAGAACCACGTGTTGAATCCTTGAGACTCTCTCTACATTCTCTCTCAAAGCTTTACTAACTTGAGCTTTAGAGTGATTACGCCTGGTCCGACCGGGCTTATCTTTTTGCAGCTTATAACCTTGTTGATTCGATCAACTCACTCAAAACTTCCATTCGGCCTCATTTTATTTCTGTTATTTTAGGATCTATCATTTGGTGCTTTCAATGAGAGACCATGAGAAGTTTAGCAAGACAATCTAGGCATTCTATAATAGTGAGAAGCAATCAATCTGACAATGATTAAAGAAGACCAAGGTCTATTATTAGAAGGGAAAACCCCATGGATCCCCTGCTCATAACTATCTTTTACTCGCATTTAACAAGGAATTCTGGGCACAGCCAGACAATACCTTTATCACCATGAAGGATCTAAAAGCGATCATTGGAGATTTCAACAGAAGTATAATACAATCCATCCAAAAAGGGCAAGTAACCTCAGACCTCAATGAGGAATTATGAGGTTGAGAGCGAAAGGAGAGAAGAAAAGAGACAAAGGAACATGGGAATCATAATATGAGACCCAAAAGATAGAGACAGATTCAGTATTAGTTCAGATGTGCGTGAGTTAGGTAGAAGGGATAAGAGCAAAGAGAAAATGTCCTACATAAGCAGAAGCCACGCCTTCAATGCATATGATCCAACCTATACTCCTAGATGATCACAATCACCCTTGGTTTCCATAGGAGATGACTTGTCATATATGTGTATGCCAAAAAGAAGGTTTTCAAAAAAGACTAAAGAAGAAGATCAAGGCCCAGTGGTGGATAAAAATGAGAAATGGTTCTTGCAACAGATAAAGAAGTTTGGACTTGGGGCACCTTAAAAAGCCCTTGTTCGATAGTATTACCATCTCCCCCTTCTATCAAGAGATTAGAGAAGCTAAACTGGCAAGTAGGTTTAAGGAGATAAGGATGCCCAGATATACGATAAAATCTGACCCAAAATGCCATATTTCATAACATCTAACGCAGATTCAAATGTACTCTTATGATGATTGGGTAATTTACAGAGTCTTCCCCATAACCTTAGTTGATAATGCTGTAGATTAGTTCCATAACCTTCCACATGAGTCAAACACCTCATTTAGGCAGATTCGTGATCTTTTCATGACGAGGTTTAGCGTTCAAATCCGAACGCCGAAGATGGTCAATGACCTATTTAACCTGGTTCAAGACCCTAATGAGAGCGTCAGATACTACATTGACAGGTTCCAAACATTGGTGTCGAAGATTAAAAATTTACACCCTTAGGTAGCAGCAAATGCCTTAGCCAGGAGCATGAGGAGTATCCAACTGTTTGAGTCCATCACAACTCGGCCACCGATAGACTTTACTGATCTGATGGATAGGGCCAATCAATACATCCAATTGGATGATGCCTTTAGAGCTGATGGAAGAATGTCAAGTATGGAAGACATATTGCAACAACCAATCGAATAGGCAAGGAGAAGAGCAAATAGCCTAGAAAGAGTATCCACATCTAGAAGCTCAGGTAAACGAAAGAAGGCTGAGCAAGGAATGCTTGAATGCTATGCTAATAATTCGGCTAGAACCTATACCCCGCTCAATTCCAACCATGCTAGCATTCTGATGTGGATCAAAGAGAAGCACAACAAGGTTAATTGGCCAAAGAAGATGTTCGACCGGACATATGCCATATGAGACAAGAGCAAGTACTGCGAATTTCACAAAGACGTTGGTCATACTCAATAAAATAGGAGATAAAAAGACTCTTGTAGAAAGGGGTCTTTGAGGAGATTTATCGGGCCTACACAGAGAAGTCCCTATAAGCCCCTTACTGAAAGAAAAGACCGATCGGATTTCGACGATGTTGAAGAATGAAGAAAGCCAAGTGACATTAAGTGTAACACCCTATACCCATACATAATGGAGCTCATCCTGGAGGGAGTGAATGCCCGTATGGATAAGGGTACCACCACACGCTCCACAAACCAACATAGATAACAATAAATATAGAAAGTAGAGAAAATTAAAACATAAATCTCAAAAATATCCTTTCATTGATAAAATTAAGAGTTTGTTACAAAATATAACCGTACAAAGGTGCCTTTACAAAAATTACAAGCTTCCAAAAATACATATATAGTTGAAGGATTACAAAAAGATAGATAAAAAATAAAACCAAAAGATTACAAAAAGATATACATAAAACAAAAAGCTAAGCTTCCCAAATCAGCACTCCTACTGTGTTGGCCTGACCTGCGGGGACACTCCCAAACTCCGCTACTTCCGCACCTGCACAGATGAAACACCCGTGCTAAGCGATAACGCTTAGTGGGAAAACACAAATATGAACTGCCATTCACAATGGTCGTCAAAGCAAAACAAATGCATATGCCACAATCAATCATATCATACCCAAAGCATAACAATTTACATAATAGCATTGAAAGGAATTTCACATTATATATATATATATATATATATATATCACTTGATAGCATAAACAATTCATCTACAATTAAGAATCACATAGACGTCTGCAAACTCATAGTAGCGGATGGCGAGTGAACACATTAGTACCCGTGGGTACGGTCAAAAGCAATTTCTTTATTTTCATCCAAAAATATTTTCACATTGAGGATCTTAAATAAGATCTGAACACATTAAAGATCGCGAGGACCCAAACAAGGACCTGATCAGGGTTCGGAACACATTGGGGCTGCAGCTAACAAAACTCTTTAGGCATGCCTAATTATCCACTACTTTGACCCTGCACTACTTTGACCCTTGCAGGCTATACATAAAACATTTCATAGTTGAAGCATAAAATCAATATATTTAGATGAAGCAAAATACAATTCGATATCATTTGCTAGATAAGATGCCACTAGGTAAAGATTGGAAACAAAATAAGTTCAAGAGTGATAGATAAGACATAAATAAAAAACTCAAAATATCAAAACAGGGAGCATTTACACGGCGGTATGACCAAAACTTACTGCTGTGTAAGACATTTTACATGGTGGTAAGGAAAACCATACTGCCATGTATCATGCCGAGCCCAAAACTATTAGAAAAACAGAATGCATTTATATGCGGTATGAAAAAGCCTTATCCCCGTGTAAAATGTGCAACACAATTCTTCATCAAAATAGAATGACTTTACACGGCGGTATGCTAAGCCCTTACTGCCGTGTAAAATCACGGACAAGAACACTTAAACACAGAATACGATCGCATGGTGGTATGCCTTTCCATACCGCCGTGTGGATCATACAAAACCCAGAATTTTTGTCGAAACACATACCCAAAATCACACCAAAACCTCACTTTACTCCAATTTTGACAAAAGCACTTCAAATACTCTACTCACAACATCCTTAAGCACATACCCAATTACATTTATATATCAATTTCTAACAAACAAACATAATATCACACATCAAATAAAAATGCACAAATTGAAACATTCCCAAACCTTGATCTCCTTAGCTCCACAATCAAGGGGCTGCACTACCACTGGCTATCTCTTTCCCCTTAGGCTCCCTAGCAGGCACTTCTGAATAACAAACCCCAAAATACACAAAAACTCAACAAACACAACATCCACACAAACCAACGGGAAATCAAAAGAGAAGAAGAGGAAGAAGAAGAAGAAAAAGAAGAGAAAACTTACCAATTGATCTTTTGAGTTATCAAATTCCACCAAAAGCAACTAAAGAAAACTTAGGGCAAGAAGAGGGAAGAGGAAGAGGCAAACGAGAATAGGGAGAGGGAAATGAGAGAGGCAGATGAGTGGCTCTCACTCATTTTCTCTCTCCTGCTTTATATACCCCTCCTTTTCCTCTTCCTTGCCACATGTCACTTAGCTATTGGTGGTTTATCAAACACTCTTCTAGTTCTTCTAATTCCTCAACCACACAAATTCAACCACACAATTAACATAATCATGCAATAGACTCCTTAATTAAATTAACAAATGCAAAAATTCACACAAAATAGCTCAAAATTACTAGGGTGGAAAACGAGGTGTTACATTAAGCATCAGAAGTAGAGAGCTGGGGTGATCAACATGATTACTGGGGGATCCTCATATGGAGAAGATTTCACTAAGAGAAAGAAGGGCAAAGGCATATACTTCTCAGCGAAACTCGAAAAGATGCCACTTATCCCCTAAAAACGCTGGCGACCATAGGTTTTCACTTAAAGACGCCTTAGTTGTCCAAGCGACAGTCAACAATTTCATGTTAAAAAAAATCCTGGTTGATAATGGAATCATAATGAATGTCCTAACCTTATAAGTCTATAAGAAAATGGGTCTACCGATCGAAGAACTAAAGCCAAATACCACCCATTGATCGGGCTAGGCAATGCCACCGTTCTAGTTGTAGGATCAGTAGATCTCTTCGTAGAACTTAGAGATGAAACAGTGAACCACACGTGCAAAACCACATTTATGGTGATGGACATGGCCTTTGCATATAATGTAATTTTTGGAATGCCACTGCTTTTCCAGAGCAGAGTGGTGACCCGTATCAGGTACATGGTCACGAAGGTGCCCACGGAGGCAGGAGAGGCTATCCTAAGAGGAAACCAAAAGGCATCTAGGGAAGCCTATATCTCTATGATAAAGCAAGGAAGGAAGGCCTACATGGTAGAGCCGGGCCTCAAGAAGAAAGAAAAAGAGGTTAAAAGCCGAGAATGGACCCAAAAGGGGAGCTGATAATAAAAGGGTTGTCGAAGGGAAAAGAAGTCCAGATCGGGTCAGAAATGACCAAGGAGGTGGAAGAAGAAGTCCTACAGGTACTGATGATTATTCAGGCCTCTTTTGTATGGAAGCCAAAAGATATCCCTAGCACTGACCCATAGGTCTTCATATACAAGTTGAATGCCAATCCGAACCACCCTCATGTTAAGCAACCAATGGGAAAAAGTTTATTTCAGAGGAAGTTGACAGACTCCTGAAAGCTGGAACAATCAGAGAAGTTGACTATCCCAACTGGCTCACCAATGTGGTCTTGGTGAAGAAAAAAAACGGGGAGCTTATAATGTGCATTGATTTCACTGGACTCAATAAAGTTTGCCCAAAAAACAGTTACCCACTATCAAGTATTGACCAGCTCAAAGATGCTACAACTTGCCATGCGATCTACTCGTTACTCGATGCTTACGCTGGCTATCATCAAATTTTGATGTGGTTGAGTGATTAAGAGAAGAGAAGTTGTATCTCAAATGACAGAACCTTTTGCTACAAGGTAATATCGTTCGATCTGAAGAACACTGGAGCGATATACTTGTTAAGTGCTTAATTTTACATATTTTTACATATTTTCTCCTATTTTTCTGCATTAATTTCTAACCAATTTGGGACTTTTCAGTTGTTCATGTAATTTTGATAATTTCAGATTTTAATTGATGAAATGAAGCATTTTGTGGATAATTGGACTGATTTGGAATAGTTGAAGAAGTTTGGATCAATCTTGGTGCAAATAAGGGAAAAGATACAGATTTGACCCTTAGCCTTGCCCAAGGCTAAGGGAAAAACAGGACAGCTTGGGTAAATAAGCAGATTTATTTTGTGTGCGAAGCCCTAGCCGCCAGGGATATTCCAACTGAATTTTAGGAATAATTAGGCTCTAATTTAAGAGATAATAGGCAGTATTTTAGTAGGATAATATTACAATTAATATTTTTATTTTATTTTTCAAGTTTGGATAGGAATAAACTACCTACCTAAATTTTCTAGGTTTTCTTTTAAAAGGGGCAAAGGAAAACGTGAACAGTAACTTTAGCAGCCGCCGCAGCCTCTGTTCTTCCATCTCTGCATTAGGAATTTACATAGATTTCAATTTTATTTTGTTTTTGTTCTTGGCCATGATTGGCTAAACTTTTAGTCTAGCTAAAGGTTTAATTCAAGGGCATGATTCAACCAATTACTGTGATATTGTTCTTGCTTATTTTTCTCTTTAATTTATATGATGTTCATGTTATTTACTGTGATTTAGGGAAACTCCATCTCGATTGTTAATTATTATTTTCACAATAAGAGCCCATTGTTCATTTAATTAAATGCATATAGTTAATTGAGATTATCAAATCCGTAATTGTTTGATAAAATCAATAGCCAGTGATAATTAGTACAGCAACACTGAGAAGGGTTGTTATATTAAGTAAATGCATGATTTGGTTTAAATCAATCTCGATAAAAAATTGGTTAACTTAGGTTGGGTCTTTCTAATTCTTAAAGCTGTTAATAAATTAAATTATGTCGATAAGAGAGGACTGTTTATTGGTTAGAGGTTAATTACAATCTTACTTAATTAGCCTATTAATAAGGAAAGATTGGTCGGGAGCGCTAAGCCGATCACTATAACCAATCCATTGCATAATTATAGAGTTATTTTTCATCCGTGATAAGTAAAACTGGATCTCGTGCCGCGAATGCCTTTAACTAGAATTTATCATCTTTTATTTTATTTTTATTTATTTTTCTGTATTTTATTAGTTATTATTTTAATTGTGTATTTTTTTTAATCTTTAATCCATAAAAATCCTACATTTTATTTTTATTGTTTATTTCTGGTTATTTAAAGAATTAAAACTCGACCAATTCCTGTGGATTTGGCCCTACTCATTGCTATTTACAAAATCTTAGTTAAGAGTAGGAATTTTATTTTTGTTGGTTTCAACACCCATCAATACTTATAACACCCTATACTCGTATTCTGATACGAGTATCAGGAGTCACATAGTATCTTAACTCTGATTCTTGTCTTACAGTTATCTAGATGCTCATGTTAAAAATTGTATGATGGTTTAGTAGGTAAAATTTTTTCCCAAAACACAACACAATATCCATACACATGTAACAATATTAATAATCCATACATACCTTTTTAAATTCTTAACTATACATATGCACCTGTCTAGTAATACAACTATAACTTATTACATTCAACACGGACATATACATGCCATGACTTTAAATACTCCTGAGCTTGCTTCTTAACTTCTCTCCTTTTATTGCAGTCAAATCCTGATCGCTCCAAACCCTTTTAATTCACCATAACCTATGCGCTGTACAACAACTACGCACTAAGCATAAAATGTATAGTAATGGATATAATTCTAATGTTTTCCATCAGATATATACACACACATGCATGCACATTTATTTCACATATACAATTACTTATCACTTATTATAATTGCTTATTGTGTAATTAAATATAATAAGATCTATATACTTTTAATTTCTTTATATTTTTCACATTTCTTTCTTAGTTTCTTTATTTACTATTTAGAAATTCATTATTTTATTTTCATACTTTTATTTTCATTCAATAACATGATTAATACTACTAAATTTTATTATCATCATGAAATTATCATCTTATTCTTCTTATTCCCATCTTCTGCCAAAGTTACCATTAAGTCCTCTAATGTCCCTTTTATTTCGAGTTTATCCTTTTATTTGACCATATTTACTATTTTACCATTAGACTTCATTTTTCATTATTAAGTTACCCCTTTTTATTTATTCGTCAATTTATCTTATACTTACTATTTTATTATCAATCATTATTCTTTATTACTTAATTACCAATTTTCTTCTTTAATTCTTATTTTACTCTTAATTGTGTTTTAGGCCCTTATTTATGCCTTTATTGTATTTTTGCATGTTTTCACTTTGTAAATTTACCATTTACCTTCTTTATTCATTTTCTCTTACATAATTATCCATTTAGCTTTAAACTCACGTTTCCTTGTATAATCACTATTTAGTCCTTTAATTCTCATTTTCTTACATAATTAGTATTTAATCTCTTAAATTATACATTTGTTCCATATTTACTAATTATTATTTAAATTTTCCCTTTTATTTTCTTATTATTGTTTCTCTACATATTTGCCAAATTGATCCTTAATTCATTTATTTATTTCATATTACTATTATTGCCCCTGTAATATCCAGTGGAAATCTTCGAACCGGATAAACGGGACGTGGACTCTATTGGGTTCGAAGCCATAAGAGGTAATGACCACTAAGGATCACTAACTCTGTAAGCCATAAGAGAAAGTGACCATTAAAGATAACTTACTATGAGCCATAAAGAGAGCCATAAGTCTGTAAAGCCTTAATGGTATAGAGCCATACATAATATCGCTAGTGACTCGCTACCGTAATATAATATTTATCTCTATGTCCAGCCAACTATATCTTGAACTAGATTTAACTACTAGAATACTAAGGGCAATACTATTTAGTTATATCAACTTTTACTCATATACTTATTTATTGTATTCATATTATTTCTTATGCCATAATAATCTTGGTTCTTGTCATTCATTTCACATCACAAGTGTTCATATAATTATACTTTTCATATCTTTTATCCATGCTTGTATCATAATATACATACATGTCATACTTACAAAGCCATACATATATATCATATAAATATAAATTTCCATACACATATCCATTTGGTTATAGCATAATAATATACCTTTTTATTTCTTTTCTTATTTTCTTATTTATTTATCCTTACTTGTTATCATATTATTTTCCTATACATTATGTCACACCCTGTTTGCCCCCTAGTAGAATGAGCCTGTCTGTCTGTCTGTATGTGTAAGCATTCGCATGTGTTCGGCATTTCATAAGGGTATTTTAGTAAAATGTATGATTTTGGGGTTTATTATTATGTGGGTGCCTACATGACATTAGTGTGTGAATTAGTTAGGAATTAATTGAGTACATCAGAGCATACCATTTGTAGGGTGTTTTAATTAAGAATGCATTAGGTGTGTGTGTGATGTTTGTTGAGTTAGGGTGTGAGTAGTTAGCTTCACCAATAGGATTTGGACACATACTTAGGGCAAAGAAAAGAAAAAGAAAGAAGTGAAGATAACAAATTCACGTTATCTTCTTTCTCTGACGTTTCTTCTCTTCTTTTTCTCCATTTTCTTTACTCTAAGCATTGTGGTGTGGATTCTAGCTTGAATTGGTGAAGTTAATCTCTCCTTGCATCCTCTAGCTTAGTAAGTGTATATCCTTGTCTTTGTTTTACTGTAACTTTACATCTTCATCTTCTTCTTTAGGTTGAGTTTTAATTTAGGGTTGCATGTTGATGTTCATTACTGTGTTTGTGTTCTAGCTGAGGCTCCACGCGATCCCAAAGGCAAAGAGGTTGCTGGGAGCAGTGGGACTAAGTGTTAGAAGCTTAGAATCCAGGTTTGGGAATGTTTATTTGTGAAATTGTGTGATTTTGATTTTACTGTAAAATTCTAGGGTTTATGTTCTTGTAAGTTTGAATGCATATGTTCTTGATTTAATTTGATTAATTATTTGATGAATTGAGTTGTATAATTGTTGCCTATGTTGTTTGAGATGATTTCTGGAAGGTAAAAACAGGTTTGTATGGTTTTAAATCAAATTGGGATTGAATTCTTTGTTCTGGAAATTCTGGAAATTCTGGAAAATTGAAGTACTGTTGAAGTTCTCTTTGTCACGTGACTCGCTACGAAAGAAGGCAAGTCACGAGACGTGACCCACGGTCACGTCGTTACCTGCCTGCTGAGAAGCCAGTCGCGTGACCAGCTGAAGAACAAGCAAGTCACGGGACGTGACCCTCGGTCACGTCGTGCGACCTGCGAAGACGATGCGTGATCTGCGAGATCACGCAACGTGATCTGCGTGGGAGTAGCACGTCACGAGACGTGACGTCCAGTCACGCCGTGACCTGCGAGGGCGTTGCGTGAATTGCGAAGATCACGCAACGTGATCGGCGAGGAACAAGCAAGTCACGTCGCGTGACCTGCCTGTTGGGAAGGCCAGTCACGCCTCGTGACCAGCCAATCTCGCCCGTTTCTCCGTTCAGCTCGTTTTTCTGAAATTTCCTAGTTTTTAACTCAGAAATGAATTTGGTATTTCTTCTGAATGGACTTTACTGTTGTATGATGCATGTCTTACTGTTTGATGCTTCGATATGCGTGATACCATGATTTTCTGATGAATTATATTCCGTACTCTGAAATGTGATTTGAATGTCGCATAACCTGCTAGAGTCAAGTAAGTGGATAGTTAGGCATGCCTAATAGAGTCTGTTAGCTGCAGCCCATAGTTCTGTTTGGACCCCGATCAGGTCCCCGTTTGGTTCCTCGCGAACCCTTTTCTGTATTGGATCTTGTTTAAGGTCCCTTTTGAAAATATCTGTGAAAGTTAAAGTAAGATGGTTTAATCGGTTCGTACCCGTAATGTACTGTCTGTAATCGACTCGTACCCGGAAAGTACTGTCTGTACACTCGTTATCCACTACCTAGAGTCAGCAGGTGTTCTTTGAATGTTTATTTGAGCTGCTCCGATCTGATTTGGCTACAAAAGTATTAACTGGATGAGTATATCGATGTAATGTATATCGGATTATTCCTAAATGATTATGATTATGAAATACTGATTGTATGGCTAATTTATATGAGCATGATTATATGATTTATGCTATAGCTTTTGCATTCTGCCATTGTGAATGTGATATGTTTTGACGACCATTGTGAGTGGCCGTCCATAAACTATGTGTGTTTCCCCACTAAGCGTTTATCGCTTAGCACGGTGTGTTTACCCGTGCAGGTGCGGAAGGAGTTTTGCCTTGTGAGAGTCGCCATCATCAAGCCAACACAGAAGGGTTTTAGTGTAGGGCTCAGTTTTGTATTAGTGATGATTCTTTTTGTATAGGACTCTCTGTATCAGTTTTGTTTCTGCTTCCGCAATTGTAATTATATTTTGGTTATGTAATATTATTTTGTTTCAGCTTGTTGATCAGATCATTATTGTAATAATTTATTATAGTAATGCATGATCAGCTTTTGCTTTCTGCATGTAAAGTTTTTAATTATTCTGTATTTCGGAATGTATGTTATGAATGGATGTATGTTTTGCTTTGCTATTTCGTGGTGATACCTTGACTCATACGGCATCTCACTCCTTATCGGATGGGATCGCCTACGTATGGGAAGGGGGTGTTACAGTTTGTGGTATCAGAGCATAGGTTTAGGCATTTCTGGGTGTTGTTGTGATTGTTTTGAGTTTCTTAGATGTGTATGTGTCTAGATCTGTGTTGGCTGATACGGTTATTTCTTGTTTGTTTAGATGGCTTCTAATTCTGTTCGTGGATCACTCGAGGAGTCCGCCGAGAGTGTGAATCCTCCAGTTGTGGATCCGTCTGTTTCTGTTACTGTATCGGCTCAGCATGCTAGGGTCCAGCCCGAGGCCGCAGCCATGCCCTTTGAGGCTATGTTCAGGTTGCATCCGGACATGGCTAGGGTTTTGGAGAGAGTGACTGCTCCTAGAGCACCTATGGAGAATTTGAGAAGGGCAGGAGTTGAGGATTTCTATGGTACTGGTTTAAATGAATCTGAGATGGCAGAGAGATGGTTAGATAAAGTAAAGCGTGCTTTGAGAGAGATTCGGTGTCCTCCTGACCAGCAGGCAGAGTGTGCATTAGTTCTTCTGCAGGGGTCTGCTTTTGAGTGGTGGGAATTAGTTTCCAGGCATCCTCAGCTACCGAATCCGATTACCTGGGAGTTCTTTGAGGGTGAGTTCACAAAGAAGTATATTACTCAGACTTATAGAGATTCGAGATGGGCGCAGTTTTTGAGTTTGAAACAGAGGGCCATGTCTGTAGCAGATTATGAGAAGGAGTTCAACAGGTTATCTCGCTATGCCCCACGTGGAGTTATGACTGATGACTTCAGATGTAAGCATTTCGAGGCAGGGTTAAATGAGTCTCTGAAGATTGCTTTGATTTCCTTGATGTGCATACCTGGGGTCAGTTATTATCAGATAGTGGAGGCTGCAGTGAGAGCCGAGTTATCAGAGACTGTGTTGCGAGAGAGAGCTCAGAGGAGGAGTTCTTCTCATGGAGGATCTTCTTCGAGTAAGAGATCGAGGAACCCACAGGATGAGTCAGCATCTGGTCCGGCTTCTAGAGGTAGACGTCAGGGTTCTGCAGCTGTGTCAGGTTCCGGTAGGGGAGGTAGATCTGATGCCATACCTGTTTGTGAGAATTGTAGCAAGGCTCACCGGGGTGAGTGTAGGTGGCTCACTGGGGGATGTTTTAGATGTGGGAGCACTGAGCACCGTGTGGCTAGTTGTCCCCAGGCGATTGAGGATTCAGGACCTCAGGGAGGAGCTAGTAGGGTTGGTTCGAATGCTTCTCAGGCTACCCGTGGTAGAGGCCGAGGTAGAGGTCGAGGTGGTCGGCATAGAGATGGAGCTGCATCTGAGACTGTTGAGCGTCCTCCTCAGGCTGCCATTAGAGCTTATGCTATGAGAGCCAGAGATGAGCAGGATGCGCCTGATGTTATTGCTGGTAAGTTCCTACTCCATGACACTGAATTGTATGCTCTAATTGATCCTGGTTCCACGCACTCATATTTGTGCACGGATAAAATTGTTGATAAATTGCATGCTGTTGATCAGTTAGATTATGAGATTTGTGTGACCAGTCCATTAGGGCATAGTGTCAGTGTGAGTAGAGTTTTTAGGAGTTGTCCTCTGATTGTCGATGGAGCTGTGCTTCCAGCGGATTTGATTGAGTTACCTTTCAGAGAATTTGATCTGATTCTGGGTATGGACTGGTTGGGTAAGCACCGGGCTGTAGTTGATTGCCATAGGAAGACAGTTGTGCTTCGGGATAGATGTCAGTCTCTTGTGTTTCTGAAAGGTTTGGGTGCGAGTTCGTTGAATAATGTTATTTCTGCGATGCAAGCTAAGAGATTTATCAGGAAAGGTTGTGAGGCTTTTCTAGCAGTTGTGTTAGATTCCAAGAGGGATCAGGTTCAGATTGAGGACATTCCTGTAGTGCGGGAGTTTAGTGATGTGTTCCCGAGCGAGTTGCCTGGTTTGCCTCCTGAGAGAGAGGTTGAGTTGTCCATTGAGATTATGCCAGGTACTGCACCTATTTCGAGAGCACCTTATCGGATGGCTCCTGTAGAGTTAAGGGAACTTAAATCTCAGCTACAAGAGTTATTGGATAAGGGATTTATCAGACCGAGCATATCTCCATGGGGAGCTCCAGTTCTGTTTGTTAAGAAGAAAGATGGATCATTGCGGATGTGTATTGACTACCGGCAGATTAATAAGGTTACAGTGAAGAATAAGTATCCGTTGCCTAGGATTGAAGATTTGTTTGATCAGCTTCGAGGTGCAGGTGTCTTCTCCAAGATAGATCTTCGATCAGGGTACTATCAGCTTCGGGTTCAGGATGCAGATGTGGTTAAGACTGCATTTCGGACTAGGTATGACCACTATGAGTTTCTCGTGATGCCGTTTGGTTTGACCAATGCTCCAGCGGCTTTTATGGATCTGATGAACCGTGTGTTTAGGCCATACTTAGATCGATTTGTAGTAGTGTTCATTGATGACATCTTGGTATATTCCAAGGATAAGAGTGAGCATGAGGAGCATCTCCGATTAGTTCTGCAGATGTTGAGAGAGCATCAGTTGTTTGCTAAGCTTAGCAAGTGTGATTTCTGGCTTCGAGAAGTATCATTCTTGGGTCACATTGTTTCAGCTAGAGGTATTCAGGTAGATCCAGCCAAGATAGAGGCGATTGTTGATTGGAAAGCGCCTAGAAATGTTCAGGAAGTGAGGAGTTTCCTCGGTTTAGCAGGTTACTACCGTCGGTTCGTTAAAGGATTTTCTGTGATTGCTGCTCCTATGACTAGATTGTTGAGGAAAGGAGTCGGATTTGAGTGGTCAGACAGGTGTCAGTCTTGTTTTGATCAGTTAAAGCAGTTGCTTGTTGAGGCTCCTATTCTTACTCAACCCATTTCGGGTAAGGAGTTTGTCATTTACAGTGATGCTTCTGGAGTTGGTCTTGGATGTGTGCTGATGCAGGAAGGTAAAGTAGTGGCTTATGCTTCTCGTCAGTTGAAGCCACATGAGAGGAACTATCCGACGCATGATCTTGAGTTGGCAGCTGTGATCTTTGCTTTGAAGATTTGGCGTCATTATCTGTATGGGGAAAAGTGTAGGATCTTTTCAGACCACAAAAGCTTGAAGTACTTCCTTTCACAGAAAGAGTTGAATATGAGACAGCGGCGTTGGCTTGAGTTATTTAAGGACTACGACTGCATTGTGGATTACCATCCTGGTAAGGCCAATGTAGTCGCCGATGCTTTGAGTCGGAAGTCAGTTTCAGCTTTGTTCTTGAGGCGATTCAGATGGCGATTTGGTTCAGATGGGGCTTTGATTGCTCAGTTGCGTGTGAAGCCTACATTGAGATAGAGGATTGTGGATGCTCAGAGGGACGATGTGAGGCTTCAGCAGATTGTGCATGAGGTTAGATTGGGTAAGCCATCAGAGTTCTCAGTTCAGGATGAGGTACTTATGTTCAGAGATCGCTTGTGTGTGCCAGAATCTGAGGATTTGAGGAGACAGCTCATGAGTGAGGCGCATAGTTCAGTCTTTACTATGCATCCGGGCAGTGAGAAGATGTATAGAGACATGAAGCAATTCTATTGGTGGTCCGGTATGAAGCGTGATATAGTGGATTTTGTTTCCAAGTGCTTGACTTGTCAGCAGGTAAAGGCCGAGCATCAGGTTCCTTCAGGTTTGCTTATGCCTTTATCCATTCCTGAGTGGAAATGGGATGACATCGCCATGGACTTTGTTTCTGGTTTACCTTTGACTCAGAGGAAGCATGACTCAGTTTGGGTTATTGTGGATCGGCTTACGAAATCAGCTCACTTTCTGCCGGTTAGAGTGGACTACTCCATGGACAGATTAGCCAGTATCTATGTGGATGAGATAGTTCGGTTGCATGGTGTGCCTTTGTCCATAGTATCAGATCGGGATCCGAGGTTTACTTCCAAGTTTTGGAAGGAGTTACAGAGAGCTTTGGGCACTAGGTTGAACTTCAGTACAGCGTTTCATCCTCAGACCGATGGTCAGTCAGAGCGAGTTATTCAGATTCTGGAGGATATGATGAGAGCTTGTGCTTTGGATTTTCCGGGTAACTGGGACAGATATGTGTCGCTTATGGAGTTTGCCTACAACAACAGTTTTCAGTCGAGCATCGGTATGGCACCATATGAGGCTTTGTATGGTCATCAGTATAGGACTCCGATTTGTTGGACCGAGCTATCCGAGAGATCTATGATTGGACCAGACTTGGTTAGAGATACTGAAGAGAAAATCAGAGTAGTGCAGCGGAATTTGAAGGCAGCCAAGGATCGACAGAAGTCTTATGCTAATTTGAAAAGGAAAGATGTGCATTTTGAGATCGGGGACAAGGTTTTCCTTAAGGTTTCACCTTTGAGGAAAGTGCTTCGGTTTGGCAAGAAAGGCAAGCTTAGTCCTCGTTTCATTGGACCTTATGAGATTTTGGCTAAGGTAGGACCTGCAGCCTACAGATTGGCGCTACTGATGGAATTAGCAAAGTTGCACGATGTATTCCACGTTTCGATGCTCCGTCGGTATAGATCAGATCCTTCGCATGTTCTGTCAGTTCAGGATATCCAGGTTCAGCCAGACTTCTCTTATGATGAGGAACCGCGAGCTATTCTAGCTCGAGAGGTGAGGCAGTTGAGAAATAAGCAGATTCCGTTGGTTAAAGTGTTATGGATCCATCATGGAGTCGAGGAAGCGACTTGGGAACCGGAGGAGTCCATGAGAGCTCAGTATCCGCAGTTATTCTGTTCAGGTGAGAATTTCGAGGACGAAATTCTTATTAGTAGGGGAGAGTTGTCACACCCTGTTTGCCCCCTAGTAGAATGAGCCTGTCTGTCTGTCTGTATGTGTAAGCATTCGCATGTGTTCGGCATTTCATAAGGGTATTTTAGTAAAATGTATGATTTTGGGGTTTATTATTATATGGGTGCCTACATGACATTAGTGTGTGAATTAGTTAGGAATTAATTGAGTACATCAGAGCATACCATTTGTAGGGTGTTGTAATTAAGAATGCATTAGGTGTGTGTGTGATGTTTGTTGAGTTAGGGTGTGAGTAGTTAGCTTCACCAATAGGATTTGGACACATACTTAGGGCAAAGAAAAGAAAAAGAAAGAAGTGAAGATAACAGATTCACGTTATCTTCTTTCTCTGACGTTTCTTCTCTTCTTTTTCTCCATTTTCTTTACTCTAAGCATTGTGGTGTGGATTCTAGCTTGAATTGGTGAAGTTAATCTCTCCTTGCATCCTCTAGCTTAGTAAGTGTATATCCTTGTCTTTGTTTTACTGTAACTTTACATCTTCATCTTCTTCTTTAGGTTGAGTTTTAATTTAGGGTTGCATGTTGATGTTCATTACTGTGTTTGTGTTCTAGCTGAGGCTCCACGCGATCCCAAAGGCAAAGAGGTTGCTGGGAGCAGTGGGACTAAGTGTTAGAAGCTTAGAATCCAGGTTTGGGAATGTTTATTTGTGAAATTGTGTGATTTTGATTTTACTGTAAAATTCTAGGGTTTATGTTCTTGTAAGTTTGAATGCATATGTTCTTGATTTGATTTGATTAATTATTTGATGAATTGAGTTGTATAATTGTTGCCTATGTTGTTTGAGATGATTTCTGAAAGGTAAAAACAGGTTTGTATGGTTTTAAATCAAATTGGGATTGAATTCTTTGTTCTGGAAATTCTGGAAAATCGAAGTACTGTTGAAGTTCTCTTTGTCACGTGACTCGCTACGAAAGAAGGCAAGTCACGAGAGGTGACCCACGGTCACGTCGTGACCTGCCTGCTGAGAAGCCAGTCGCGTGACCAGCTGAAGAACAAGCAAGTCACGGGACGTGACCCTCGGTCACGTCGTGCGACCTGCGAAGACGATGCGTGATCTGCGAGATCACGCAACGTGATCTGCGTGGGAGTAGCACGTCACGAGACGTGACATCCAGTCACGCCGTGACCTGCGAGGGCGTTGCGTGAATTGCGAAGATCACGCAACGTGATCGGCGAGGAACAAGCAAGTCACGTCGTGTGACCCTCGGTCACGTCGCGTGACCTGCCTGTTGGGAAGGCCAGTCACGCCTCGTGACCAGCCAATCTCGCCCGTTTCTCCGTTCAGCTCGTTTTTCTGGAATTTCCTAGTTTTTAACTCAGAAATGAATTTGGTATTTCTTCTGAATGGACTTTACTGTTGTATGATGCATGTCTTACTGTTTGATGCTTCGATATGCGTGATACCATGATTTTCTGATGGATTATATTCCGTACTCTGAAATGTGATTTGAATGTCGCATAACCTGCTAGAGTCAAGTAAGTGGATAGTTAGGCATGCCTAATAGAGTCTGTTAGCTGCAGCCCATAGTTCTGTTTGGACCCCGATCAGGTCCCCGTTTGGTTCCTCGCGAACCCTTTTCTGTATTGGATCTTGTTTAAGGTCCCTTTTGAAAATATCTGTGAAAGTTAAAGTAATATGGTTTAATCGGTTCGTACCCGTAATGTACTGTCTGTAATCGGCTCGTACCCGGAAAGTACTGTCTGTACACTCGTTATCCACTACCTAGAGTCAGCAGGTGTTCTTTGAATGTTTATTTGAGCTGCTCCGATCTGATTTGGCTACAAAAGTATTAACTGGATGAGTATATCGATGTAATGTATATCGGATTATTGCTAAATGATTATGATTATGAAATACTGATTGTATGGCTAATTTATATGAGCATGATTATATGATTTATGCTATAGCTTTTGCATTCTGCCATTGTGAATGTGATATGTTTTGACGACCATTGTGAGTGGCCGTCCATAAACTATGTGTGTTTCCCCACTAAGCGTTTATCGCTTAGCACGGTGTGTTTACCCGTGCAGGTGCGGAAGGAGTTTTTCCTTGTGAGAGTCGCCATCATCAAGCCAACACAGAAGGGTTTTAGTGTAGGGCTCAGTTTTGTATTAGTGATGATTCTTTTTGTATAGGACTCTCTGTATCAGTTTTGTTTCTGCTTCCGCAATTGTAATTATATTTTGGTTATGTAATATTATTTTGTTTCAGCTTGTTGATCAGATCATTATTGTAATAATTTATTATAGTAATGCATGATCAGCTTTTGCTTTCTGCATGTAAAGTTTTTAATTATTCTGTATTTCAGAATGTATGTTATGAATGGATGTATGTTTTGCTTTGCTATTTCGTGGTGATACCTTGACTCATACGGCATCTCACTCCTTATCGGATGGGATCGCCTACGTATGGGAAGGGGGTGTTACACATTAATTTTCCTAACATATGCTAGTCATTTAATATTTATCTTTAATTATATTATGCTTATATATAGTACTTAAATCTAATTTTTTTTTTCATTTTTATTCACATTATTCATTTAATATAATCCCTTCAACATACTATACATGATTATTTTGTTCATATTCCTATTATTCTTATTATTATCATATTTATTATTAATATTTTTATTATTATTATTATTATTACCATAATTAATATTATTACTATTTTTTTCCTTTTAAATTTCTTAATTTCATTACTAACCGTAATCTTATCAAATTTGCCATTTAGTCCTTATTTTAAGCTAATATTGTCAAAATTACCATTCAATCCTTAAATTTTCCTCTAATTCCAAATTTGCCCTTCAATGTCTAATATTTACCATTTTGCCATTAAATTGTATTTTCATCCATAAATCTTTATTTTTACATCTAAATTTCCTTTTTGGTCCTTGTAAACTTATTCCATGCATATTTCATATTTAATCCTTATTTTTAATGTTTTTATTTATTATTTTTTAATTTACTTACTAATTTACTATTTTTACACTTTAAACCCTATTCCTTGCATAATTACAATTTAATCCATTTAACTCCTAATTCTTTACATGTTTACCATTTCGTTTTATTTTCTCTACATATGTTCCATATTTTCTTATTAAATCTTATTTTCTCATTTTAATTCAATTCCATAATATTCTCTATTTAATTATTCTTTACCTAATTACACCATTATTTCACTTAAAACATATATACTTAATTTTTATCCATTTTTACATAATGCATGCATGAGCTATAATACACTCAAATAATTCTATAAAATTCTCATTAAATTTCTACTAGCCTAATTTTAGTCCTATTTTCATTTTCTTACTTAAAATTCATTAAAACATCAAAAATTCACATTATTACTTCTAGGGTACCATTTGGCCATGGTAGAGTTAATTCTTTGAAATTTATTTTATTCATATTTTCCATTTCATACCTCATTTTTCTACCTCAATTTCATATTTCGATACTTAAATCATATTATTCATGCACACATACATAAATACACATGAAATTCATCAAAATAAATGGAAAATACTAGAATTTGTATCCACTAACCTTATTTTTCTCCTTTTCCTAACTTACTCTTCTCCTTCCTTGCCTTTTCCTTTGGCATTACTTGATTCTCCTTGCACTTCCTCCTTGACCGAAACTATTCATGAATTCTTTACTCAATTTTCTTCTCTCATAATTCAAAATATACATAAACCATTAATCTCTACCTTAAAATCTACCTAAAAATCCATTAAACTCCTTAAAATTTCACTAAATTAACTTGAATTCTTGCTCTATACCTTTCTTTCACAATTCCATTCCTTTACTTAAAATAGGTTCTTGAGATTTGCTAGAAATGAATTTAGGCTCTTGGAATTACTTAAGGTATGAGATTTTAGTGGAATTGGGTAGGAAATTTAAAGAAATTTGGTGGAGAAAATGGAGGGAGAAGTCAAGCATGAGAAGGATGAAGAAGAGGGCAGAATTCTCAAGAATTTTTTGGTTTCTTGGCCTTATATACCCATTCTAATTGGGCTAAATCAGGTCCAACCAATTGGGTCTGACCATATTAAGCCCAATAGCCCATTTCTTAATATATTTAGGCCCAATTATTTTTTTACTACTTCTCTTGCATCATTTCTCATAAAAATGTATCCATAATTATTGAAAAATATTTCTTAGGCTACACAAATATTGGGTCAATCGGATATAATTTTTCGGTTCGGTAAATTTTTACCAGTCCAATAACTTTATTTTTGTGTTATCGTAAAATTAATTTTTCACTACCAGATAGTCCCCCATATTATTTGGAGTGAGTCTATAAATTCAAATAATTTTTCGAAGGCCTTTAACATTATTTTCAAGCCTAGTCAAAGTTAGGTCAAATCGGGTTTACTATTTAGACCGAACCGTAACTTATTTTTATTTTCGACTCTTAAGGGCTTATTTGATCTTGATTCCACCCTAAATTACATCCTTAGACTCTTTATAACTTTTAATTTCCAATGATCAAATAAAATATTTTTCAACCTTGGGTGGTATTATTCACCCCTAATGTCACTATTCACAGCTAGAAAGTACTGTTCACATAAATTAAAATTTTAGGCCATTACAATACCAACACTGATGAATAAAATATTCAAGGATCAGATCAACAATAATGTGAAGGTGTATGTTGACGACATGATCGTAAATAGCAAAAACCAAGAGGAGCATATTCCTGATCTGATCAAAGTTGTTGACACTCTGAATAAGCTTCAAATGAAGGTGAACCCAGGGAAATGTATCTTGGAAGTGCCATCAGGCAAAATTCTTGCCTTTATGGTTTCCCAAAGGAGAATCAAAGCCACCTAAAAAAATAAAGGCAATTTCAGACATGCAGCCCTGTGACGCGCGTCGGACCCGACCTATTCCTGGAAGCCCGCCTTTAGGGCCCGAGACGGTTCGCGTCTTTTGATCTTGGAAAACATGAGATATTTTGGAATTCCTACCCAATAGAACATTGGGAAAGTTAATCTAATCCTATGAAACCTTTAGGCACCTTTAAGGTATTTTGGATTCGCCACCCAATTTACAAGAAATTGAGAAAGTTCGTCTAACCTTAGGGTCTAAACCAGAGAAAGATTCGAAACTTCACTCTTATTAATGCCTTGGTTAATTATAAATGGGTTTTTAGTTTTAAAATTTTATCTCTCTTCTCATACGGTTATACATAAAAAATAAAGCGCAAATTAAGCACGAAAGAAAGCAGTAAAATAAAGCAAACTACAAAAAATAACAGAAAGATAAAATTGGGACAAAATACAATCCCCCAAAATAAAAAGGTATTAAAATTTGGAACAAAAATACAATCTCCCAAATGAAATCAAAACATAACATAAATAAATAACAAACTTAAATAAGTAAATGAACATTTATAAATCGGGATATTATTTAAGATAGGAACATTGGTTCCTTCATGTTCACTTTAAAAAATCAAAGAGTTGCTTTTATGCATTATCGATAAAACTGGGATGAGTGATCACATTTTGAGAAAATTAACTCTTCTTTTTAGTGTGGATTTTTTTTTATAGAAATTAGGACATTGGTCCCATTTTATTAGAAAAAAAATTCCAATTTATTAATAAAAGTATTTTTATGATTTTTAGTTAACGTGCATAAAATAAACTAAATTTATTACATAATAAAAACAAATAAAACCAAAATAATGAAAAATAATAAAAATGCTAAAAAAAGACAAATTCCACCAAAATGGTGTCTTCAAATCTCAATGGGCTCCCGCTTTCCATTAAAAAAGCTCACACATAAAAAATAAGTATTGAAATAATAAATTAAAAAAATAAATAAAAGTGATGTTAGTAATAAAAAATTAATTAAACACATAACACATGAAAATGAATTAAAATAAAAAAGCATTATGTAAGACAAACTAATTAAATGACATAATAACATGAGTAACTTAACTTATTAATAATGCAACATATATAAAAACATAAATGATAATAATAATAATGATAACAATAACAAATAATAATAACAATAAACAAGAATAATAAAAGTAATAATAATAATAATAATAATAATAATAATAATAATAATAATAATAGAAAATAATAATAATAATAAAAACAAAAGTAATAATAATATTAACAAAAATAATAATAAACAATAACAATAAAGAAGATGAACAATCAAGCAAGCAAAAATAAAAAGAAATAAAATAAACAAAACATGTTAAAGCATGTTAAATAATAATAATAATAATAATAATAATAATAATAATAATAATAATAATAATAATAATAATAATAATAATATGAACAATCAAACAAGAACGCAATAATAAGAAATAAAAATATGTTAAGGAAAAAATATTGAATCTATGACTATATCACATAAAATGTATAAAAAAATAGATCTAAAATAATTTAATAGTTGATAATTAATCATAAAAAAAAATATAATAATAATAAAAAATATAAAATTAAACCCAAAATGCTTACCTTCAAAATTTGATTTGATGAATGAAAGTAAATGATCAATTTCCTTGTCTTGATTTGCAAAAATAAGATTAGAAAAATAAAATATATAATTTTTTTTATCTCAATAACAAAAAATTATTTTCCTTGTCTCAAGAAGAAAATTATTAAAAAAGAAGAAAAAAAATTCTAAAAACAAAAAAATTGTTCTCTTTACCTCAAGAATTAACTTAGAAAAATACTTAAAATATTAGGAGAATTTGTTCTTGAAAAAGAAGAAGAAAAATAAAATATTTTCTTAAGAAAAATCCCCATTTTTTCCTCTCAAAAAACCCATTTTATACAAAAAAAAAATAGATTTAATGAAGAAATTAAATTAATTTAATTCCCATTAAACACAAAAAACTGAAGAATTTCAAAGGTCCAGAGAAAAAATAATTTTAAAATTAAATTATACAAAAAAAAAATGAGAAAAATGCCATAAATTGGCTAAAAAAGGCCCAAAAGGGTTGCTGGGGGACACTTGAAGCAGAAGGGTGCCCAGGGACTTGGAGAGGGCGAGCGACGCCCAGCGCGCTGGGCGTTGCTGCGGCCGCTCCAACACGTGCCGACACTCGAATTTTTTTTTTAAATAATTTTGACAAAAATACTATCCTTTCAAAACTCCATTTTTTATTTTAAAACATTTTTTAAAATATTTTTTTATTATTTTTTTTCAAAAGCAAACTTGATAAGAAAACTATCACTTCCAACTTTTTTTTGCCTATAAACAGGCATATGATTTTATCATTAGATAATCCTGATCTGGGCTGTCTTGGGACTCGGTGTCTACAGTTGCCCCCAATTTTCGAGAGACTAGTGCATTGGTGCCTAAGTGAGCCAAAATTCAGAGAAAGAAAGAGACGCGTACCTGAAACCGGCTGCTCCCTGGAGAACAATGTTGTGATTTGAAAGTTATCCTTCCGGATTGCACCGAGTCGCTGACAAGACTACTAAGTGCGGTCATTCTTGAATATCACTAAGCCGTTAAATAGGCGATAAAGCGATTGTCATCCTCCTGGATTGCACCGAGTCGCTGACAAGATTATGAAGTGCAAGCATTCTAAAATTTCACTGGCCTATTAAATAGATTATAAAGTGAGAGTGCCATCCTCAGATGGCGATGCGCCGAGTCTGCTCCAGACTTACAAAACCCGAGTGGCATCCTCAAATGGCGATACATCAAGTTTGCTTCAGACTTACAAAATGCAGAAAATGTCCCCCTCAGAGGATAATACCGAGTTGCTGACAAGACTACAAAATGCGGGAAATGTCCTCCTCAGAGGACTGCACCGAGCCATTAAATAGACTATAAAATACGGAAAATGTCCTCCTCAGAGGACTACACCGAGCCATTAAATAGACTACAAAATGCGAGAAATGTCCTCCTCAGAGAACATTGGAAATTTGCCTCCTCAGAGGACCTGGAAATTTGCCTCCTCAAAGGACTTGGGAATTTGCCTCTTAAGAGGACTTTGAGAATTTGCCTCCTCAAAGGACTTGGAAATTTGCCTCCTTAGAGGACTTTGAGATCTGTCTCCTCAGAGGACTTAAAAATTTGCCTCCTCAGAGGACTGGGGAATTTGCCACTTAAGAGGACTTGATCTTGACTTGATCGCCTTGCTCGGGTGAATATTAATATTGAGTTGAAGCTGTCCTTGACTAGCTTTTGTGCGTACGGCCTTCATTTGGACTTTTCCTGCAAAGCTATATGCACAGGAACATATACAATAGATTGTGCATGTATGTGTAAAAGGTCATATGGAAATGTTTGTTAAAGAATTGTATGCAAAATTGGACAGACCATGTCTTGGGTGGTTAAGGGATCCATTGAGGATACAGCTTGGCCACTCGCATTGTATGATGCCCCCCTGAGGATCTAGAAATGTCACCTTGGCTTAGGGACTCTGACCTGTAAACCTTTCAGAGAGAAACGTCAAGTGTGCATCTTTGCCCCCCGGTCAATGAGCATACGCCCAGGATTCAGACTCATGTCTTGAATTATGCATTATCAGCCTGAAGGGAGATTATCTGAAGCAATACCACCTTATCGCTCTAAGCATTGAAGTCATTGTTTTAAAGGTAATGCGTCCCTTGAGGATTTTCACACTAGCTTTTTTTTTGTAGGAAATGCGTCATTTGGGGATTTTCACACAACCCTTTGCCTAATTTTTGCCTAGAATGGACCCAACCCAATCCAGCGGCTTTTATTCATTTCATTTTTTGTAGGACAGACTGCCTGTTTCCAGGTTTTAACCCTGCCCTTTGTCCTAACTTTTGCTTAGAGAGCCAGTCACGATTTTCATCTCTAACGGCCCCCTTTTTTTAGTGTGGCTTTAAGAGAAGTGAGGGCTGTTATTAGGGTCACCTCCTAGGGCGATCAGTATTTATCTATTGAGGCATTTCTTTCCCCGGTAGCGGCTGTATTCTTTTGCATCTCTCGACAAAAGTGCTGCTAGATTGAGCGAGCCGGCAGATGAGAATATCAGCTTCATGCGCCCCTAGTTCCTCCCTTGTGCTGGGACTCGTAAGGCTATCTTCTACATTACCGCCCGCTGTGCTCGACAGTTCGGAGGCAAGATGTTGTGAGACATCCTCTATCCTTCAACTTTGACTTTTACCTCCAGGTACAATATCATTCGAACATAGCCACTTGTAAAGACTGTTATACCACTGAGCGGAGATTACCCCTTTGCTTCTATAAGTACATATAAGATGTGGGGGCCCAGCCCCGCGATTGATAACAGAGCCCATCGACTTAGGCATTTGGCCGGCGAAAGAAATAGCAGAGCATAACTATTTAGATTAGATGCGTTCAATAATGAATAATTTTTCTCTTTTTATAAAAGAACTAGAAAATAATGGACACGAGTTGAATTGCCTTTGTTTTTATCTTTCTGCAAAATTGCATACATTTCAGTATAATTTCTCTACACACGATCACTATTCAACATAGGCTCAAAATGCAAAATTACATTTAATCTCAGAGTAGATCTTAAAAGCATCAAAACTCATGTTTTCAATCAGCCCTCTCGGATTTTCTTGATTGGATATTTTCTCTCAAGCCTCTAATTTTTGCCCAGGGCACCTTTTTTCGGTTTTCACCCTGACGAGGCACCCATTTTTAGCAAGGTTGCCTTTTTTCGATTTTCGACCCGCAGGGCTTTTATTCTCTTCGTTTGATTTTTGGTTTTTAGCCATGTAACTTCTTGCGTCTGTCAATGGTGATTGGTTCTTCGAACTTATTTCCATTACTGTCTACCGAAAATGCTACTCCTTTAGATAATAACTTCTTAAGAACAAATGGACCTTCCCATGTTGGCCCGAATTTACCCCGTATGCTTGGAACATCTGGTCTCATTTGCCTAGAGTCTAAATCCCCCTCTTTCAGTGGGTGCTTTCTAACTTTCTTTCCAAATGATCAAGTAAGTCTTTTCTGATATATCTGGCTATGATAATAAGTTCGCAACTTGTTCTCGTCTAACATGTTCAACTGCTGCCTCAACCGTTGCTGTGCCCAATCGGCTCCTAGAATTTGGGCTTCCCTGACTACCCGTAAAGATTTGAACTTTACCTTAACCAGTGTACTACTTTTATCCCACATGCCAAGGAATAAGGCATGGCTCCTGTAGAGGTTCTGATGGTGGTTCTCTAGGCCCAAAGTGCAAAAGGTGATTTCTCTGCCCAATTCTTATAGTTTGAAACATCTTGACTAAGATCTTCTCTTAACATTCTTGTTAGCAGCCTTTACTGCCCCGTTGGCTTTAGGACGATATGGAGAGGATTTATGATGCTCAGTGCCATACTTTGGAGCACCTTCCTAGCTTTAGCCATAAACTGCACCCCATTGTTAGACACAACACGGTACGAAAGACCATATCAACACATCAAATCCCTTTTGATGAACTCATCCATATCCCGAGCGTCGACTTTCTTGAAGGACTCGGCTTCTACCCACTTGGTGAAGTAGGCGATAGTAACTATGGTGAACCTATATCCGTTGGAAGCTATAGGGCGCACTTCCCTTATGATGTCTATTCCCCAAGCTCGAGCAATCTGTATCCATTGAAAGTCCATAGAATCCTTGTCTCATGATCTTTTTTGCCAGCATTTCATCATCCATATGGGCTCTGTAGATTCTAGCATGAACTTTTTCCATGACCTTCTTAGCTTTTTCCTCGTCCACACATCTTAACTTTGTGGATCAGTCTTTTGGTCCTTTATGGTAGCCAAGAAGAAGGGCAAAATACGGGTATGTGCAGATCAATGGGATTTAAACAAAGTTTGTACCAAGGATGACTTTCCTTTACCCCATGTCAACAGTTTTTGACCATATCTGCACATCAATTATTTTCTTTCTCTTTTTTTTTTTGTATATATATATATATTTGTGGGTAAACTTTGTTCAAATCCTGATAGCTCACACATATATGCACTTCTCTCCTTAACTATTAGGGACAACGTTAACCAAGCCAATCAGGCATTGCACTTCGATAAGAAACTTGGCCCCATTTCTGCTTACGAATCTCTCCTTCTAACCTTTTCTGCCCTTTTTAGCCTGAGTCTTATGAATTTCTGCTTGATTGGTCCATGATTGGGATATGTCGGCATAGCGTGTCCGATAACCTCACGATCATCTCTTGGCATGTCTTCATAGGTCCAGGCAAAGACTTTTTCATATATCTCTTTTTTTTTAGATTCTCTCAAACTTTAATCTCTCTTCAGGAGTTTTATTAGTGTTATCAAGATTTTCTTTGGGTTTTCCAAAGTTTTGAGATTAGATGAAATGGCATCTATTGAATCAGTATCAAATATGAATGTGTCATGATTATGCATAGTGAAATCACGAGAAATATCACACAAATAAGCAAAACCATTCATTTCATTTAATAAAAGCTAGATTAAAAATGTCATTATCAAATAGTTCCAGAACAAAAAAAAGCATCTAAATAGCTATCTTCATTCTGCTCCCACTAACACAGATGTTATGGCCGATGGTTCATTATCATCCTTAGGAACCATTTTCTTTTTCCACTTAGGCATTTAATCTATCTTATTCTTTATCTTTCACCTTTCTTGGTCAGAAATCTATTTGGAATCAATCAAATCTTGAATAGCATGTCTCAAGGTCTTGTAATCGTTCGTGGTATGCCCAGTGTGCTGGTGGAAGGAACAATACTGATCCACTTTGTGATTGGGCTGTCCTTGGTTTATGGTGGGCTTAGCAGGCAGTGGCTGCAGCTTGCCTTCCTTTATTAACTACCTAAGAACCCAAAACAAGGTTTTGCTCAAATTAGAATAATGCCTTTGATTCATTTTCATGGTTGGTGCTTCTGTCCTCTTAACATTGCCATTAGTGTTGTTGTTGATACTTGAGCTTTCATTTTTCAGAGCATGCATCCTCACTGGATCTCCACCCTTTTTAGACACAATGTTATATTCTAGAGTAGGCCTCATATTTCCTCCTTGCTCAACTAGTGAATCAAGTGGCTCCTTGCCTCTGGTCTCGAAAGGAAAGGCACACACTGCAGCCGTTATTGTACGAGCTTTTCGGAATGTGGTCGGTTCAACTTGGTTAAGAGCAATTGTCATAAGCTGGGCTTGAAGAATGAGCGCCATGGCATCCATTCTGTCCTTAACCATGGCCAACAACCTCTTTTTAAGTTTTTTGAATCTTCTGTCCATCTCTTGGGCAAGTAAGGCACGAGTCTCTTCAGTCTGTTGTGAAAGTTCAACCATTTTTAATGCTTACAGATGCTCTGATAAAGACGCCAGATCTTTGCCAACTAATTCAAACTCTAATTGCTTTTTAAGAAACTATCGCTATCCTAAAACCTCTCAGGTAAATGGTCTATAGTGGTTGCAAAAGTCAAGGGGTTAGAATAATGTATGTGATGCATGAAAAAAATTTATGCATATGATGATATGTACATGCGAAAATTATATACACAGAATAAGATGTACAAACATGAAGGAAATGTACACATTTTTTTATTAGTTTAATATGCATGAATGACACATGATGCATGAACATGCTATGCAACATCCACAACCACATGCAAATAGAGCGATCCTTCCAACCTTATCTCTCCCACACACGAGGTAGTGCGGTCTCTTTCCTAGGCGAGCTTCATCAAAGGGTTAACGGGGAACCCATTGGATGCGCATGGTGCATGGTAAAAAAAATGGCATCATAACACCTCTTACATAATGTACATACGTATGGATTTTTGACCATTATGTATTTAAACACCTCAATTAAATGAAGATGGGCCCACCGGGGCATGAAAGTCTTTGATAAATGACCATTTAACTTAACTGATTTTGTCCTATATATGACGGCTAACGTAGCAAGTACGGTATTACGGTACATTTCACCTAGTGGAAATATCTATTGCTATTACATGAGCTTTGGTCAAATGTAGTGATACTTTAGGGCTATCCAAGCATGGTCCCTGCTAATGGGTCTAGCTCATCATGAGCATAATGACCGATTGGGTCTCCATTTGATATACCATGATGGTACAAGGTTTGGGTTGGTGATTATCTTGAGCACTTTCCTACAATGAATGAAAGTAGGGTTGTATTTTAGGAATGCACCGGGGTTAAGAAGAGGGATCAAACTAGCATAGTTCTAAGGCTCTAGCATGGATGCAATACAATTTTTTGAAAAGAGGTAGAATTTTAATTTATAAAAAACCTAATTATATTATTAACCAAGATAGTTTCGGAGAAAAGTTTCAAGATCCCCAGTGGAGGCGCCACTGTGTTACGTGCTGGACCCGACCCGTTCCTGAAAGCTCGCCTTTAGGGCTCGAGAGAGTTCGCATCTTTTGATCTTGGGCAACATGAGATATTTTGGAATCCCTATCCAATAGAACATTGGGGAAGTTCATTTAATCCCATGAAACTTTTAGGTACCTTTGAGGTATTTTGGAGTCGCCACCCAATTTACAAGAAATTGGGAAAGTTCGTCTAATCTCAGGGTCTAAACCAGAGAAAGATTCGGAACTTCACTCTTATTAATGCCGTGGTTAATTATAAATGGGTTTTTAGTTTTAAAATTTCATCTCTCTTCTCACACGGTTATGCATAAAAAATAAAGCACAAATTAAGCACGAAAGAAAGCAGTAAAGAAAGTAGTAAAATAAAGCAAACCACAAAAAATAATAGAAAGATAAAATTGGGACAAAATACAATCCCTCAAAGTAGAAAGGTATTAAAATTTGGAACAAAAATACAATCCGTCAAATAAAATCAAAACATAACATAAATAAATAGCAAACTCAAATAAATAAATGAACATTCATAAATCGGGATATTATTTAAGATAGGAACATTGGTTCCTTCATGTTCACTTTAAAAAATTGAAGAGTTGCTTTTATACATTATCGATAAAACCAGGATGAGTGATCCCATTTTGAGAAAATTAACTTTTCTTTTTAGTGTGGGTTTTTATTGGTTGAAATTAGGACATTGGTCCCATTTTATTAGAAAAAATTCCAATTTATTAATAAAAGTATTTTTATGATTTTTAGTTAACGTGCATAAAATAAACTAAATTTATTACATAATAAAAACAAATAAAATCAAAATAATGAAAAATAATAAAAATACTGAAAAAAGACAAATTCCACCAAAATGGTGTCTTCAAATCTCCATGGGCTCCCACTTGCCATTGGAAAAGCTCACACATAAAAAAATAAGTATTGAAATAATAAATAAAAAAATCAAATAAAAGTGATGTTAGTAATAAAAAATGAATTAAACATATAACACATGAAAATGAATTAAAATAAAAAAGCATTATGTAAGACAAACTAATTAAATGACATAATAACATAAGTAACTTAACTTAACTTATTAACAATGCAACATACATAAAAACATAAATGATAATAATAATAATGATAACAATAACAAATAATAATAACAATAAACAAGAATAATAATAATAATAATAATAATAATAATAATAATAATAATAATAATAATAATAATAATAATAATAATAATAATAATAAAACAAAAGTAATAATAATATTAACAAAAATAATAATAAATAATAACAATAAAGAAGATGAATAATCAAGCAAGCAAAAATAAAAAGAAATAAAATAAATAAAACATGTTAAAGAATGTTAAATAATAATAATAATAATAATAATAATAATAATAATAATAATAATAATATTAATAATAATAATAATATGAACAATCAAACAAGAACATAAGAATAAGAAATAAAAATATGTTATGGAAAAAATACTAAATCTATGACTACATCACATAAAATACAAAAAATAATAGATCTAAAAAAATCTACATGGTTGCTAATTAATTATAAATAAAAAAATATAATAATAATAATAAAAAATATAAAATTAAACCCAAAATACTTACCCTCAAAATTTGATTTGATGAATGAAGATAAATGATCAATTTGTTTATCTTGATTTGAAAAAATAAGATTAGAAAAATAAAATATATAAGAAAATTTTCATCTCAATAACAAAAAATTATTTTATTTGTTTCAAGAAGAAAATTGTTAAAAAGAAAGAAAAAAATTTCCAAGAACAAATAATTGTTCTGTTTCTCTCAAGAATTAACTTAGAAAAATACTTAGAATATTAGGAGAATTTGTTCTTGAAAAAGAAGAAGAAGAAAATATTTTCTTAAGAAAAATCTCCATTTTTTCCTCTCAAAAACCCATTTTATACCTAAAAAAAATCAGATTTAATGAATAAATTAAATTAATTTAATTCAGATTAAACGAAAAAATTGAAGAATTTCAAAGGTTTAGAGAAAAAATGATTTTAAAATTAAATTCTACCAAACAAATGAGAAAAAAATGCCATAAATTGGCTAAAAAAAGGCCCAAAAGGGTTGCTGGGGAGACACTTGGCACGGAAGGGTGCCCAGGAATGAGGATAGGGCGAGCGACGCCCAGCACGCATACCTGCTGCCCGCAGGCGACAGGCGTCGCTCGAACCCAGTGACGCCCAGCGCGCGGACTCGTGCGACGCCCTACGTGTCTTCCAGTGCGCGCGACGCCCGGCACATCGCCCAGTGCGCGGGGCGAGCGACGCCCCCCGTCGCCCTATGCGTTGGCGAGCCTAAGAAGATCTATTGGGAGATGATTGTCGATAAAGCCTCAAACAATATGAGAGGAGGCATCAGTATAGTAATAAAAGGACCCATTGGGCATCATGATCAGATATACCATAAGGCTAAGCTTCAATGCATCTATTAATGTAGAGGAGTATGAAGCACTTCTGCAAGTCCTAAGGTTGGTCAAGTTCGTTTGATTGGAAAACCTCATAATTAAAAGCGATTCTCAGTTGGTGATGAGCCAAGTACTTAGAAGCTTTAAAGCAAAGGAAGAAAATATGAAAAAGCACTTAGCTAAAGTCAAAGTAGCATTGAAGGAGCTGGAAGACGATGGAACGGCGTGGAGCCTAGAAAAGGCTCCTAAAAAAGACACCAGCTTAGTCGATCGGCTTTCCAAAATAACAACCTTTGAATAGCAAGATATTGAAGAAAATATAATAGCTAAAGAGTAGTTCTCTTCTTCCCTCTAAAAACCGCAAGTAGTGAAAATTGAGTAGCAAAAGAGCACATGGATGAGCTTGATTATCCGATACCTTCGAACGGGTGAATAGCCCAAAGATAATGCTGAAGCAAGGAAGATCATAAGAAAGTCACTCAATTACACTATAATTAATGATGAATTGTACAAGATGGCAATTAGCCATCCATAGCTCAAGTGCGTAATAAGGGAAGATAAGGACTACATCATTAGAGAGAGCCATAAAGATATTCGTGGGGCACACGAGGCCAGCAGAGCAATCACAAAAAAAGGTATTACTAACCGGCTACTTCTGGCCAAGCATATTTAAAAATGCTAAGGAGAAGGTCAAAAAGTGCCAACAATGTCAAATCTATGGAAGAATCATACGATAGCCAGTAGCCGATTAGTGTCTTTTGACCATTTGATCAATGGAGATTGGATATCCTATATCTCTTTTTCCCAAGGCAAATGACAAATGAAATTCCTTATTGTAGCCATTGATGACATCTCAAAGTGGCTTGAAGCTAAGCCTTGCGTAAAAGGAAATCATTTGTAGGTACAACCTACCAAAAGTTTTTATCACGGACAATGACAAATAATTTGACAGTTCAAAGTTCAGAACTTTTTGCTTTGATCTAAATATCAATCTTAGATTCACTCCAGTCACTCACCCACAGAGCAGTGGGATGATCGAAGTCTCTAATCTAACAATCTTGAAGGGTTAAAGAAAAGGTTGGGAGAAGCAAAGGGTAACTGGACAGAAGAATTTCAAAGTGTTTTGTGGTCTTACAGAACCTCGCCTACAGCTGGGACTTTACAAACTCCATTTTCACTGGTATACGGATCAAAAGCAGTAATACAAATGGAGATCGAAATTCCTTCCTATCGGTTAATATTCTATTACAATCGGAACAACGAGCGAGAAAAAAAATAAGACTTGGATCTAATCGAAGAAAGAAGGGAAGATGCTTATACAAAGATAGAAACTCATAGGCAGAGAGTTGCTAAATCCCACAACAAGAAGGTAAAATCAAGAACCTTTAATATTGGGGATCTGGTCCTAAGAAAGGCCAAAATTGAGTCCAAAAATGCTGGAGTTAGAAAGCTCATGCCCAATTGGGAAGAACCTTACGAAGTCTCCAAGGTCTTTAGCAGAAGTACTTATAAATAAAGAACCTTAGACGGTTTGGACATTCCAAGATCATGGAAAGTCAAAGTGCTTAAAAAGTATCTAATGTAACATTGTATCGCGATCAAATTGATTACTGAATATACAAGCTACAAATTCTTTCCAAGTTATCGCAAAATGAATCAGATCCGATTATTTGCCATGATGTTTATTCCAAAGTTCATTTGTGAAGTCATATTTGATATGATTTTTTGCTTTGCTTGATATTTGTTCTCGAGTTAATTTGCAAAATAATTATGATGTCCGATCAGATTACTTGCTTATTAATCTTGATGCATGAAAATGGAAAAATTTTATAAGTCTTTTAAGACAATAAAATGTTAAGTCTTAACATTCATTGATAGAAATTAGTCAGTTCGGATTACTATTGCAATGCGATAAGTAAAAGAAAGAAGAACAATGGAAAAGAACACTGGAATGAGAAAATAATTGTTTCATTAATTTAAATTTCTATTTACAAAAGTTGGAATTTAAAAAAAAAATCCTATTTTAATCATCCCTTTGGTCTTCTTCATTTTCCTCTTCTCCTTCCTTATCAAGGGCTTCGTCATCTTCACTCTCTGGAGGAACTTTAGGAAGAGCGATCAGTTCGGCTAAAAAGCTGAAATCAGCTTTAGGGAAGTGTCTCTCACACTCAATTGTGAGTTAAAAGATGACTTTGAAGGTCCCCTAGATGATTCAGTATGGCCGCCTTTCGATTAGCAAGCTCCCTCTGATGTGCATCATGAAGGAAGTGTTGCCTTTCTTAAAACTCCTATTGGATAGATTCCAAGGAGTAAGCTCCTCCATTTGGGCCGAAGAGAGCTGATAATTCTCCGAATATAGTTGAGAGTTGTTAGAGTTATGTTAGGAGATCTGCAAGATGAACTATGTGTTCTCTACTCGGAGACTCTCAGCATCCTTTGCTAGAAGCTCTAACTTCTCTTCAAGCTCCCACTTTGATTGGGACTTCTCACTCAACTTCTCTTTAAGCTCCCTCTTTGATCAAATCTTCTCGACTAACTTCTCTTTCCAGCCGAGATTCTCGACACAGAGGTGTATCCCCCTCTGAGCAGCTTGTTCAAGTACACAAACTAAGTCGAAAAAATTATGCTATGAAGAAATAAAAATAAGATATTAACAATAAAAAATAATACCCTAAAAAGGTCTTGATGCATCTCATTTAGTTCCCAAGATGGTGAAGTGACTCGGCCCATGCCATGGCCCAGGACTCTGCAACCTAGGGATCCAAACGGAAAACCCTTTCCTAAATCTTTGGGTTAAGATCTCTTTCCAAAAAAGGGACTCTAGCGCCAAATCCAGAGTATCAGCATAAGAACCTTTAGGCTCCTCGGATACCGTTTGATATGTGAAAGCCTTTAGAGATGGTGCTGAAGGTGGCATCTCTTCTATTGGCACTATAGTCATCATTTGGCTTAGAAGAGTGGCATTAGGAGTAGAAGGCGCCTCCCTTTCAAGTTCGTAGCAGAAGGTGTCTCCTCCTCGATAGCAGGAGCAGGAGCCTGATTGGCTTTAGGTTGATAAGTCTTCCTCAGCCTCTGATATTTGGTAGGCTGACCGGACTAATCACCTCTCAAGGTTGACTTCTTCTTTTTCTTTAATCTGACCTCAGTTTTTGCTTGGCCAGCTCGGCCACCTTCTTCGCAAGCTCCCGAGGATCCATGGAAGCTTCAAAATCAAAGAAAGAGATAAGTTTCTATTTACTTAAAAATAAAATATAAATTAAATATGCATGCAGATGAAGAAAAATCCCCAAGGTTCTGAAGGCTCACGTTTTGCCTCTCTTTCGCCAGAAGGACTTGGCTTATCCAAGGAATCGAACAGGACTACCGAGTTGGTTGGATCCTTGGAGTTTTCCTTCATGTATTTAATTAGTGTTTCTGTGTTTTTTGAAAGATATGGAGCCCAAAGACCATATCCTTGAGTAATTTGGCCTTGTTCGATAGGTGGAGGTCAACTCCAAAACTGCCCTTTTGGCCAATCACGAAAAACTTTTCCTTGAAGCTTTTCACCGAGGAAGGAAGAGAGAATAGCTTCCTCTTATGCCTGCTGGTGAAGTAGTATTAATTCCATCCGTCCTCCCAACTTGATAGGTAGAAAGAATATGTAAAAAACTTGAGCATGGGAGTTAACTTGTGCTACCGGCACAACACTTTGAAGTAGGCGAGCATTCTTTACCCATCCATTTGGATTTAACTAGTTCAGTGCGATTCCATAGCCCTAAAGAATAATTATGGCGAACTCGTCGAATGAAAACCTCAAGCCATAGTCTAAGCTGGGCTGGTGGTGTGACACGCTGTACTCGAACATTGGTTCAAGTACTGGTATGTCACACACACCGGTATTTGTAATTATAATCTTAATTAATTCCTTATGAAGTTGGCAATGTTTTTTTATTATTTCCTATTATTATTCATTTAGTCCATATTGACACTTGCTGCCATATTTTATTTACCAAATGAATAGTAAAATCACAATTTACTAATTAAACGCCATCCCTGAAATTTCAACTTTTGTTCAAAATTATCCTTTTACCCCTAAAGTTTCATATTATGCTCATTTTTATGGTTTTGCCCCAAATTTTGGGTTAATTTTTGTGGTGATCACTCAACTTTAGGGCTTGTAACGATATAGTCACTAAATTTCAATTTGTAACAATAAAATAATCCATCTATTATTTTGTAACAAAAAAATCAAAATGATCGAAAATCATATTCACCGGTAACCGACACGTGAGTTGCACGACAAAAACTAATGCCACGTCGGATCTCACTGGATTTACATCCTTGGTCACTCAACTTTGGAAAGTGTAACTCTGTGGTCACTTAACTATGATTTATAATGAAAAAATAACTCAATTAGTATTTTGTAACAAAAAAGTCACAATGGTCGGAAATTTGATAATCCGGCAATCGACGCATGATCTTCACGGTAAAACCCCTTTTCTCTATTACATTTGTTAAAGTTGACCAGTCAATCGATTTCGATTTAATTAACTAATATTTTTCTGTTAAGTGCCTAATATTGCATATTTTAGCATGTTTTTCATCACTTTATTGCACTTTATTTTAGCTCAAATTAATATTTTTTACTTGTTTTGTGATTTTGGTTATTGTAGGGTCAAAATGATGAAAAGAAAGTAAATTGAAGCTAAATGGAATGAATTTGGAACAGACATGAAAGTGCAAAGAATTCTGAAGTGAAAAGCTGATCTTGGGCTTAGCCTTGCCCAAGGCTAAGGGGCAAGGGTAAGGAGCTGCCTTGCCCAAGGCTAAGGGGCCAGACGCGACAGCAGATGCAGATTTAGGGTTTTTAACTTAAAAGTTGACCTAGCCGCCAGCTGGTCTTCATCAGATTTTTGGGGATAATTAAGCTGTAATTAAGGGGATAATAGGCAGTATTTTTAGGAAGATTAAATTGCTTTTAATATTTTTATTTTATTTTTCAAGTTTGGATAGGAATAAACTACTTACCTAAATATTTTAGGTTTTCTTTTAAGAGGGATGTAGGGAAACGTGAAGAAAAACTTTGGCAGCCGCCGCAGCCTCTGTTCTTCCATCTCTGTGTTAGGAATTTGTCTATGTTTATTTTGTTTTTGTTCTTGGCCATGATTGGCTAAATTTTCTTCTAGTTAAAGGTTCAATTCAAAGCCAGGATTCTCATTACTGTGAGATTGTTCTTGCTTATTTTTCTCTTTAATTCATATGATGTTCATGTTATTTACTGAAGTTTAGAGAAATCATATCTCGATTGTTATTTATTATTTGCACAATAATGGCCAGTTGTTCATTTAATTAAATAGCATATAACTAATTGAGATTGTCAAATCCGTAATTGTTTGATAAAATCAATAACAAGTGGTAATCAGTGTAGCTTCCTCACAAGGGCTATTACATTGAGTAAGTGCATGATTTGGTCTAAATCGGTCTCGCGTGAGGTCGGTTGGCTTAGGTCAGGTCTTTTTATTCCTTAATGCTGTCAATAAATTAAATTTTTGCGCGTATTAAGGGTTATTTATTGGTTAGGAATTAATTACAGTCTTACTTGATTGATTTATTAATACGGAAAAATTAGGTCGGGAGCGCGAAGCCGACGGCTATAACTGACTCATTATTTGATTTTTAGAGTATCTTTTCCTCCATGATCAGTAAATTGAATCATGTGCTGCGAATACCTTTAACTAGAGGTTTTTAACTTTTATTTTATTTTTATTTATTTTTCTGTATTTTATTTGTTATTATTTTAATTCTGTGTTTTTATTCTTAATTTACAAAACCCCCCTTTTTATTTTTATTATTTTTTTTGGTTAATTAAAAGAATTAAAACTCGACCAATCCCTGTGGATTCGACCCTGCTCATCACTATTTACAAGTTAAATTTAGTTAAGAGTAGGAATTTTATTTTTGGTGGTTTTGACACCCATCAAATTTTGGCGCCGTTGCCGGGGATTGGTGTCTGTTAGTTTTAATTTTTTTAACTGAATAAATGTATTCTCTTGATTTTATTATTCAGACTTTGGCTGCAAGAATTAAACAACGAGATGAAGCTTATCACCATGAGGATTATTACGAACTTGAAGGATTTCCAGGTCCACCATGATGGAGTTATGATCCATATGCGCAAACTGAAAATTCATAGTGGACGGGCCAATCAGACTTCAGTTATGGAGCAAGGCATCAATATTCACCACAGCCCTCTCAACCAGGTCCTAAACAAGGTAGGAGTCTTGAGGATATTGTTTATTCTTTAACCACTAATATGCAGGATCTTCAGGAGTATGTAAAGAAATCAGATTCAAGGCTTCAGAATTTGGAGACACAAATGAGCCAAATGGCACAATGTTTGAGTAGAATAGAGTCTCAAGGACATTTGCCCTCACAAACTATAGAGAATCTAATGCAAAATGATGTGAGTGCAATCACCTTGAGAAGTGAAAACGAGCTGGAACAGCCCCTGCCAAGTGAAAGTGGCCAGAAAAATGAGGAAGAAACTGCAAAAGAGATGACAATTATGAAAGATGAACAACCCAAGGAGGACATTTCAGAACAGTTCCCAATTTTATCATTCAACCCCCTTTTCTAGAAAGACTTGTAAAATCTAAGAAGAAAATGGAAGAGAATGATATTTTTGAGATTTTTCACAAAATTGAGGTAAATATTCCTTTGCTTGATGCAATTAATCGAATGCCTCAATATGCTAAATTTCTTAAGAATTTGTGTGGTAATAAGAAAAAGTTAGTTGGTAATGAAAGGGTGAGTATGGGAGAAAATGTCTCTGCGATAATTCAAATGAAGCTACCTCCAAAAGGTAAAGACGAAGGTACGTTTGCTATCCCCTGTAGTATAGGCAATGTTATGATAAAAAGAGCTGTGTGTGATTCAAAATTTCAATAAATATTATGCCATTGTCTATTTATTCTTCTTTGCATGTTGGTCCATTAAAAGAGACAAATATAGTGCTTCAACTTGCTGATATATCTTTTGTTTACCCTGAAGGAGTATTAGAAAATATTTTGGTAAACATTGATGGATTAGTTTTTCCTGCTGATTTTCATGTGCTTGACATGGAGGATGATAAATCCTTAAATTCTTCGGATATTTTGTTAGGGAGACCATTTCTTAGTACAACCAAACCAAAAATTGATGTTCATGAGGATACATTCACTATGGAGTTTGATGGAGAAATAGTTAGATTTCACATTTGTGGTACTAACAAAAATTCCAGTGATTTGTTTAGTATTTTTAAAGTAGATGTTGCTGAATACTCAGTTAATAGATCTTTTAAATTGGGTGATAATTCTAACAATTTAAAATTTTCATTCTGTAGGGATTCCATTTTCAAAAATACTAACAATTTTGAGAAGAATTTGGTAATTAATACCAATCTACAGGATGTGAAGAATGGAAGGATATTCAAATGGGATTTGAAACCAGATTGAAGAGGCCTAAAATTTGAAATCGTCTAGCCAAAGATGTTAAACAAAAGCGCTTTTGGGAGGCAACCCACTTCTTAGTCTTGTGCAAGGCTAAGTAGATACTATTTAGATTTAATTTTAGTTTTATTCATTTTATTTCAATTTACTGCTCAGAGACTCCACCGCCGATCATCACCACCGATCACCACCAATAGAGGAGCCGGCCACCGTCGCACGACCAGCAGACTCCATCACAGCCCCGACGCCAACCACCAGCCACCATCGATCATCGCCACAGTTCCCCACACCGTTCACCATCGCAGACCCGGGCCCACCTCAAATCCCGACGCCGACCACCAACCACCACCAACGCCAGCCACCGCCGCTTCACCAGCCGCGCAGCCACCCTGATTCGCCAGCCAATCGCGCGTTAGCTCTCCTCCATCGTGCAAGTACTGCGATCTCTCAACGCCGACGACCGCCGCGAACCACCGCCACACGACGATCTCCACATCGCACAGATCCCCGTCGCTCATCAGATCTCCCAGCGCGAGTCACCACAACGCTCAGCCAAGCCCAACTGCGAAGACACCCACAACCGACGTCGATCTCCACCGCAATGACCACCGCAGATCCAGGTCCCTTCACGCACGCTGCTCCTTCAGCCAACGAGTTCCAGTAGCAGCAAACCAAAAGCAGATCACCTCTGCTCAGAACAGGGCAGTTTTTCTAAATTTAAATTTTATTTTATTTATTTTTGGTTACTCTTCGCCCCACGATTGTTGTTGTTCCGCATTGGGGACAATGCGAGGAGAAAGTGTGGGGGAGGGGTTGGATAGAAGTGCTGATTTTGTGGTGATTTTTGTTAATTTTGTGATCACTTTTACTAAATTGTTATGTGAAAATGATTGGTCTTTGCATTGATTTTGCTGCTGAGTTTTTGCATATTATCGTGTAGATATGTGCATATTTTGGTCAAATGCTGAAAAATAATTATTTTGAAAGAAATTGTGCATATATTTGTTGGCTTGTTACTTTGATGGGAACTGAACTGAGTTGCCCTGCCATTTTTAGTGCTTAATTGTTAGATGCTTGTGTTGTAATTCTGTTTATTTGGTTGATTCTATGCAAAATTTTGATATATCTACTTTTATGAAGAATTTTTGGTGACCATTTTTAGCAGAATTGTGCATGAGTTTTGAGTTAGAGTTTAATTTGGAGTTTACCTGGATATGGCTTACATTGATGCATTTTGTGCTAATTTTTGAAAAAATTTCTGGTGGTTGAATTGAATGAATGGCACTGGGCACTTCAGATTCAATATTCCAATGTTGAATTCTTTGGTTGAAATCATGTTAATTTAGTTAATTTTGTGCAAAACTTTAGATGCAAATGCTCTTATAGAGTATTTGTGGTAACCATTTGGAGGAAAAATTACACATAAGTTTTGAGTGGCATTTACCTTGGATTATTCTGGCTTGGTTAATTGATGTTTTGGCCATGATTTCTATGCAAAAATACTGTCATCCTCATTAGAATTTTATAACTTGTCCCCTTGTTCAATATTACATCCATCTTATTCTTAAATATTTATTAAGTTTCATTCACAATTCTAGAGAAAAGTGTTTGTCTAAATCAATTCCAAAATCATTTAGTTTTTGATACATCAATTTGTTGGGCAAAGTTTGAGTAGTGTTCATGATTGTTTATCAATTTTCATACAATTTATGGTAATCTTAATTATCTTTTGAATTAGAAATATCAAGGTTCAATTTTTAAGGTGAAACATAAACTTTTGCATGTGTTTAAATTGGATTTTTTTGTATACTAGAAACTTGTTAAAACTACTTTAGACACTTGTTTGGTATGTGTGCTTATGAATTAAGGAATTTGGTTACCAGGAAAAGAAAAAAAAATAGTAAATAAAATAAAATAAGATAAATTTTACTCCGCTGTCCGCTAAAAAAAAAAAAAAAGCGGTTAAGAGTAGAGCTAGTAGCCGCTTGAAACTGTGTGATCTGAGTAACCGGGTGTATGCGGGTCAGAACTGGGTACCCTCGCGTAAAAAGGATCTCTACATTTCTTGTAAGCATTTTAATCTTTTCTTTGACTTGAAAGACCAGGTGTATGCGGGTCAGAACCGGGTGCCCTTGTGTCCACTACAGTCTAAGAAAAAGAAAATGAAAAAAAAAAAGAAAAAGAAAGAAATTGAAATGAATTTCCTGGTTTTCCTTGTTCCTTTTTCTATTGATAATTATGAAAATTTAAAGTGTCTAATTTGGTTTGATAAGTTCTCTTTTATGCATTGATTTAATCTTGAATTGGGATATAAATTTTTGTGTGCTTAATGCTTATAAACCTTGCTGTCTCTAGTTTGATAAGGTAGTTGAGAAAATCATATTTTGATATGACTTTGTGGTAAATTATTTTGGAGTTCTATTTCTATCTTGTTTTGCATTTTGATTTGTTTGAAACTTATGGGATTGGAATTTGACTTTTGGGTGAATGAACTTTTGAAAGGATTGTGATTGAGGTTTAATTTATACTTGAGGACAAGCATGGGATAAGTGTGGGGGAATTTGTTAAGTGCCTAATGTTGCATATTTTAGCATGTTTTTCATCACTTTATTGCACTTTATTTTAGCTCAAATTAATATTTTTTACTTGTTTTGTGAGTTTGGTTATTGTAGGGTCAAAATGATGAAAAGAAAGTAAATTGAAGCTAAATGGAATGAATTTGGAACAGACATGAAAGTGCAAAGAATTCTGAAGTAAAAAGCTGATCTTGGGCTTAGCCTTGCCCAAGGATAAGGGGCAAGGGTAAGGAGCTGCCTTGCCCAAGGCTAAGGGGCCAGACGCGACAGCAGATGCAGATTTAGGGTTTTTAACTTAAAAGTTGACCTAGCCGCCAACTGGTCTTCATCAGATTTTTGGGGATAATTAAGTTGTAATTAAGGGGATAGTAGGCAGTATTTTTAGGAAGATTAAATTGCTTTTAATATTTTTATTTTATTTTCCAAGTTTGGATAGGAATAAACTACTTACCTAAATATTTTAGGTTTTCTTTTAAGAGGGATGTAGGGAAACGTGAAGAAAAACTTTGGCAGCCGCCGCAGCCTCTGTTCTTCCATCTCTGTGTTAGGAATTTGTCTATGTTTATTTTGTTTTTGTTCTTGGCCATGATTGGCTAAATTTCTTCTAGTTAAAGGTTCAATTCAAAGCCAGGATTCTTCATTACTGTGAGATTGTTCTTGCTTATTTTTCTCTTTAATTCATATGATGTTCATGTTATTTACTGAAGTTTAGAGAAACCATATCTTGATTGTTATTTATTATTTGCACAATAATGGCCAGTTGTTCATTTAATTAAATAGCATATAACTAATTGAGATTGTCAAATCCGTAATTGTTTGATAAAATCAATAACAAGTGGTAATCAGTGTAGCTTCCTCACAAGGGCTGTTACATTGAGTAAGTGCATGATTTGGTCTAAATCGGTCTCGCGTGAGGTCGGTTGGCTTAGGTCAGGTCTTTCTATTTCTTAATGCTGTCAATAAATTAAATTCTTGCGCGTGTTAAGGGTTGTTTATTGGTTAGGAATTAATTACAGTCTTACTTGATTGATTCATTAATACGGAAAGATTAGGTCGGGAGCGTGAAGCCGACGGCTATAACTGACTCATTATTTGATTTTTAGAGTATCTTTTCCTCCATGATCAGTAAATTGAATCCTGTGCTGCGAATACCTTTAACTAGAGGTTTTTATCTTTTATTTTATTTTTATTTATTTTTCTGTATTTTATTTGTTATTATTTTAATTCTGTGTTTTTATTCTTAATTTACAAAACCCCCATTTTTATTTTTATTGTTTGTTTTTGGTTAATTAAAAGAATTAAAACTCGACCAATCCCTGTGAATTCGACCCTGCTCATCACTATTTACAAGTTAAATTTAGTTAAGAGTAGGAATTTTATTTTTGGTGGTTTCGACACCCATCATTTTCAGTTAATCATTAAAATTTATAACATACAATTATAAAAATTTATAACGCTGTGGTCACTCAACTTTTCCATCATGCCTCGTCGGATTCAGTCAGATGCCGACGTGGCAAAATTTTTAACATGGAAACCGTGAGGATCACGACTAGTTGCCAAATTGTTTAATTTATAGCCATTGTGACTTTTCTATTACAAAATAATAGTTGGGTTATTTTTTCGTTGCAAATTGTAGTATAGTGACCATAACGTTACGCTTGCTAAAGTTGAGTGACCATGGATGTAATTAATCTCATAACACGTCAGATCCAGTCAGATGCTGACATGGCGAATTTTCTGACGTGACATTGATTTTGCCATGCAGCTCATGCGCCGGTTGCTGGCGAATCCGATTTTTTCGTTACAAAATAACATATGGGTTATTTTATTGTTAAAAATTGAAGTTTAGTGACCATATCGTTATAAGCCACAAAGTTGAGTGACCACCACGGAAATTAACCCCTAAATTTTACATCATATTACAATTTAGTCCCTAAAATTCAATTTTATGACAAAATTATCGTTATATCACCGATTTAATCTTTTTACTACATAATTACCATTTTACCCTTATTAACCCAATTTTTACTCATTATTCCCAATTTGGCCCGTTAAGCCTCAATATTTTCATATTATTACTACTTTGCCTTTATAGTACCAATTTATTTTCAAATTACAGTTTTACCCTTTATATTCATTATATCTACAATTTCACATTTTAACACTAGTTTCAATTTAACACATCTTTTGTACAAATTCACTTACATACATAATCAAGAAAAAATTTAAAATACTTAAGTTTTGGGTATCTATACCTTAACATCCTTTGCTCCTACTAATTCTCCTCATTTTTTTCTTTCTCCTTCCTTTTTCTTCCTTCGTCATCCAATTCTTTACCTAGGCCGAAATTAGGGGAGGGAATATCATTAAGTTTTACTAGCAATTATAGCATAATACACAATAACTCTACCTCATTTCATAAATCCCTACCAAATTCTAACAAAATTATACTTAATTACATACTTGGCACAAATTCTTTTCTTCAAAGTCCTTCAAATTTTTTTCACTTTTCTTCACTATTTTCTTGTCTAAGGCTAGGAGGATGACTATTCTTTAGTTTGAGTAAAAACATTAGGTGGAAATCTATGGTTTTAGGAAGAGAGAAAGGAAAAATTGTGGTTTTTATGGAGTATGGAATTCGGTTTTAAGGGAGGAAGAAGGAAATGGATTGTTCCTTCTAGAAAATGGTTGATTTTTTTTATCTTTATATATCCCTAAATGGATGGCCATGATTTGTTTAATCAATATTTAATCCAAGGGTCTATATTGTGCCACTTGTCATCCTCCTATTAATTCCAAATTTTTTTTAACAAAATATTCCTTTGGGTGTACATAAATTTTTGGGTCAAAACTAGATCGTTTTGGAGAATTTTTTGGCTCGGCAGTTTATTTACGGTCTGGTAATTCACTTTTCTATCTCAACTAAAAAATCAATTTTTCACTTTCAAAAATTCCATTGTTAATATTTATAATGAGTCTCTAAGGTCAAATAAATTTTTGGAGATCTCTAACATTTTTTTTGGTTGGTCAAAGTTCGGTCAATACCATCTATATTCTTATCAAACCCGCTACTAAATTTTATTTTTTACTTTTAAAATCCTATTTCAAATAAAATTCATCTCAAATTATACCCCTGGACTCCCCATGGATTGTACTTTACAATACTCAAGAAAAGTGTCTGGCAGTCTCGGATGGTACTATTCACCTCGGGTGGCACTATTCACGGTCCGAAAGGTACTATTTATATAGTCGGGCGTTATAGGTGGAAAATGAACCACTTGTTATTGTTCTAGCCGAACGGACCCTCCGATATTGTTATAGATAATGGGTAGGGCAAAATGAAAATGTCTTATGGCAGCTTGTACTTTGCCTTTATCTTTGAAACCTCTGTGGGTGTAAGCTTGGTATGCTTACCTATAGGGTCCTTAGTCCTATATGTCTCTAAAAAACTAGCATCTAATTCTTAATTACTACTTGAAGCCATTTTTAGAGTTAGAGGGATAACGTAAGAATGAATTATCTATTCTGAAGAAACATACCCTATAGAAGATGTAGATGATGATGATGAAGAAGGGATTTCAATAAAATCTAGGGACATATAAGTAAAAGATTACTTACTTGAGGAGATTTACAGAAAAAGAATTCTGGAAGAACTTGAAGAAAATTGAAGGAGATTGAAGAACTTAAAGAAAAGTTTAAAGATTTCAGAGAAAATGAAAGTTTAAAGCTTCATAAAAGCAAAAAATAAAGTGAAATCCACCTATTTATAAGAAGAGATAACTTCTTCAGCAATCCAAACATTAAAACCGAAACTGCCACGTGTCAAGAAATGATATATCGACTTGAGAAAAGAAGCGCCGCCGGCCCGAAAGATGAAGCATTGCCATTAATGAGCACATATGATGAAATGTCCCCATTAATCCATTGACATTGGCTCAACAGTCAAAAATGTGAAGAGACAAGTTCATATTTTGAAATTTAAAATTCAAAATAAATTGGTTATTAATTAAACTGCCAAAAAATTTAATGTTATTTTCGTTATTGATCCGATTGGTTCTTTTTAGGGGGGACAAATGATAATACTAACTGGGCCTAATCCACTCTCAGCCAAGGCCCAAGACAAGCCAAGCCCAAGATGTGACATATGGCAGATGGCCAGCCAAGTAACCATCATCATAGAAGCTATCCGACAGGACTGAAAGGGGACGCCTCTTGTCAAAGTCCATTGCCTCTTGTCAAAGTCCATTGACATGCCAATAGCCCATACCTCTCAACTGCTCCTTGTCACATCATCGCTCACCTGCTTTGACACCTGAGCAGACCCACTCCTAATACTCAAGTGGTTTCTCACATCCACTATAAATAGGCCAAGGCACTGTAGAACTTGGTATTGAATTCTTGAGACTCCCTTTTTCCACATTCTTTCTCTCTAAACTTTACTAACTTGAGGTTCAGAGTACTTACATGTGGTCTGACCAGACTTGTCTTATTGCAGCTTATAGCCTTGATAATTCGATCGGATTGCTTAGAACTTATATCCACCCTCATTTTATTTCTGATCTTTCAGGATTTATCAATTATTTTACATTAATAATGCTTCACTTGTTTATTGTTAGATATTTATATGGGTAAACCCATCAAGAAACACTTTAACTTGTCCAAAAAATTCATTTTAACACCTAAACTCAGAGAATGATCGAATAAACACTTAAACTATATAATTAACTAATTAATAAACACTTAAACTATTTAAATAACTTATCAATAAACACAAATTACAAATTACGTGGACACAACTAAACGCGTGTGACACCGTTGCGTCCACCTGGCAATATGACCGACACGTGTCAGTTTTTTCTTATTTCTCTTTTTTTTTCTCTCTCTCTCTCTCTTTTAAAATCCTTATCCTCCTCTAATAAATGCATCTCTACAATTGCCATTTCCTTCTCTTCCTCTGACCCCGACTTTAATTCTCCTCCTGATTTTGCTGCAATCTTTGCTTCCCAACGATTCTTCTTTTTCTCTCCTAGCTGTATAATGAGTTGGCGAGGATTCAAGAGTGGCGGCACTGGAGTTGGTGGATCTACTAAGAAGGCAGGGGAGGAAGGGAGAAGAATGGAGAGTGAGTGATAACTCAATGGCAGAGAGCATAGCATCGGGGATGGAGGCGATGGTTGGAAGGGCAGATTTGTTGAGTACGAACGCGATGGTCAAACTGGTGGAGATTTTGGATCCAATGTTGAGAGCTGTCTGAAATTATTTGCATTTTTTTTTCTTTACTTCTTTTTTATTTTTCCATAATAATGAAAGATGATTTTCAAGATTATGTTTTTTGGTAGAAAGAAAGCAATATGTCGACCAACTTATTTCAGTTTTTGTGTTTTGCCTTTTTCAATTTTGGCTTTTTTGTTTTTGAGTTCTGAAATAAAAGTAAGGATTTTTCATTGTGTGTTTTTTGTAATTCAATGTGTTTTTATTTTGGAAGATCTTATAAATGAAATTTCAAATACAAGATACATGTTATAGGACCTGGTGACTTGTTATCCATCAGAGAATTAGACTTTTTGAGAGTTATGCAAATCTAAAGAAACGCTTTACATGATTTATTGAGTTAGGATTTTGTACATACCATATACAAAAGTCAACTAAAATCCATGTATATGCCCAGAATTTAGATGAGCAGGTGAAGGTAAAGATAAGGGGGGGGGGGGATTAAAAAGATTATGATATCTATTTGATAGGTGAATTATACATTAATACATTTTTGTTTTCCAGTTACATTTTTATTTCAAATTTCGCTTATTGACTGAAAAATCATCTTTCTTCTGGGCTTCCAGCTGTTTGAAGAACCCCTTGCTGGGATGATGCAGAAGTGTGTGAGAGAGAGAAGGTTGTATTCAGGATTTGTTACTATTGACAAATGGTAACAAGTCCTCGCACGCGCTCCAATTTATATCCAAGTCATAATTGCCTCCATGTCAGCATTTTGTATTTATTAATATCGCATTTCATAAGTTTGAGTGTTTATTTGGTCATTAGAGAAGTTAAGGTGTCAAAATGAATTATTTGGACAACTTGAAGTGCCTGCAGATGGGTTTGCCCTATTTAGATTAAGAAATGAAATATAACTATTAAATGGATAAAATTTTATATGTTGAAGGATGGAAAATGATTAGGCTAGAGGAGACCGTGAAATGCAATATTCTATTGTTGAGGAGCCATTGCTTTTAAATGAAAGTTATTATGAGAAGGATTTTGCCAAAGGAGGTTGGCTCTCATTCTGTAGAGCTAGAACTGCTCCAAATTGGACCGGTTCGCTCGATCAACTTCCATAATATTATAGCTTTCCAATATTTAATGATGGTAATTGATACTTTATTTTATTTTATTTTTATTCAATATTAGACGAAAACACATTAATTTAACCAAATTAACTATTTTTTTTAAAAAAAAATTAAGTGAAAAGATATATGTTCTTAAGTTAAACCTTTATGCCCATTTGGTTCTGCATATGCAGGTAATGTTCCTATATATATATATATATATATATATATATATATATATCACTACAAAAAAGTAGCCATTTAGCGACGGTAAATTTAGTCGCTATTTATGAAATATCTGTCGCTAATTACATATAGCGACCAGACGATGAAATGTTGCAAATATCGCTGTCGCAAGCGAATTAGCGACTAAACTACAAAATAGTCGCTATTTTTTAGCGACTGAATTTTGTCGCTAAAAATAAAATTTTAGTCGCTAATTAGCCACTGAATTTGGTCGCCTAATACGTTATAAATTAATTTGTGACGAAAATTTTAGTTATTAAATTCAATGGCAAATAAAATGTAAATTATATGACAGACAGTCGCCTGAAAGTTGCTGTCGCTAAAATTTAGCGACTAATCGATTTCTGTCTCTAATTGGTTGTAAAATTATTTTTATTTTTAGCGACAGAAATTTTTATCGCTAATCCGTGGCTAAATTTTTGAAATTATTTTTTCTGTTTATTATTTTATTTCCATCTCATTAAATAATAAAATAATTTATTATGTATACTACAATGAAAAATGAACATTCATATGAATTCATATGAATATAAATGTAAATTATAATCAAATTTATAAACATATAATCTAAAACATATATAATTAATATTATTACATATATAGTGTATATATAATTAAAATACATGAAAAGTAAATAAGTTTATCATCCCACATAATATCTTCCTAAATAATAAATTGTACTAATATTAATAACATACAAAATAAGATTAGTTATAAAATTTAAATAAAACATGAAAGTAGTATGGCAATGTCATTTTGAGGTAGAGCTGCCAGTACCAAAAGGAGAATCATCATGTTGTTGAGGATCTTATGCAGCTGAAGGGGAAACTTGATCATCTTGTGTGGGTGATGCAGTAGTGGTATCAGGCTGAGTGGCTGGTGGTTGAGTGGCCAACTGAGGAAGCAATGAACGAATAGTCTGTGCGACAATCTCCTCGACATCTTCCTTTGTCAAGTGTGTCCCACTAGAATCAGAGGCACTGGTAGCACATGATGGACCAGATGGGTAAACACCAGGAGGCACATATGAGCCAAGTCTATATATTATTTTCCTTTTATTGCATCGTGCAGCCTCAATAAACAACTGGGACTCATTGACAAATGACTCATCTTGCGATCTTTTCAGATCGGAGTTGCTCATACCTTTCCTATAAAATAACAATAATTTTTAATAAATGTAAATTTAAGAACAAGAATAATACATATTTTACAACCATTTAACATTTAAATAACTGAAAATATTATCAACTAATGAAGTGCATATTATTTACATGCACCTCTCTGCTACGATCTACCACATAGGTCTTTCCATCATAATTTATGGTATGTATGTGTAGATAGGCCTCGAGAATTGTAGGTGGCCGGCCAAACTCTTTCTCCTATATCATGTGCAGTAGAAGGTAGTTATTGGAAAAAACGAAAATCACAAATTATTTTCTTTTTTTAATCTTTTTTTTTGTAATATATAAACTGAAAAATTTTCAAAAAATCAATAAAATTTTTTGCATAATCTCCCCATATTATTGTCATCATCCTGTAAAGTAAAATCCTTTTTACACTTCTAAAAATCACAAATCTAGTCTAATCTCCTCAACAAACTCCAACACAGTTTTTCCATCCTCCTCTACACATATCAATCAATATATTGTCAAGCAATTCACATGTCTATTAGAATCAATAGTTAATTAGTTCTATATAAATACAAAAACTTCATGTGAGTTATATATAATCCAAACTCAATAGGCAAACTGTTTCAAAGTACTGAAATGCGCATATCAATGGCCAAACATTATGGAAATTGGCAGTCACTAATATTAAAGTATAATTTCTCTTATAATTAAAGTACTTACCAATCGCGAGATATGCTCAGCATTAGAAATTGCTCCTCCATTGTATGATCCAGGAGCTTTATCTTCAAATCCTCCATAACGATTGATCTTTTTCTGATTTGAAACTTGAATGCGTAGAGGTAGATTAAAAATCTGATTCCAACTTATCCAAGCAGATTCTAGAAAGTCTTTAGGCTTTTGTTTGGCCATCTTTATGTGATGCATATAATCCTTATACCTTTGTGTAGCCTTTGTTTTCCAACCTATCCTAATAAGACTATCGATTTCAGCATCCCAATGGCACTTTTTCTGCGTTTATATTATAAGTAGTTTATTAGTAATTATAATCATACATTAATTCAATATAATTTGAATACTTAAATTTTTGAAATAAATATATAGATGTACCCTGAATTCTCCCCAATAAAACTCCTTAATTTCTCTAGAAACCTCTTTCAAACTAACTCCATTAGTGTCTGTACGCTGATGAAAGCTGCTGGTTATAATCCTAAAGCATAGGAAGGTTCCAATCTGTAAAATATATTATATAAAAGCAATGACGTTAGACATGTTTTTATAACTTATTCACAATTTGTATGGATAAATACTCACATGCCCTTTTGGTTCACTGTAATGTACAATTTACTAATATTTTTACTATTGACTTCACATATCGTCGATGTACTACTGTTGGCTGTGTGAGGACTAGGAGTTGATGCAGATAGCGTACAAGTCCCTAGAGGCGATGGAGTATTCACTGATGCAGGGTCTCTATGGATATCTGGCATATCTCCAAAAGGTGGAATTGTTGAATCCACTGATAATCGTCCTCCACGACATCCTCGACCAGTAATTCCTCGTCCTCTACCACGATCCATACCTACACAATGGTAAACTATACATGTATGTGTTTAACATATATAACTTATAATTTTATAAGTGTATTATATATAACATCAATCTTTTTTCCCAAATATTAAATATAATAAAATAGTTTAATAGGTTACTACATGATTCTCTAAAAATAACACTTAATCAACTAGTCACTATCTAATGAATTTTGAAATTCCTCTTCGTCGTCCTCATTGCTATCATAATCCATAAATTTTTCTTCTTCCTCATCCACTTTAAGTTCTTAAACAACTTCATCAATTTAATTAATTTCAATGACCACTCCCGAAGGGTCACTCAAGTCTATATAATCTTTATTACCAGAATCCATAGTTATCTCATGCACAGTAACTTCATCAACTTGGAATGAATTAGAATATGTAGTAGCAGTATCATCTCTAACATCTGATGTGACAATAAAGTCCCTAAGTTTAATAAAAAACATAGCTAACTAGTTGGCTCTATCTAATCTCAAAGAAGGATATCTTGCATAATACACTTGAGTTGCTTACATTGCTAGGATAAATGATTCATATTTGTTGAACCGATGATGCTGGTTTACTTCAACAAATCTATATTGCTTGTGAACCTTGACACCAATGTCTAATGTGGGATCAAACCAATGACACTTGAATAATACTGTACGCTTTATTGGTAACGATGGGTAGTCCATCTCTATGATCTCTTCAATTTATCCATAGTAATCACCAACATTATCACCTGAGTTGGACCCTTTTACATAAATTTCACTATTCATTGAACGTCTCCCAGAACCATGACTTTTAGTTTGAAATTTGTATCCATTGACAAAGTAGATCGAGTAGCACTTCACCCTCTGTAATGATTTTTGTGACAAATTACAGAGGTATTCATTGTCAATTCCATTGTAACGGACCTAATTTTAAATAAAACATACCGAAGTTATCATCAATACCATCTTAAATGATATTTTATATGTTAAACATGCAAATTGTGATGGCCTTACATATAATTCAAACCGGTCTACAAAGTAGTTGTCAATATTTGCATCAGTTTGACTTGGTGTAAGATCAGGATGCTTCTCTTATAAGTTCGCACAATATATACTTCATTACAATGAACAAAAAAAAATAATCATTTTGAAAAATCCTTGTATATATCTCAATAAAATCAATTATATAATTATTATGTACCTCAAGAATGGAGAAACCTCCTCACAATTTAGTAGAATATAAGTATGAGCTGCCTTATACTCCCCTGATGTTAATGCTCTGTTACAAAGTTCTGAGCATGTTCGGCCTGGGTAAGTGAAAATTGTTAAATTTCCACTTATGTTTTCCCCACAATCTCCATCATCATTATGAGGAGGACGTCGGTGTCTAGTGCTGACACGAGGTTCAAAGTAATGCGAGAAAAAATTTGATGATTCTGAGAGTAAGTGTGCATTGCAAATAGATGCCTCTACTGTTGATTTGTTACCAATCTTTTTGCTTTGGATTCTTAAGTCTAGGCACAATAATAGTTAGAAACATATAAGCCTCCTTCATACACATCCAAGGTGATAGGTTGTAAGGTGTGACAATTATAGGCCATGATAAGTATTTCCTCCTAGATTGTCCGAATGGCTGAAAACCATCTGTGCATAACCCCAACCTGACATTTCTAGTCTCAGCAAGAAATGAAGGATGAGTTTTATTAAAATGATTCCAAGCTAGAAAGCCAGAAGGATGCTGCATAACCCCATCATTTTGGACATGATTATGATGCCATCTAATATATATTGCTGTCGCTTTTGACTGACACAATCGTTGTAGCCTAGGTATTAGTGGAAAGTAATACGTATTTTTATATGCTTTCAATCTGTGCTTACGAGATCCGACACACATTTTGAATCTTGGGTGACTACAAAACTTACAATGTGTCAAGTTTTCATCTTCACGCCAATACAACATGCATCCCTCGTTACAACAATTAATTTTTTGCACTGGCAATCCTAAGCTTCTAACAAGATTTTTTATTTGGTAAAAATTATCAGGCAATATGTTGCATTCAAGCAAAGCTTCCTTAAACAGTTGGATGTTTGCATCATAAAACCTCTCTGACAGATTAAATTCGAATTTGGCGTATAACATCCTTGCAACTACAGAAATCTGGGAATGATTATCACAACCGGGATACAACTTCACATTAACAGATTCAAGAAAATCATAAAATTCCTGACATTGTGGATTTAGAGCCTCATCTATAGAATTCACATAAAAATTTGATGGTCCGGGTTTGTTAGGATTTGATGGATAACTTTGTTCAGGATTATAAGTAGTTTGATCTTCTAGAATAAATTATTGCCAATGTGTGTCAGGATTAAAATTAGGCCCAGCTGCATCAAGTACCATTTGCCGATATGGATTTCTTAGCTCAACACCATCTACTGTTTTATTGATTATTGGATTCCAATTTGACTCGTTACCCGTAATGCTTATCTTCCCATGGCAATTCCAAATGAAATAATCCCTTACAAATCCCTTACAGAAGAGGTGATTCATAACCGTTTCCACATCATGGAACTTTCGGTTCACACTGTAACACCCCCATACCCCCGGTAAGGAATATCGGGGCGCTACGCGGACACTTACATATACATGTACATGCATTAGCGGAAGCGATAGCATAAACACATTCATTTAAAAGTAATTAAATACTACGCTAGGACCCACTTGCATTTCATATTAACTACAGATACATTTACATGTTTATATTACATCTGTTTCCATTTAACTCTACATATACATTTACATGCGATTCTTTTACTTTTATTACATAATGATGTTACTCAAAACATCACCAATGCTATCTCTAACTTATACAAAAGATGAACAAACTCCCTAGTGGCCTTGACCCGCAGATGCCCGCTCACTGATCCGAACCTGTACCTACACGGAAGCAAACATCCGTGCTAAGCGATAACGCTTAGTGGGGATGAAAATAATGCAAAGGACTTCTTTTCGAAGTCACACATAAAGCACACATTTCATATCACACAATCAACTATCTCATGCATATAACTCTTATACGTATACAGGTTGCATGCTCAATTATCAAAACAGTGAACTCACAAGTATATAACATCTACTCTTTTACTTGTTCATGCACACTACAACTTGTACATATCATTTATTCAAATATACACTATCATATGTCCACATTCATGCAAACACACTCATGTATTCATATACTTGTATACAGAACTATAATGTACTTAAACATTACTTTAATGTACTATAGCTTTTATTCAAAGCAAGGCTTTTAATCATCTCAAGTTCACTACACAACTTTAACAAAACAGGCCTGACTTCCTTTAGTTGCGGATACGGGACGCTCTATAATAAAAACATTTTCGGTGGACCGAAGTCACAAAACATTTTCATCTATCTCTATAAATGACCGTTCTCAGAGGTCGACCCGCTTCGCCCAAACGGGGCGGAACATAGGCAGCTGCACTCGGTAATCCCTTTATAAGCATGCTTATCTATCCACTGCTATGGCCAGTCAGGCTAACCATAAAGACACTATACCCAATATCATATACATTGCATGTACTCTACTATTCATTCAAGAACACTATACACTATATACATATCAATGGAGCAAACCATGTATACACATATACCCTATACATATACTCGCATGAAATCATATAATATCAATGCATCGTTGTACTCTACATTATTAACTAATCAAATGCACAATACATTTTACATGTTCATAGCCTTCACAGATTATGGTTCAATCATACATGATCAACATCACATGCATATCATGTTCAATAATTAAAAAGCATATATACATTTAATTTCATTATTAAACTCTTATGCCATAGCTTTAATCACCTATAATTTCAATTGACAACCACTCACATACTCATTCCATAAGGTTAGAAATGAGTTGGACATGCTATAGGAACTTACCATGAAGTTCTGGTGCATTTCGGGAAGAAAAACACTCAAAATATGCATATTAGGGGTTGGTCACGGTGGTAATGGATTGGTTGCCACCATGAGGTCCAAAAACGAGCATTCTGCCCAGCATTTTCATATGTCACGGTGGTAATGAATTTGGTTACCACCGTGACCTACCAAAATTTGCAAAAAAGAAGCTTGGATACAGGACTGCTTCACAACTCATTTTTGTTCAGGCTAAACGAACATCTAAACGACATTTTTAGGAAAACATTCCTTCTTAATATTTGTTTCCTAAGATGTTAACTTTCAATTGGGACAATTTTCAAGTCAATTGGAGATCCACAACAGAAAATATGATCTAAACAATCTGAACTGGTCAAATGAACCGGCCAAAGTAGAGACACCTCTGTTTTGGCCAATTTTAAAGGTCTTAGAGCAAGAATTTGCTCAAGCTTATTTCTGTGACATTTATAGATATATAAGTCATGGTTCCATTAGCTCAATAATCACTCAATTCAGAGGTCTATAACTATACTTATGATAAAAACTTCACACAGAGGTCATATGACAATTAAACAGAATTTACCATATCAAATTTTATCATCAACAAACACACTCAATCGATCAATTCACATACTTCTAAGCATATATACACATATCACAAGTACCACAAGCAATCAAAATGATATTTGCACACGATCCCTACCTCTAGAAAGCTCGATCTCTTACTTTCTACTCGATCTGATCTTCTCTTTGTCTACCAAAACCACACAAAAACACTTGGGTTACTTTTCTTTTTACTTTAAATCAAAAACAGAAACCAAGTAGTAGAAGAAGACTAATGCTATTATAATAGTACTACTTACCTCTTCTCAAAAATCCACTCTCTTCATCCCAACCCAAATGAATCACTCAAAACAGTGTAAAGAAGAAGAAGAAACGAAAGAAAGGCAAAATAAGGGAAAAGAAAGAAACCAACGTGAACAAGAGGAATGAGGAGGGCAGTTGGTCAATCCATATTCAAATCTATTAATTGGCCAAAAGCACAGCTGTGTTCACTTAAAAGCACAGCTGTGTTTTGCCATCCCTTATCCAACATTAAATCTCCCCATTAAATGCCACTTACCTTATTAATTCCTTCAATTATCTCTTAATCAAATACATATATATCTCTTGCCACTTGTCTCACTCCTACGCAGCCATGTGCTAACACCCTACGATGCCACGTGTCAAGAGCCCCATCAACCACACCCACAAAGACACAGCTGTGTCCTACCCAAAAGCACAGTTGTGCTTTCATGCAAACTCACTCTTTTATACACACAAATCCTTGAATTTGCGAACAAAAGTCCCGAAATTCTACTAGGGCCAAATCGGGTTGTTACACACACAATTTTAATAAGGACACCTAATGTGATCACCACTCATTTCTTCAGGATGAGAAGTGGCGAATTTAACAAAATTCTCTACTCCATATACGAAGGAGGAATTAGTCCTTCCACTTGCATCCCGTCGATTATACATCCAACTACGATATAAGGATTCTATTTAACCTAAATTTTTCGATTTTAATAAAATAAGAAAAAACTAAAAGTTTATTCTCAGCAGTATACAGAAGAAGAGAGCTTAGTAGCAGTGGCTCTTCTCATTGGGTCAAATAAAGCAAGATTTAAAGCTTAAATACCAAATTTTCATGTTAAGGAACAAGATAACCGTTCCATTGTACATTTTTGGACATACTACAATTTTTGATTGTCTTTGTAGGTTCAACCGTGCAAGTTTCAATTTTTCTTTCTTTCATATATATTTGTATTTCAACATAATTTTATCATTAATACCTTAATGCAAATCAAATTGATATCATATTATTATGATTTTTCCAAGTGTGTGTGTGTGTGTGTGTGTGTATATATATGTGTGTATAATTAAAGATATTATATGGCAGCTTTCATTAGTTTAAAGCATGGGTATATATATAAAAAATACAATTATTAGTTTGATTGAACATATAGAAATTAGCAATTTACCACATCCAAGTCAAATTATTTGTTATTCTATAAACAATTTACCATCTAATATTCAAAATAGCAAAATTTACTTACCCGATTAATGTAAATTCACATTATACAAAAGTTAGTGGAAGACATATAATATAAAATAAATATGTGACAATAATTAAGAAACAATAATTAAAAAAACAATCGACAAAGATTTAGTTATTTGTTTTTTAGGTGGTGAAACCATCTATTTTATCATTTAGTTTATTTTTTATTAAAAAAATTATTATTTTTCAATTAGATTACCACTTTCCTATATCATTGTTCTGTTGTATGCTTCTCCTTGGGATACAATATTGACCAAAAATGTATATTACTGCATAAATTTCAATTTTAAAATTAAAAATGAAATTTAATTCCATTTATGTAGATTTGAACACATCATTATTAGCAATCAGTAGCCTCATCTTACCAAAAATACTGTGAGTACAAGGAGTGGTAAAAAGTCCCACAAATCATAGAGTGATAAGGATGATCATAGTCACCACAAATTATGGAGTGATAAGGATGATCATACTCACAGATTTACCAAAAGAAATATGGTTGGTGACAAGGACTTCCAAAGAGCAATAAATTCCAACAGATAAAGAGAACTGTAACTAATTGATACTTTGTATTTGTTATTTTTCTATATTTATTTGCTCTATTATAGGAGATAATGAGCTTTATTTCCAATCTTGTAAAATAACTATATATGATTCTAATCTATATATAGCTGGTGGCTGTTGTTGTTATTTAATGTAAAAATAGAAAAAACGTGAAAATATTCTTTTTGATAGAGAAATAAAGGCTTTTTACTGCAATTCCAGTTTTTTGTCTTGGTATCAGAGTAGATGATCCTACCCTTTTCACCATGACTTCATTATCTTTGAATGTTGGCAACTTTGTCACCCTAAAACTCACACAATCCAATTACCCACTATGGAGAGAATAGGTTCTAGGACTAGCTGAGAGTCAAGATTTCGTTGGTAATCTCACCAATGAAACACCAGCTCCAACCAAATATACCACCCCAGATTTAAACACAGCAAACACTACACCACAGTTGACAACAAATTTCATTACTTGGCAAAAGTCTGATCGACTTCTCCATGGTTGGATCATCGGAACCCTCTCTGAAGAAGCTCTTGGACTTGTCATTGGTTTAGATACTGCACATACCATTTGGGAAGCATTAAAAGACGTTTATCCATAAGATTCTCAAGAGCGAGAGTTTACACTGTGACAACAACTGACTTACCTTCGCAAAGATGACAACAAGACCATTGCATATCACCTATGTATATTTAAAGGTCTGTGTGATAACCTTGCTGCTATTGGAAAACCCATACCAGAAAAAGAAAAAGTTTTTTTCTTTATTACGAGTCTTGGTCCACAATATGAAACTTTGACTACAACGATGCTCAAACCTCCAAGACCTACTTACCCTGAACTGATTCCACAGTTGCAAAATCTTGATCAGCGTCGCAACTGGTTTTCTAATCAAATTGATGTGTCTCTTTCCCATCTCACTCCACATTTAGCCTTCTACAGTCAATAATAGAAATAGCTACCACACACTAATTCAAGGAGTCACAATAGCAGCTTTACCTCCTCAGGTCATGGATTTCAAGCACAACAATTTTAAAATCAAAATCAAAACTACTCAGAAACCACAACTCCGCAACAATGACGACCACCACCTCCAGGAGAACGATGCATGACAACAATAGAGCGAGATCTTTATCACAATAAAACATGTTAATATTTTAGAAAACCTGGTCATATTACTAAAATTTGCTGGTGGATCCCGAAATGAACAACTACAAATGATGAAATTCCACATGCTCTTGCAGCTCTTACTTTAGATAATTCTATTGTTGAAACAGAATGGACTTCTGATATAGGAGCTTCGAACCACATGATTGGAACACAAGGTATGTTGACTGATGTTTATAAATATATTGAGTCTAATTCAATTATAATAGGAGATGGTTCTTCTTTACCCATAACAGGTATTGGTGAGTCACATATTAAGCAAAATGAAAAATCCTTGCCCCTTCATGATGTTCTTTTAGTTCCAAATCTGAAAAAAATTTGCTTTCAACAAGTCAATTAACATCTCAATTTCCTATTTACTGTGAATTTACTAATGTTAATTTTTGTATAATTAAAGGAACGAAAAACAGGTCAACAATTACTAATAGGGAAAAGGAAGGGTAATTTGTATACCTTATCTGCTGTACCAGAAGCGCACTTCTCTTATCGGTTCAAATTTGGCACTGCAGATGTTTGGCACCAACACTTAGGACATCCCCAAATTTTAGCAATTCAGTTATTAAAAAATAAAGGATTAATTGATGTTCAAGGACCTTTATGGACTGAACATTTATGTGATAGTTGTCAATTAGGAAAATTAAGTAAACTTCCATTTGCTCTTTCTGAACATTCTAGTTCTGCTATTTTTGATAAAGTTCATTGTGATTTGTGGGGACCTGCTCTTGTGTTATCTGTTGGCAAGTTTAAATTTTATACATATTTAGTAGATGATTTTTCCAAGGACACTTGGATTATTCCCATAAAAATAAATCAATTTTTTTTGCTGCTTATCTAGCTTTTGAACAGTATATTGCACGTCAATTTAATAAGAAAATAAAAATATTCCACTCAGATGGTGGAGGTGAATTTATTATTTCTAGATTATCATCTCACTTTCTTGCAACATGTATTATTCATCAAATTTCTTGTCCTTACACTCCAGAACAAATAGGTATGGTTGAGAGAAGGCACGGAATTATACGTGAATTGGGTATGACAATGTTATTTCATAGTCATGCTCCTCTTTTTCTATAGGTAGAAGCCTTTACTACAGCAGTTTTTCTTATTAATCGATTACCGTCTTCCACTCTTCATTTTGACACTCCATATTTCAAATTGCATGGAGCTCATCCTACATACACATCTATTCGAGTTTTTGGTTCTAAATGTTTTCTATATACATGGGATGCATGAAAACATAAATTTGATCCTAAATCTGTTTTATGTGTTTTTGTAGGATATAGTGAAAAGCATAAGGGTTACAAGTGCTTTCATCCATCAAGTCACAAATTTTTTGTTTCTCGACATGTGGTTTTTGATGAAACTATTTTTCCTTTTAAATCTTTGTTGCCTTCTGCTTCAACCTCACATGTTGTTAATATTTTTGATTCTTGGTTACCTTTTTCTAACAATTCTCTTAATTCAGGTAGTTGTTCCCAATTGTCTACATCAACAAACTCCACTCCTTTACCACCTGTTGATCTTCATCATTTGGAGTCACTACTGTCCTCACCAAAGGCCACACTTGAGGTAGATAATATTGACCCTGTTCTTCCTAGTCAGATGTCTGATGATCTGAACCTTCCCACACTGTTGCCTGATTCTAGTCTGATTAATCCCGTGCTTACACCTACATCTCTCGGCTCTGATCTTGTGCCTACACCTGCTGCTTCTCCTCCAGTAAATCCGACACCACCTCATACAACACCAGATTTTCATCCGATGATAACAAGATCCAAACTTGGAGTTGCTAAACCAAATCCAAAGTATGCCTTGACAGTAACTTCATCTGATACTATACCCTATGAACCAAGAAATATCAGATCAGCACTGTCGCACTCGGGCTGGAAAGCTGTTATGGTTGATTAATTTGCTGCCCTGCATCATAACAACACGTGGTAGTTAGTTCCATATACTCCAGATATGTATGTCATTTGTTCCAAATGGGTTTTTAAGGGTAAGCTACGACCTAATGGTACCCTTGATCGTCTTAAATCTAGATTAGTCACAAAAGGCTACCATCAAATTGATGGTATTAACTATACATAGGCATTCTCTCCTGTCATAAAACCAGGTACGATTTGCCTTATCTTGACTGTTGCTCTTATCAGACATTGGTCCATTCGTCAACTAGACATAAAAAATGCTTTTTTACATGGCAATATTGTTGAGGATATATTTATGGCACAACCACCAGGTATGGCTGATCTGCAAAAACCTATACATGTCTGTAAGCTTCAGCATGCTTTGTATGGTTTGAAATAAGCACCACGTGCTTGGTTTGATAGGCTCAGTAAATTTCTTATCTCTTATGGATTCTTTTACAGTCTAGCTGATCCCTCTCTTTTTATTTTTCATTTTAATCAAGGTTCACTAGTTTTACTTCTTTATGTTGATGATATGATTCTTACAGGCTCCGCCATAGAGCTTGTTACCTCTTTTATTAACATTTTGAGTTGTGAATTTTCTATGAAAGATTTAGGCCCAATGCATCTGATAGGTGCTTAATTGAAGTAATATTTAGCATGTGTTTTGTGTAAATTATGAAGTTAAGTATGTAATTATTTATATGTTTTATGTTAATTGCATTAGTTTATGTGTGTATGCATTTTGTAGGCTAATTTATGTGAAAAAGGGAAAAAAATGGTAGAATTGGGTAAAATTGGGCAGAGATCAATTGGATGAACACGAGTCGTGAATGGGAGTCACTACTCGTAAAGGTGAAGGTGCAGATATGGAATAGGATGTGAAGACCAGAGAAGAGGAAGCAAAGGAGTGGGGGTCATGAGTAGTGAAAGGAAATCACGACTCGTTACCAGCTAAGCAAGAGAAGTGAAGATCTAAAGAGCAAGGGTCACGACTCGTGAAGCTGGGTCATGAGTCATGAATGGCAAAGAAGAAAGCACCAGCGAAAGCAGAAGGAAGAAGAAAAGAAGAGAAGGAGCTGAGGAAGTAGGGTCACGAGTTGTGAACCTCCATCACGACTCGTGATGACACAGAGAGGCCAGCATGAAGAGAAGAAAGAAAAGGGGAAAAAAAGAAGAATAAGCGGAAGTAACGAGACGTGAGTGTGGTTCAGGACTCACACACAAGGCTCATGACTCGTGAAGGACCATTACGAGTCGTGAGTGCCCAGAGAGAAGAGGAAAAGCAAGGGAGAAAAGAAGAGGAAAGAAACGGCATCCGTGTTCTATCGCGAGCACGACAGAACTATCCGTTGGGACAGTTATTCTTCAAAAGTCACATGAAAAGGCATAATTTTTCACCAACACTTGCAACTTTTGAAGGAGGGAACACAACTTTTGGACTTCTATAAATTTAGATCTCAACTGTAATTTTAAATATGATGTAATTTAGAGGATTATTTTCATTACAAGTTAAATTTTATTTTCTGCAAAAGTTCTAAGTAGTTTTTCATGTTTTGAAGAAGAAGAACAAGGAGAAGAAAAATTTATTACAAGGGCTTGAGGAAAGTGCACAAGTCATCTTTTTCATTACTCTTATATATTATTTCTTCTCTGTAAATTTAATGAACATTACTTCACTGAATTTGAATGTTATTATTATTCTCTACTTCCATCTATTCTAAGAGTCTTTGAATTGCAAAATTTCTATTAGTACGATTGCATGATTTTTATAAGTTAAGATAGAGTTGAGAGATCATTTTAACTTAAATCTAATAGATTTTTATTATCAAAGCATAGCTAGAGAGATCAGTATGTTGAGATAATTGTTATAGGTTGGTTAATAATCTTAAAGTATGTAATTAGAGTTAACTAGTTCACTAATGAGAATTAGGAGTTAGTGCTTTAAGTGTATACTTTAAGCATTCTAATTCATGTCGAGAGAATGAGTTAGAAATATATTCCAACTTGGCTTGCATGAAAAGATGATTATTATTAGTTGGAATGATGGATCAAGTTCATTATTTTAAGTTCTTCATTATATATTTTGTCTTCTTTTGATTATCAATAACTAGGTGGAATTTTTTCTATAATTAAGTAGTTAAACATTAATCTACCATTAATGATCATTGTAAACAAGATTAAAATTAAGTAGTAATAGTGTGTAAAAATCACATTCCTCGTGGGATCGACATCTTTTGTACTATTTTACGTACACCATATACTTGCAAAAATTAGCACCTATAAAATATGCTAACAAGTTTTTAGCTCTGTTACCGGGGAATGAATGATTTTTTTTGCCATTATAAATCTTGATTTATGATTTTGGATTACAATATTTTATTTTATTGTATTCGTTTATTTATTTTGTTTAACTTGTTGTGTTTTGTTTTTGTTTACACAGGATTTGATAGTTCATGTCGAGTACAAGAAGCTCTCAAGAAGATCTTGAACCATTTAATCCTAAAATCGAAAGAGTTTTGTCAAGTAACCGTAAATCCAATAAGAAAAAGAATAAGCATAAGAGACATATCATGGCTAAAGAAGGAAATCCACCAAGATTGATGGACTTTGCCACACCCGCATTAAGTGGTGCTGAACAAGGTGTGGTAAGACCTATGGTAAATGCTAATCAATTTGAAATTAAACCTTCTCTATTACAAATGATTCAAAATAGCATACAATTTTATGCATTGGCAAATGAGGATCCTAATGCTTATTTGGCAAACTTTTTAGAGATTTGTGATACCTTTAAGATTAATGGGGTTTCGGCTGATGCAATTAAGCTTAGGCTTTTTCCTTTCATTTTGAAAGACAAAGCCAAGGCTTGGTTGAATTCACTTACGAGGGGATCTATAACCACTTGGGACCAATTGGCCCAATCATTTCTATTAAAATATTTTCCCTTAGCCAAAACTGCCAAAATCATAAAAGATATCACTACTTTTGTGCAAAATGATACTGAGTCTTTGTATGAAGCGTGAGAAAGGTTTAAAGAATTACAGCGTATATGTCCACACCATAACCTTCCAAGGGAGTTATTGATGCAAACTTTCTACAATGGGGTGAGCCCTACCACAAGAGGTACTATAGATGCTGCAGCTGGTGGCTCGTTAATGAGGAAAACTACTGAAGCAGCATTTGAGCTATTGGAGGAAATATCAATGAACAATTGCATGTGGCCTACTGAAAGAGTAAGAGAGTCTAATAATTCTAATGTTAGAGGGGTCCATGCAATAGATTCTGTGGTTGCATTACAAGCTCAAATTGAAGATTTGACTCATAGGGTTAATAGCCTAAGTATGGGAGGTAATTTATCAAATACATGTACTGTGTGGTCAAACAGGGCATATGAGTGATAATTGCAATTTAGGCATGGTTAGTAAGGAGGAACAAGTTAATTTTGTCCAAGGCCAAGGGCATGGGAACCCTTATTCAAATACCTATAACCCTGGTTGGAGGAGCCATCCAAATCTTTCATGGGGAATTAATAATAATAACCAAAATAGGGGTGTAGGATACCAACAACCACATGATAGATTTGGAGCTTTTGAAGGAAAGATTGATAAATTCATTGAACAGATTAATTTTAAGATGAGTTCTCAAGATGAAAATCACAAGAAACCTGAAGCTAAAATTGACCAGATCACTAAAAATCATGCTTCATCTATTCATAATCTTGAGGTTCAATTGGGCCAATTAGCAAGTTCCTTGCTATCTAGAAGTTTAGGATATCTTCCAAGTAACACTGAGAAAAATCCTAGAGGGCACAGTAAACCATGATATTTTCTAGTCTCTTATTTAGGTTGCTTAATTATATTTTCCATATATGTTTTAAGTTATTTTAAGTTATTGTATTTTATATTATGTATTTTTATTAACAAATTGTGTTTTAATTTTACAGGTTTAAATAGTAAGATTAGGTATTATTTATTTTAAAAAAATAATAATAATAAAACAAATAAATAAATAAAAATAAAAATTTGCATAAATTGAAATTCTGTCGCGCGCGCGATAGAAATCGTGAGCGCGACAGATTTGCGTTTGCGGTTTTGTGGCGATCGCGGGAGATTCGTGATCGCGACAGATGGTATTTTTAGTAAGGCTCACAACTCATGATGTTACTTCCCGAGTCGTGATTACCAACCACCTCTCTCGTAAAGCCCATCAAGTAAGTTTTTCTTTTATTTTGTTTTATTTCATTTTCTTATCATTTTTATTTGAAATTGAATTAAATTTATTTCTAATTAGATTAATATGCTTTAATTTCAACTACATTGATTTACATTAACCTCTAAAATCAAAATATCAGCAATTAAAAGAGGGAAAATTTAATTTCAAAACCCTAACGTCGTGACTTGTCATATTTTTCCTTTTCTATTTTATTTCATTTGACTTTTCACTTTTCTCTGTTAGTTTTATTTCCCCTGGTGCCATCACGAGTCGAACACCCTCAATAGACCTTTCATCTTCTTCACTTCTTCTTCCTTCACAAATCATCTTCATCGTTTAATCCTTTGTTTTCATTTCCATTATTCTTTCTTCTTCATTCTCACATTCTGTTTCTTTCCCCATATCTTTCATTTTCTTAGGGTATAGGTGATTTTAATTCTTGTGAATCTCTGTTTCTTAAACATACCTTTTCAGACTATTTTTTTTCTTTTTCTTTGTCGTAAGTTCATTTCATAGTCAGCACTCCTTCTATTCTTTTACTTTCATTATCTTTGGTTTACGGCTTTCATCTCTTTTCAATCTTTGCTTTTAACAAAAACATTGAACAATGGTAAGAACTAAAAACCCATCTTCCTCACGTACTGAATCAGAAAGACGGGAAGCTCCAGAGGGTAACATTGCTGCTCATTATGGTGCACTATTTTCCATATTTTCGGTGGATGAAGGTAGTAGGTATCTAACCCTTCGTGATAGACCATTATTGCAATGTAAGTATTTTTCAGATTCTTTGCTTGCACAAATTGGCATGTTTGATGTTGTAAATGAAATATTGAGATTTTGTTGCTTGTTGAAATTTGCAACTATGCATTAAGCTATTCATCCTGATTTAGTTTTAGAGTTTTACACTACATTAAAAAAGAATGAGGATAATGAGAATTGGTTAGATTTTAGGTTGGCTGGTAAACCATATACTTTGACATATTTTATGATGAATAGGATGTTTAGATTTTCACAAACTGGTTTAATTGATCCACCTAAATCTTTTAAGCCTAATGAATTTTGGAACTTTTTAACTGATTTGCCAACACCTTATAGGGCTAGAGATGCTAAGTCTATATTTATTAAAGATTTGAGATATTGGATTTTGCATAAGGTTTTAGCTTCTCTAGTTTTTAATAGGTCTGAATTTAACAGAGTTTCATATCATGAATTATTTTTGATATGGTGTATCCATAAACGTAAGGATGTATGTTGGCCTTATTGGATAGTTACTCAATTGTTGCAATGTCTTAATAAACACGATTCACCTTTAACTCATGGGCATATTATTTTTAGTATTGCAAGGAATTTAAATGTGGATTTTAGCGCATATTATCGAGTTTTTCCTTGTCTTTATTTTACTAAGCATGTGTTGGTGCGTGGAGAGGTGGTTGGTAATAATTTTCAGGAAATTCCACATCGTGCTCGATCATGTTGTGGGATATTCCTGGATCTTCTACGCCACAAGAAGAGGCACAAGCAGAAGAGGTTGGTGATGAGGGGGCAAGTGAAGATGAAGCTATGCCTGATGTTCCAGCGAATGTGACTGCAGCACCTGATGTTGGATCATCTAGCCATAACATACCAGCTATGTTTGAGCAGCTTTTACAAAATCAATCTCATATGCAAGATCAGCTCTCATCTATAGCAAGATGCCAAAGGTATTTGGAGTATAGGATGGTTCATTTTATTGCTCAATCGGGATTTGAGGTTCCATTGCCTACACTTCACCATGAGCAGGGAGTTTTTCTTCTCTTTATTTTATTTCTTTCTTTTATTTGTTTGTTTTGTTTCATTTCTTCACATTGAGGATAATGTGTGTTCTAAGTGTGGGGGAGTGAGTGTGTTTGTTTGTTTGTTTTTTGTTTTATATGTTTATATATGTTTTATATATTAATTGCATGTGTCTTTGTTTCTTGTTCAATTAAGTTATTTAGTAAATTTTATTATAAGGTATTGTTCAATTGGCATGTTATATAGGTTGTTAGACATTTATCTTTTATGCTCATTTTTATCATTTTTTGAAAATTTTCGGTATGGGTTTTAAGTCTTTCAAGCTACTTTTTCTTTTTTCAACATTATGGATTATTTAGTTTTTTTTTTACTAACTATGTTTTTAAAGTTAGAATTTGCTCATTTAGTTTAAACTTTTAGGTTTCTAGTTGCCTATGGAAACTATAGCCATAATACTTACTCTATGTCTTTTCAGTAATGGATGAGGACTAAAAAAAATAAAATAAAGTGGAATGGAGCATAAAACGCACCCACTCAATTCATAAAAAGAAAAGAAAGCAAGATGTACATCCAAATTTGAAAAGTATGGGATGGAGCGTAAAATGCACCCATACTACATTCTATTGCCATGCATGGGATTAAATAAAAAATATACCCATGTAAAAGAAAAAAAAAAGAGAGAAAAAAAATATGATAAAAGAAAAAGAAAAGTCTAAAAATGCCATGAGATTGGATTAAGGAGAAGTGAGCTCAAAATTGTCCCAATACAGCTAGCAACTTTACAATTTTCAATTTTATGATCAAATTTCTCTTTTTAAATCATGTTTAGTTTTTTGAGACTTATACTCTTAATGTTGGGATTAGTAAACTTAAGTGACTTGTTAAAATTTTAATACATGCTTTGAAATTTGATTTACTGATATTTTTGAGTGTTTGAGATATTTGATCTTTTTAATTCACGACTCGTTACCAGCTAAGCAAGAGAAGTGAAGATCTAAAGAGCAAGGGTCATGACTTGTGAAGCTGGGTCATGAGTCATGAATGGCAAAGAAGAAAGCACCAACAAAAGCAGAAGGAAAAAGAAAAGAAGAGAAGGAGCTGAGGAAGTAGGGTCACGAGTCGTGAACGTCCATCACGACTCGTGATGATGCAGAGAGGCCAGCGTGAAGAGAAGAAAGAAAAGGGAAAAAAGAAAGAAGAATAAGCGGAAGAAACGAGACGTGAGTGTGGTTCATGACTCACACATAAGGTTCACGACTCATAAAGGACCATCACGAGTCTTGAGTGCCCAGAGAGAAGAGGAAAAGCAAGGGAGAAAAGAAGAGGAAAGAAAGGGCATCCGTGTTCTATTGCGAGCGTGACAGAACTATCCGTTGGGACAATTATTCTTCAAAAGTCACATGAAAAGGCATAATTTTTCACCAACAATTGCAACTTTTGAAGGAGGGAACACAACTTTTGGACTTCTATAAATTTAGATCTCAATTGTAATTTTAAATATGATGTAATTTAGAGGATTATTTTCAATACAAGTTAAATTTTATTTTCTATAAAAGTTCTAAGTAGTTTTGCATGTTTTGAAGAAGAAGATCAAGGAGAAGAAAAATTTATTACAAGGGCTTGAGGAAAGTGCACAAGTCATCTTTCTCATTACTCTTATATATTATTTCTTCTTTGTAAATTTAATGAACATTACTTCACTGAATTTGAATGTTATTATTATTCTCTACTTCCATCTATTCTAAGAGTCTTTGAATTGCAGAATTTCTATTAGTACGATTGCATGATTTTATAAGTTAAGATAGGGTCGAGAGATCATTTTAACTTAAATCTAATAGATTCATTATCAAAGCATAGCTAGAGAGATCAGTATGTTGAGATAATTGTTATAGGTTGGTTAATAATCTTAAAGTATGTAATTAGAGTTAACTAGTTTACTAATGAGAATTAGGAGTTAGTGCTTTAAGTGTATACTTTAAGCATTCTAATTCATATCGAGAGAATGAGTTAGAAATATATTCCAACTTGGCTTGCATGAAAAGATGATTATTATTAATTGGAATGATGGATCAAGTTCATTATATTAAGTTCTTCATTATATATTTTATCTTCTTTTCATTATCAATAACTAGGTTGAATTTATTTATATAATTAAGTAGTTAAACATTAATCTACCATTAATGATCATTGTAAACAAGATTAAAATTAAGTAGTAATAGTGTGTAAAAATCACATTCCTCGTGGGATCGACATCTTTTGTACTATTTAACGTACACCGTATACTTGTGAAAATTAGCACCTATAAAATATGCTAACAGCATCATTTTCTTGGTATTGAGATTTCTAGCACAACAGATGAGTTACATCTGTCCCGGTCCGACTATGTGCTCACCATTCTTGAGCGGTCCAATATGCTTCATTGCAAGCCCATGCCTACGCTTCTGACTGTTGATTCCAAACTTGTTACTAATTCTTCTTATGTGGCTGATCCTAGTCATTTTCGTGGAATTGTTGGTGCTCTTCAATACCTCATGTTAACACGTCCAGATTTATCTTTTAGTGTTAATTATGTTTCTCAGTTCATGCATGCTCCTACAGTTGCTCACTTGCATTTGGTTTAACGAATTTTGCGATATCTGAAAGGAATAATTCACCACGGCTTACATCTTACTTCAAATACTACTACTGTTGAATTATCTACTTTCTCTGATGCTGATTGGGTTGGATGTCCCACCACGAGGCGGTCCACCACCGGTTACTGCACATTTCTCGGTACAAATATAATTTCATGGTGTGGCAAAAAACAACACACAATCTCTCACTCTAGTACTAAAGCTGAGTATCATGCTATGGCTCATACTGCTGCTGAACTTACATGGATTACTTATATTCTTAAAGATCTTCATGTTTCTCAGTTTTCTTCGCCAGTCCTTTATTGTGATAATATCAGTGCTTTATACATGACTGTCAATCCTGTCTTTCATGCTCGGAGTAAACATATCAAGTTGGATTATCACTTTGTACGTGAACGAGTTGCTCTTGGATTACATGTCACTAAACATGTGTCTTCTGGTAAACAGGTTGCTGATATATTTACTAAACCCATGTCAAAAGTTGCCTTTGCTTCTTTTTTTTATGACAAACTGTGCCTTCAACCACGGCTCAGTTTGCGGGGGGATATTAGCAATCAATAGACTCATCTTACCAAAAATACTGTGAGTACATGGAGTGATAAGGAGTCCAACAAATCATAGAGTGATAAGGACAATCATACTCACCACAAATTATGGAGTGATAAGGATGATCATACTCACAGATTTACCAAAAGAAATATGGTTGGTGACAAGGACTTCCAAAGAGCAATAAATTCCTACAAAAATGGTAACTCAACAGATAAAGGGGACTCCAACTAATTGATACTTTGTATCTGTTATTTTTCTATATTTATTTGCTCTGTTATAAGAGATAATAAGCTTTATTTCCAATCTTGTAAAACAGCTATATATGATTCTAATCTATATATAACTGGTGGCTCTTGTTGTTATTTAATGTAAAAATAGGAAAAATGTGAAAATATTCTTTTTGATAGAGAAATAAAGTTTTTTTTACTGCAATTCCAATTTTTTGTCTATCATAATAGATTCATGCACTAAATGACTACTTAAAACATAGATACGATTTTATATTAAACAAATATTTATTTATAAAATAAATATTTCATTATTTCTTAATTTTTTGAAATTACTTTATATAAGCAATAATTTTTTATAAATATTTTGATATGCGAAAGTCAGTAACATGATTAATTTAAGTTTGCATAGAATAAACTCATTAAAAATGACAAAATGTTTGTCTTTTTTCTTACGTTCATTAACAGTTGTTTACTGTTTCCATGGCAACCGAATGGATATATAAATATTTATGTGAAATGAAATAATTTATGAGGAAAGAAACCCAAGTAGCAGGAGAATAGAAAAGGACAAAAATAAAGAAATAGAATGATTAGAAGTAAGTTTGGATAAATTAAAAGAAAAAGGGTCCAAAATCTGAATGTTAGCATAGGGAGGAGGCAGCTGCTACCTATAGCAAAGACAAATAGCATTTACTAAAATCACAGTCAGCTTCTGCATTCTCTAAGAATATCCTATTCATTTCTGTCCACCCAAGGGAATTATCATCCTCACTTTACTGCCTAAGCTTTAAACACCTCAAAACCTCCAATCCTATGTAAACTTTCTACTACTCTATCTTCTACTCTAGACCAACATGAATTCATTTCTATCTCCACTTTGCCAAATATTGATGTTTGTAGATAGTGAAATATATATATATATATTTGTTTGAAACTCAAAATATATTAACTAAAATGAACAAAGACAATAAGAGAAGGACGAAAACTAAACCCAAGCCAACAGGCTTTTACATTGCACCTGTATACCCCCTGTTTACAAAACAAAGCATGTCTCTATACGCAATTCAATCAAACTTTATACATCTTTGTGAAGAAAGAGAAGTAGGCGCTTTTAAACACTATCATTAGAAGAACACAACTAATTATCACAATTCAAAACAAAAGGTAAACAAGGACATTCATTCCTTAGTGAAATATAAAATAAAACACAAGCCTATCCATCATAAGCAACAGATCCAGTAAAGAAAATGTCAAAATAGAAGGAATAAAACACAAAGATTCACAATAAAGTCTTTAAACTTAACAAAATCTACCGTAATGAACTGGAACATACCTTTTTTGTTTGTTTAGCTTTGCCGGAGTTGGATCTAATGGCAAAAAATAGGCTTTATTCTCCTTCCTCCTCCTTTCGCCTGTCCAATCTCGCCAGAAACCTCAACAAAGAAGAAAAATTATACATTAACAACAGTAACCCAACTCCAGATTAACTTTTAAGCATCGGACACTAAAATTTAGTAGAGGTTTAGTAGTATTTCACTTACCTCTCACACTGTAGAAGCAATTGGAGTTGCTATTGCCGATTAGACCGCTGGCGCTAATGGGTGGCGTGACCGGTAACCGGGGATTGGGGAAAATTGGGGATCGGTGGTTTTATATGTCTGCGTTTTTTGAATAGAAAATTTGGGGGTTTAGGTTTTTTGCAATATGTACCTTAACCGTATATTAGCGACTACTTTAGCGACTACATCGTGTTAGTCACTAAATAATTATAAATACAACTAATCCTTTACCGACAACATAATTCAGTCACTAATATAGTCGCTAAATATACTTTTAAAATTGTGATAGCCATTTCACTCGCTATTTAGTCGCAAATTTATCAATATTGATTAGCGACTAAAATTTAGTCTCTAATTTATCAATATTGATTAGCGACTAAAATTTAGTCGCTAAAATTTAGCGATTAAATTTTTTTGTTGCTAATTTTTTTGCTAAAAAGGCGCTGCTCTTTTGCGCCACTATTTAGCGACTATGTTTTTTCAGCAATCGCTATTTAGTCGCTAAATAGGTATTCTAATTCAAAAACTATGTTTCATGACTAAATCCTCATTCAGTCACAAATTAGCGACTAAATTTTTGACGCTAAATTTAGTTGCTAATTCCATATTTTTTTGTAGTGTATATATAAGTTATTTTCTTTACACAAAATAATTTGTGTGTTTGGATTTTGATCTATGTCCTTATCAGTTGGTAATTATTCTTCTTTTTGCTTCAATCCATTTTAATTTTGTTATATTACCCAAAATGTTTGTTAATTGGCTTACATTTTTATGTGAATTTCATTATTTTCTCTCTGCCACCTTTCTTTCTTGCTTATAATAAGTTTACTATAACATTACAAGAAAATCACATTTTAGAGACGGAATTTCGTCTCTAAAGCAAAATAGCGATAAAAATAGAGACGGAAAGATACCGTCTCTATTTGGTCGGTTGCTAATTTTAGAGATGGAAAATTTCTATCTCTAATTTTAGAGACCAAAATATGCTTTCCGTCTCAAAAAATAGAGATGGAAAGTATCTTTTTGTCTCTAAAATTATAAACGGAAGGCAAATTTCCATCTCTAAAGATAGAGACGGAAAGTCTTTTTCCGTCTCTATTTTTTAAATGTTTTTTTTAAATGTATAAAATAATAAATAATATTAAATTTAAAATTGCCTTAATTTATATAATGAAACAAGTTTTAAATAAAAAATAAATAGATTTAATAAAAATGTAATTAATAATATATTAATATATATATAATTTAGTAACACTACAAATAAACGTATGTGAACAAATTAAAAACACTAACTAAGCTGGAGGTGAATGTGGACGACCAGCCGACGGTGCTTGCGTATCATCAGGTAATCTTCGGCTAATGAAATCCTCTAACCTATTAATACGGTTCATTAATATGTCGACCATGCTGCGAAGCTCAATGACTTCATTAGTAGTTGTCGCAAGCCTACTAGTCGTAGCCATAGAAGATGAGGAGGCATGCGAATAGCAAGTATTCGCATAGGAGCCCAAACCGAAGACTCGTCCATAGCGGTCCCTACCGCCAGCTACGTCATAAAATACCCGAGCATGGTCCACATTATCGTCATCTGCTAGCTGACTTTAAAGACTCTCTACTACCCGCTCCTGGAATAAAAATTATTCGAATGTTATGCAGTACTAAAATGAAACTAAGAAGTTATAACAAAATAGATAATAAATTACGAAATTAACATACATGAACTTATCTAGCTCGGTCACTGACGAATGTCACACCGTCATGATTTTGCGTATGTGTATGCAAAAACAACTCATGAGGATTAGGTCTTCTGCCCAAACTAGACTCCTGTAAATAACTTATAGGTTAATAACAGTTGGACTAAATTTTCCTTAAATTTGTAACAAACCGAATGTATAAAAACCACATAAGTACTTATATGTATTACTATTTTAATGCCAACCAAATACAATTATAACTCTTGACACAATAACACTTGTTTATAATTTAATAAAATTTCAGCAGAATTTTCCCTAAATTTGTAGCAAACCTCCTGTGTAAAAATAAGATAAATACTTATATTTTATTATGTTAATGGCAACAAAATACAATTCTAAGTCCTAACAGCAATAAAACTTGCATATATGTTAATAATATTTCGGCAAAATTTCCTCTAAATATGTAACAAACCTCATGTTTAAACATCAAGAAATTACATTTATATTTCTATTATCCACCATCAAAATCCATTTCAAACTCCTTATATAATTTTTTACCCATCCTCCTTCATTCAATCAAACGTTTTGCCTATTATCAAGAGTTGTATTTATTGCAGTAAATAAACTCTTAATTCACTTATTAGCTGATACAAATTGCAATAAAGAGTAGCATTTACGAAGTCAGATATTTGAATACTTACAAGTCTGTCAACATGCTCACGATGGGATAATGTTCCTCCAGTGTGTAAGGAAATACTAACTCCCTCTAGTCCTCCCCTCCTATTAGTGGAATTTCGATCGACAATAGAAATGGCCTCGGTTGATGACCAGTACTACATCCAATTTACCCAAATGTCTTCATTTATATACCTTGGTTGTTCACCTTTGGCAGGCAGCTTATTAAGCATATCTTTGTAATGTACACGGGCTTATTTCTCCCATATGTCGTAGACAATGTGATCGATAGAAGAATTCGAATAAAAAGCTTTCTGAGGGATTAAAAAGAAAAACAAAAAGGTTAAACATATATAATGTATGTATTTGCAAAATACGTTTATAATTTAAATGATATATTAATTAAGATAGAATAATTAAAAATAAATAAAATAATTTATTTACCTGAAACTCTTGAAAATAAAATATTTTTGTCTCCTGAGAGATATTCTTTCATATTAAACCATTAAATTCAAGTCTCTCCTTAAATATACTAGTCATCGAGCGAGAGCAAGGACCAGATGGGATAAATCTAATGGACAACAAAAATGTCCTTATGTGATCGAATTCATCATTACATTGTAAATATAAAAACGAAAATTTGATAACTCACTATTATCCTTCAATGACAATATACGTCCATCCATCCACACCAACTGATCCAGGCAAAAGACCTTCAACAGTTTTAGGCGATCTCTGCGATGGTTCAGACGGATTCTCTGAAGTAGGCACTTCTGTCGATGAAGTACCAGCAGTAGATACCGGGCATGGATATACTGGGGGTGAAGAATCCGTGTCCATACGGGGAGGTGCAGACGCATGAGACGATGATCCCTCCTTTTGGCTGACAGCTCCGGATAATGATGAACGAACCCTCACCCTAGGAGGTTGCATAATACCAGTCTTCCTCTGGTTATTCATTATTTTCCTGAAAATATTAATAAACAAAATTAGATATTAGTTGATTATTAAATATTCATGATTAGCTGTGACAATAATACAAATATATACTTTTTGTGAATTAAAGCAAACATAAATTAATTAATGATTTTTAGATTATGGATCATACTCACATGGGCAAAGAATTATTCGCTATCATCACTTAATTGTAATTCATTACCACAATCATCTTCATTTTTCGAATAATTAGAATCAATTTCGCTTTCCAATTCAGATGTAGACTTGAATTCCTTGTCGAATGCAATATCAACAAATTCATTGTCAACATTGATCAAAGGTTCATTATCTTCATATGGCAGACTTTCATTTGTTTAATGACCCTCCACTTTCTCTGTAATGGCCCAAATATCGGTCTGAAAGTGTCAGTGAGTAATTTCAGTGTTATCATGATGATTTCAGCATCGAACAGTGCATGGAGTGAGTTTGTCAGTGTCAAAATTTAGTAATAAGTGGGTTAAAAATATAATGATTTCGGGACAGGTGACACCGGGGTGGCTATACAGCGGACCCGGCTGTCCGGCACCCCAAAAATTTTAATTTCGCAAAAATAATCTTTGGGTTATAAGGACTCTAGTGGTGAAATCGGAACTGAAAACGGAGCTAAAACTACCTCCGAAAGTCATTCTAAAGTTGGCTACCGGTTCGCTTCAATTTGACCCGGGGTTTGACCAAAGGGTTATGAGAGATTTATGTGGCCCAATAGAATTTAAGTGTGTTAAATAATGTAATGGAAGTGATTTCTGTGAATTTTGACAGGTTTAGAGTTGTGTTTTACGGCAAAAGGAAAATTGATCGAATCGGACCGGTTTAAGTGAACCGGTGCCCAAACGAATTCTGATTGAGCTGAAAATTTTCTAGGAGCCTATTTTTGATGTTTTAAGATCAATGGAATTGGTTAGAAGTGGAAATAATGAGAGGAACATATAGATGCTTTGGAAAAGTGCAATTGAACCGAAAAACTAAAATTTTGGTTTAAATCGGTTGGACCACCGTGGTTGGACCGGTTCGGTTCATTAGAGGGCTATATAAGAAGAGAGAAGGCCATATTTCTCTAGATAAATCCAGCCAAAACCGACCTTATTCCTCCTCTTTAAAAGCGAATGGGTTTTCTTCATTTCTCCACCATTTTTCTTCTTCTTTCTTCCAATCTTTCCCCAAAAATATAACCCCATGGACAAATTTCAGCTCCTCTACAATCATATAGAAGTTATTGGAGTACATTTGGAGCATTGGAAGTTAGGAAAATCAAGTGTGCAAAGTTTATGTCAAGATTTGAGGGAATAAAAGGGAATGATGGAGTTTCAAGGAGTTATGGCATGGAGAGCATGTTTATGATGTTGAGAATAAGAATTTAAGGTGAGTGGATACTTTATCCTTCCTTTTCCATTGGTCATGTGTGAAATTTAGGTTATGTCCAAGTGTGAACATGAAATTTAGGCATGCTTAATTAAATCTAATGTGATATTCGTAATCTATGGACTTAATATAGTGTATAAATATGATTAGATGAAATTAAAACATATTGGAATGAAAACTCTAGTGAAGGCCGAATAGTTTCTTAAGGATTTTATCAAGATTTAATGATGTTAAAGGCATATAAATGATGGATATAATGTATAAAATAGGGTTAATGCATAATTGAGTGATTAAAGGAATGAAAAGAAATTATAATGAAATAGTAAAGTTGTGGCCGAATGGAATACTAAAGGAAATAATGAGTTATGTTGCGTAACATGGCAAGTAAATGATGTTTATGGCTAATACAATACATAAATTAAATGATTGAATGATTAAGTGGAATTAAAGTGAATTAAATGGAAAGTTAGTGTAGTAGCCGAATGGTATATAAAGGGTTTAATTAAGAAATATGATGAATTGTGGTATATAAATGGCATACATAGTAAGTTAAATATGTAAAGAGTAGGATTGAGTGATCAAATAAAATTAAAGTGTATGATATGAAAAGATAATACCTTGGCCAAATGGTAATCATGGTGATTTATATGTGTAATTTGATAACTAATGTAATGTGGTGGCATACTATGGTTAAGTGATGATAAATGAGTGAGTATGTAAAGTGGTAAGTGAAAATGAAGTGTATGACAAAATAAATGTGATGGCATAATGTGATGTTTATATGAATATTGATGAAATATTGCCCTTAGTAGTTGTCTGGTAGGAAAATCTAGTTCAGGATATAATTGGCTAGCCATAGGGATTCCACACCGCGGTACGAGTCATTGCGACTAGCTATTGATAGACCAATAACGGTCTATCCCAGTGCAGTGTTCAGTATTTACAGTGTATCCAGTGATTACATTGATCAGTGTAGTGCAGTGCAATGAAAATGGTCCTATTGGGATCATTTTATAGTGTAATAGGTCTGTGGGGCCCATGTCCCGCATATCCGGTCAGTAAATTTTCTACCGGATTCATACTAGAGGCATAATGGTAAATAAGTGATAAGAATGATTAAAATATTGATAAAAGTGAAAATGAGTGAAAACGAGACTAAAATGAAGTAAATAGAAAATTTAGGAGTAAAACGGTAATTTTACAAAAAGTTGGTAAGCAGTGCGCAAGTTAGGTAAAAAGTGTAAGTGGAAGGGTAAATTTGTAATTTTGACAAAATGTGAGGTTAAAATAGTAAAATAGTGAAATAGTGATAAAATAAAGACCTAATTGTAATTTAGTGAAATTATAAGGTTTAAAGTGGTTAAATAGTAATTAAAAAAGTAAATAGGGGTAAAAGTGTAAAATGGAAAGTAAATAAGGTAAGAATGGTAATTATTGAATAAGTGAGGGCAAAATGGTAATTAAGTGAAAAGTAAGGACATAAAGGGAATTAGTGAAAAAGAAAGGACATGGATGGTATTATGGTAAAAGATGGGACATAGATGTAATTAATGAAAAAAGGTTAGGGACGTATATAAAATTAAGAGAAAGATTAAGGATTTAAGTGTAAGTAGTTATAATTGGTGGAGTAGTTATGGAATATATATATGTGTAATGTAGTTAAAGTGATTTAATAAATAATATGATTGAAATAAGATTAATTATTGAATTAGTGTAAAAATATGTTAATTGACAAAATGATGGTATAGTTAATTAATTAATGAATTGTAGTGGATCATTATATTGAGAAAATAATTGAATAAATTATTGGATTTAATTAATTAAATTGTAGTTAGTGAAAATTTGTGGATAAAAGAATAAATAATTTAAATGAATGATTTAAGGGCTAAAATGTAATTTGTGAGTTAATAATAATATTAATAGTGAGATTTATTATAACTAGTGGTATGATTGTAATTATAGTGAATTGAAGTGGTAATATTGAAATTAATGAATAATGTGGGGACTAAAGTGTAATGTGAAGAAAATATTATGGTATTGATTAGGTGAAAATTTGTATGCTAAATAATGAAGTAGTGTAGTAATGAAATTAAGTAGTGGCAATTCCGTAAATATAAAATAATTAAAGGCTAAATTGTAATCTAGCATAAAGTAAGGGACTAAGTTGAAAATTGACAATATTGAGGCTAAGGAAGGGATTAAAATGTAATTATGTAATAAGAAAGATAATAAATGTGTGCCTGCAATTAGTGAGCGAACAATTTTAAGGATTTTGGAGTAACATTATTTAATTAAATATTAAGTGAATAAGCGATTAAATTAATTATGATTTAACTATTATGCTAGTGACAATGAAGGGTAAATAGGTACATAAGTGGCGTTATTGTAAATAAGTGAAATTTATTGGACTTAAACGTAATTGATTATAACAATGCTAGTAATAATATTTAAGTGTAAATGGAAAAGAAATAGACTACTAAGTAATGAATAAATTGGTTTTATGTATATGTAAATTAAGAAATGATATTTGAAAATAAATAAATATTAAGGTGGACAATGATGAAAATATAAATCAAGTGAAATGGAAACATAGTGTTTAAATTGTAAGAAACATAGAGATGTAATTGTAAAGTTAATTATTAAGAGGCTATAGTAGATAAAAGAACAGTGTAAATTAATTGAATAACGGTAATAAGTAGGATTGACAAATTAAGTGTAGCCAAAATAATTAGAATATTATAAGTGCGTAATTGAGTATATTAGGAAATAAAATTATCATAATAAAAGTGATAAAGGATAGAGTGATTAATAAATAGTGTTAAGATAAAAGAAAATAGATAGGTCATTATTGTGAATAATAATATAAGTGACAAAAGTCAAACAAGAAATAACATACTAGTAATGAAATTTATAATGACGTACATGTGAACCAAATGAATAGTAAAAAGAGACAGTTATAAGTCAATCGATAGTTAAGTGATAAGTGAAAACTGTTAAACAAAATGAGTTTATAAGTGAAATGAAGTGGATAAGTGATATCGTAAAGTAAAATTTTTGATAAGTGTAGAATCGAAATAGTAAGGGAAGAAATAATATAGAGATTAATGTATAGTGATAACCATATAAGAGTAAACACAATTGAAATTAATTTAAGTAAATGACATTAACCGAAGAGAGTTAGTATAGTGTAAATGAGAAAAGGAAATATTAGAAACGGAAAGAAAGTAATAGTATTTGCTCAGTGTTACTAGTAGTGAAATATTAATAAAATTATAGTAAGTTAATAAATAATTTAGTGTCCGGAATTAAATGGCAATTGAGTATACAAATTAAAGGAAGATCTAATAGATTATTTACAAAGGTAAAGGTATTAAAAGGGAAGTACATATGAAATTGATCGTAAATGACAAATCAAACAAAGTATGAAGCGACAAGAGTCATGAATGCACATAATAAAGTTAATCACAATAGTTATAATAAGAGTGAAACCAATAGATAAAGTAAAACATCGAAATTAGCAAATAATAGTGGAAATTGATAGCTATTAAGATTAACAGTGTAAATGATAATGAAATCGATAAGTGCACAGATAAACAGTGCAAATGACGGTGGAATCGATAAGTGTAAAGGTTAAAAGTGTAAGTGATAGTGAAATTGTAAATCGTATGCTAGTGAATAACGAATTGCAGAATAGTGATAAAGGTAAAGATATTGATTAGTAATAATAATGACAATAATAAAGATAAAAATAGTGAGAGTCACAAAAGTATGCTATGAACTATTTAAAAGATTTAGAAATAATTGACCCCATAACCTAAATACGATAAAACAATTAAGTGATCAAGTATATAGGATTAGTATGGAAAACTTAGGATAAGTATCCACCACTGGGCATTTTAATGCTCAGCGCGTAGTGTGTTAAATGCGCGCAGGTTATAATAGTTAGACGTGGCCGAAGACGTAGAAGCAATTGAAGATTGAGCAACAGCAAGGATCGAAGGTTGGATGGCATGTATACGATCGTAGTTGGGAAAAGCTATGGTATGGGTAGGTAGTTTATATGTTAGTGTTTTGATATCTATTATTGTGTATGTTACAAAAAAAAAATTCAGAGCTATCGAGTATATCATCAGTGATTGGCAATGCAGTGCAGTGTTGTGACATCCGGTATCCGCATCATTTACGGGTATAAGGGTGTTACATTTATTTTGGTATCAGAGCAAAGGTTTAGGCAGTCCTAAGATCGGAGTTAGTGTAACAAGGACAAAGTGATACGTATACATGCCATGAATGGGTATTGATGGCGGAAGTGAGTGAAGATATGGAAGGAAACATAAGGATAGTGTCAGTTTATAGAAACATAAGGGAGTGTAAGGCATGATAGCTGATGTAAGTGAATGAGTGGTCTGAATTGAATGCCCTCATGATATAGTGTTATTAAAAGGTGGAAGTGATGCTTGAAGAAAATTTCGAGGAGGAAATTTTTATAAGTGGGGGAGAATTGTAATGGCCCGAATATCGGTCTGGAAGTGTCAGTGAGTAATTTCAGTGTTATCATGATGATCGCAGCGTCGAACAGTGCAGGGAGTGAGTTTTCCAGTGTCAAAATTTAGTAATAAGTGGGTTAAAAATATAATGATTCCAGGACAGGTGACACCGAGGTGGCTATACAGCGGACCCGGCTGTCCCGCGCTCGAAAAATTTTAATTTCGCGAAAATGATCTGTGGGTTATGAGGAGTCTAGTAGTGAAATCGAAACTGAAAACGGAGCTAAAACTACCTTCGAAAATCATTCTGAAGTTGGCCACCGGTTCGGTTCAATTTGAATTGGGATTTGACCGAGGTTTGACCAAGGGGTTATGAGAGGTTTATGTGGCCCAATAGAAGTTAAGTGTGTTAAATAATGTAATGGAAGTGATTTATGTGAATTTTGACAGCTTTAGGGTTGTGTTTTACGGCAGAAGGAAAATTGATCGAATCGGACCAATTTAAGTGAACCGATGCCCAAACGAACTCCGATTGAGCTAAAAATTTTCAAAGGGCCTATTATTGATGTTTTAAGATCAATGGAATTGGTTAGAAGTGGAAATAATGAGAGGAACATATAGATGCTTTGGAAAAGTGCAATTGAACTGAAAAACTGAGATTTTGGTTTAAAACGGTTTGACCACCTTGGTTGGACCGGTTCGGTTCATTTGATGGCTATATAAGAAGATAGGAGGCCAGATTTCTCTAGAGAAATCCAGCCAAAATCGACCTTCTTCCTCCTCTTTAAAATCGAATGGGTTTTCTTCATTTCTCCACCATTTTTCTTCTTCTTTCTTCCAATCTTTCCCCAAAATCCAACCCCATAGAAAAATTGCAGCTCCTCTACAATCATATAGAAGTTATTGGAGTCCATTTGGAGCACTGGAAGTTAGGAAAATCAAGTGTGCAAAGTTTATATCGAGATTTGAGGGAATAAAAGGGAATGATGGAGTTTCAAGGAGTTATGGCATGGAGAGCATGTTTATGATGTTGAGAACAAGAATCTAAGGTGAGTGGATACTTTATCCTTCCTTTTTCATTGGTTATGTGTGAAATTTAGGTTATGTCCAAGTGTGAACATGAAATTTAGGCATGCTTAATTAAATCTAATGTGATATTCGTAATCTATGGACTTAATATAGTGTATAAATACGATTAGATGAAATTAAAACATATTGGAATGAAAACCCTAGTGAAGGCAAAATAGTTTCTTAAGGATTTTATCAATATTTAATGATGTTAAAGGCATATAAATGATGGATATAATGTATAAAATAGGGTTAATGCATAATTGAGTGATTAAAGGAATGAAAAGAAATTATAATGAAATAGTAAAGTTGCGGTCGAATGGAATACTAAAGGAAATAATGAGTTATGTTGTGTAACATGGCAAGTAAATGATGTTTATGGCTAATACAATACGTAAATTAAATGATTGAATGATTAAGTGGAATTAAAGTGAATTAAATGGAAAGTTAGTGTAGTAGTCGAATGGTATATAAAGGGTTTAATTAAGAAATTTGATGAATTGTGGTATATAGATGGCATACATAGTATGTTAAATATGTAAAGAGTAGGATTGAGTAATTAAATAAAATTAAAGTGCATGATATGAAAAGATGATACCTTAGCCGAATGGTAATTATGGTATCTTATATGTGTAATTTGATAACTAATATAATGTGGTGGCATAATATGGTTAAGTGATGATAAATGAGTGAGTATGTAAAGTGGTAAGTGAAAATGAAGTGTATGACAAAATAAATGTGATGGCATAATGTGATGTTTATATGAATATTGATGAAATATTGCCCTTAGTAGTTGTCTGGTAGGAAAATCTAGTTCAGGATATAATTGGCTAGCCATAGGGATTCCACACCGCGGTACGAGTCATGGCGACTCGCTATTGATAGACCAATGATGGTCTATCCCAGTGTAGTGTTTAGTATTTACAGTGTATCCAGTAATTACATTGATCAGTGTAGTGCAGTGCAATGAAAATGGTCCTATTGGGATCATTTTATAGTGTAATAGGTCTGTGGGGCCCATGTCCCGCATATCCGGTCAGTAAATTTTCTACTGGATTCATACTAGGGGCATAATGGTAAATAAGTGATAAGAATGATTAAAATAGTGATAAAAGTGAAAATGAGTGAAAACGAGACTAAAATGAAGTAAATAGAAAATTTAGGAGGAAAACGGTAATTTTACAAAAAGTTGGTAAAAAGTGCCCAAGTTAGGTAAAAAGTGTAAGTGGAAGGGTAAAATTGTAATTTTGACAAAATGTGAGGTTAAAATAGTAAAATAGTGAAAAAGTGATAAAATAAGGACCTAATTGTAATTTAGTGAAATTATAAGGTTTAAAGTGGTTAAATAGTAATTAAAAAAGTAAATAGGGGTAAAAGTGTAAAATGGAAAGTAAATAAGGTAAGAATGGTAATTATTGAATAAGTGAGGGCAAAATGGTAATTAAGTGAAAAGTAAGGACATAAAGGGAATTAGTGAAAAAGAAAGGATATGGATGGTATTATAGTAAAAGATGGGACATAGATGTAATTAATGAAAAAAGGTTAGGGACGTATATAGAATTAAGTGAAAGATTAACGATTTAAGTATAAGTAGTTATAATTGGTGGAGTAGTTATGGAATATATATATGTGTAATGTAGTTAAAGTGATTTAATAAATAATATGATTGAAATAAGATTAATTATTGAATTAGTGTAAAAATATGTTAATTGACAAAATGATGGTATAGTTAATTAATTAATGAATTGTAGTGGATCATTATATTGAGAAAATAATTGAATAAATTATTGGATTTAATTAATTAAATCGTAGCTAGTGAAAATTTGTGGATAAAAGAATAAATAATTTAAATGAATGATTTAAGGGCTAAAATGTAATTTGTGAGTTAATAATAATATTAATAGTGAGATTTATTATAACTAGTGGTATGATTGTAATTATAGTGAATTGAAGTGGTAATATTGAATTAATGAATAATGTGGGGATTAAAGTGTAATGTGAAGAAAATATTATGGTATTGATTAGGTGAAAATTTGTATGCTAAATAATAAAGTTGTGTAGTAATTAAATTAAGTAGTGGCAATTCCGTAAATATAAAATAATTAAAGGCTAAATTGTAATCTAGCATAAAGTAAGGGACTAAGTTGCAAATTGACAATATTGAGGCTAAGGAAGGGATTAAAATGTAATTATGCAATAAGAAAGATAATAAATGAGTGCCTGCAATTAGTGAGCGAACAATTTTAAGAATTTTGGAGTAACATTGTTTAATTAAATATTAAGTGAATAAGGGATTAAATTAATTATGATTTAACTATTATGTTAGTGACAATGAAGGGTAAATAGGTACATAAGTGGCGTTATTGTAAATAGGTGAAATTTATTGGACTTAAACGTAATTGATTATGACAATACTAGTAATAATATTTAAGTGTAAATGAAAAGAAATAGACTACTAAGTAATGAATAAATTGGTTTTATGTATATGTAAATTAAGAAATGATATTTGAAAATAAATAAATAATAAGGTGGACAATGATGAAAATATAAATCAAGTGAAATGGAAAGATAGTGTTTAAATTGTAAGAAACATAGAGAGATGTAATTGTAAAGTTAATTATTAAGAGGCTATAGTAGATAAAAGAACAATGTAAATTAATTGAATAACGGTAATAAATAGGATTGACAAATTAAGTGTAGCCAAAATAATTAGAATATTATAAGTGCGTAATTGAGTATATTTGGAAACAAAATTATCATAATAAAAGTGATAAAGGATATAGTGATTAATAAATAGTGTTAAGATAAAAGAAAATAGACAGGTCATTATTGTGAATAATAATATAAGTGACCAAAGTCAAACAAGAAATAACATACTAGTAATGAAATTTATAATGACGTACATGTGAACCAAATGAATAGTAAAAAGAGACAGTTATAAGTCAATCGATAGTTAAGTGATAAGTGAAAACTGTTAAACAAAATGAGTGTATAAGTGAAATGAAGTGAATAAGTGATATCGTAAAGTAAAATTTTTGATAAGTGTAGAATCGAAATAGTAAGGGAAGAAATAATATAGAGATTAATGTATAGTGATAACCATATAAGAGTAAACACAATTGAAATTAATTTAAGTAAATGACATTAACCGAAGAGAGTGAGTATAGTGTAAATGAGAAAAGGAAATATTGGAAACGGAAAGAAAGTAATAGTATTTGCTCAGTGTTACTAGTAGTGAAATAATAATAAAATTATAGTAAGTTAATAAATAATTTAGTGTCCGGAATTAAATGGCAATTGAGTATACAAATTAAAGGAAGATCTAATAGACTATTTACAAAGGTAAAGGTATTAAAAAGGAAGTACATATGAAATTGATCGCAAATGACAAATCAAACAAAGTATGAAGCGACAAGAGTCATGAATGCACATAATAAAGTTAATCACAATAGTTATAATAAGAGTGAAACCAATAGATAAAGTAAAACATCGAAATTAGCAAATAATAGTGGAAATTGATAGCTATTAAGATTAACAGTGTAAATGATAATGAAATCGATAAGTGCACAGATTAACAGTGCAAATGACGGTGGAATCGATAAGTATAAAGGTTAAAAGTGTAAGTGATAGTGAAATTGTAAATCGTATGCTAGTGAATAACGAATTGTATAATAGTGATAAAGGTAAAGATATTGATTAGTAATAATAATGACAATGATAAAGATAAAACTAGTGAGAGTCACAAAAGTATGCTATGAACTATTTAAAAGATTTAGAAATAATTGACCCCATAACCTAAATACGATAAAACAATTAAGTGATCAAGTATATAGGATTAGTATGGAAAACTTAGGATAAGTATCCACCACTGGGCATTTTAATGCTCAGCGCGTAGTGTGTTAAATGCGCACAGGTTATAATAGTTAGACGTGGCCGAAGACGTAGAAGCAATTGAAGATTGAGCAACAGCAAGGATCGAAGGTTGCATGGCATGTATACGATCATAGTTGGGTAAAGCTATGGTATGGGTAGGTAGTTTATACGTTAGTGTTTTGATATGTATTATTGTGTATGTTACAAAAAAAAAATTCAGAGCTATCAAGTGTATCATCAGTGATTGGCAATGCAGTGCAGTGTTGTGACATCCGGTATCCGCATCATTTACGGGTATAAGGGTGTTACATTCTCTACCTGAAAGGCTTCGCTTTCAATTCATTTATTTTGTCTTGTAGCTTTCATTTCAAATATGCCTCTTGGTTTTACCTTGCAAACTGCTAACCAATCTATTTTATCTCGTCTAAGGCTAGGAAAAGGCAGGTAATGCACCTGGATTGCTTGCATGGCCAACACAAAAGGTTCAAAATTAGGAAATCTTCTTCTTTGATTGATTTCAACCAAGTTGTAGCTGCTTTGCACTTTGTTCCGATATTAAGTGTTGGATCAAACCATTCACACTTAAATAGCACACAACGTTTTATTATCAAAACAGGGTATTCAATTGCAATATCTCTGTAATTTTGCCATAACAATCCATCAATTCACCATGAATGCAAACTCCACTATTTGTAGTTGCCCTATTATTACCATGAGATTACGTAAGATATTTGTATCCATTCACGAAATAAACTGGGTAAGATTTAATAGTCTGCAATGGTCCTTTAGCAACATCAGAGATGAAATTATTTTCAATTGTATGTTTTGATGCCTACAGAATGTAATTGTAATTAGTCATTTAATCCATTCACAAAATATTCATTATGTCCTTTATGTATATTTAAAGTCAAAACTTACATATGTCTTGAACCATAAATGGTAGTGTTTTTCGACTTCCTTATTGATATCATTTTGTGTTATTTGTAGCATAAGCTCCCGTAACCATTCCTCATATAAACTGCAGCCAATAACAATATAAGTTATATATCCATCTTCGTTGCAATAAATAAATAATCATTTTCAAACGATCAGTTAGACTTACTGCACAAATGGTTGAATTTCTTGGCAATTCAGTAAAATGTAACCATGTGCAGCCTCTAATTCCTCATCTGTAAGCATTCTTCTAGTTGCACGTCCATGTAATTGACCAGGATATGTGAATATAGTTAAATTTCCATCATTTGCACTTGTTTGGCCACCATCGTCATTACGAGGAACCTTTCGACGTCTTGTGCTGACATGCGGCTCAAAGTAATGAGAACAAAATGTACTTGCTTCTTCAACCAAGTACGCATTGCATATTAAACCTTCTACTCGTGCTTTATTTTTAATATTTTTTTTTTCAAATGATACAAATACCTACATGGAAATTGTTATTCAAGTTAATAACAACTTAACAAATTATAAATTTATAAATATATATATATCAACCATTTGGATTTAATTACCTTTCAAAGGGATACATCCATCTATATTGAACAGGTCCTGCCACTTTGGCCTCATGTGGTAAATGTACTGGTAAATGCTCCATAATGTCAAGGAAGTTTGGAGGAGAAATTCCCTCTAATTTGCAAATGATTACTGGAATTTTTATTTCCAGTTTTTCCATGTCAGCCATTTTTATCTCAGATGAAGTCAAGTTTTTGAAAAATAAACTTAACTCAGTTATAGCTTCCTTGTCACACCCCGAAATGTACCCTAAAAGGATTGCATATATTGAGGATGAGTAGTGACCAAGGTTGTGCACGTTGAGGTATTTGGTATGCCAAGTGGACAAATCGAGAGTTAATGTAAAGGTTCCTATAAATTTGGTTAATGGTAAAAATTGTGAAGTATGGAATTAGGATTTAATTGAAAAGAATTTAAGTTCAGAAAGGAAAATAATTTGTTTAGTGAGTAACTTGCATTTAGACAGGGACTAAGAAGAGTTAAGCCAAGGACCTAATTGGGTATAAGACAAAGATTTTTATTTTGGACCAATGGTAATGTGACAAGTGGCAAGGGATAAGAGGGAGTATGGAAGGAAGAGAGAGAGGGGAGAGGGCAGATTTGGGGGGGGGGGGGGACTCCCTTCCTCTCCTGTTTTCCCGTTCCTCCTCTCATTTTCTTCTTCTTCTTCTTTTCCTTCTTGTTTCATATCATTCACTCTCCCTAAAGATCAAAGACTGAGATTTTAAAGATGAAGTGAGTAAATCAAGAGATTGAAGAAAAGATTGTTAAGATAAGGTGAGTTGTAAGCTTTGGGTCTCTTCTTCTCTCTTCTTGGTTAGGTTTTGACCTAGATTGTGCTTTGTGTTTGCATGATTGGTGAGAATTTTGGATGAGAAAGACCTTGCATGGGTTTGCAAGCAAGAAAGTTCAGTTAAGAGAGCTAATAGGATCAAAGGAGTTAAGGTTTGGGAATTGGTGTTTAACTTGTATTTTGCTTAAATTATGAACTTCTTTTAAATGAATTGATGTTTGAGATGATGATTGTGTAAATTTGACTTAATTAGATGAGTTTTGAACATATGAAATATGTATTGATTGTGTGTATGGAATTAGTGTTTAATTTGGGGAAGAAAACCTTTAATTTTCAGAAAATTTTGGGTTTTCTTTGGTTCACACAGCGGTAAGGGTAGTTCATACCGCCGTGTGATCACATTCTGGTTTGCCTATTCGTTAAGCCACATGGCTGTATGGAGTAGCGGTAAGCAAACTCCATACCGCCGTGTAACATTTACATGGCAGTAAGAAATTCCCATGCCGTCGTGTAAATGCTTACTGATGCGTATGGTTAATCTCTGCTTTATTGTACCACGTTGGGTCTTCCATACTGCCGTGTGGAACGCCTTACACGGCGCTAAGGATTTACAATATCGCCGTGTAACCTCTTTCTGTTTGGATTTTGGATTTTTGAACTCTTCTCCTCTGGTTTTCTTAGTTATGCATTAAAATATGTTTAAATGTGTGGGTTAATCTGTGAAGTACATATGTACAAATTCTAATATAGTGTATAACATGTTTTATTATAGAATTAATACCAGAATTAAAGAGGTTTATGTTTTGTTCTTTCGTTTTGAATGTAATTTAATTGCCGAGTCTTAATGAACGCATGATGCCCCATGGAATAGTTATGTTTAGCATGTTAAATGGGAATATGCTAAGTTTAATATGTTCATATAAATACTTTAATCTATGGAGCCAGGTGTGTTTAGCTTTGAATAGAATAAACATGAATTATTCAAATGCCTTGATATAGGGTAATGATTGAAATCTGAAATCTTAATTGCCAATATTAGTTTGTAAATGTGTATCCATAAGGAGAGGCAAGTTATAGTTAAGTCTAAAAGAGTATGTGTTGTCTAATAAAATGGTTATGTTCAGTATATTTATACGAATGTTTTATCCAGGGAATAAATACATGATTGGTTTTTAAATATGATAAATATGATTAGTACATATGATATGCTTAAATTTATATATTAATGTATATGTCTATGTGATCATAAAAGAAGGATGCAATTGTTTGATGGAATGGGTATGTATGTGATAAAATATGAAGAATAATAATATGGAAAACCTAGCCTGCGTTAGTCGAGTCGTGGATAGATAGGCATGCCTATAGAGTTCAGTTTGCTGCAGCCATGCATATGCGTTTTGGACCCTGATCAGGTCCCTGAATTAGATTCACGTGATCCCCATTTAACTTGAATCTTGTTTAAGATTCCATGCGAAAAATGTTTTGAAATAAAAAGAAAAGAATAATTTTGATACCCTCGGGTATCCATGCGTTTCGAATGATTATGTGTTCACTCGCTAATATCCACCCATATGACTTAGCAGGCAATTAAATGACTAAAAGAATGTGAATGAATTGCTAAATTCTGTAATGATCATATGAATAAGCATTTGATGCATCTGTGATAAATGCCATTTGATTGGTGCTCTATGCACCCCTCTGTTCTGGATCCTTTATGGACACTTATGTGGAAAGGTGTAGTATCTTCCGATACCCAGGTGTTTTGTACTATAAGGTGACATTTGTTAAACGAAAAGAAAGGTATCAAGTAATGTTTGTTCTAATAAGCATGTATGTAAAGATCCTGATTGCATAAGAAATTGTATTGGGATAATGCATGTTATTAATCTGTTCAAAAGTTATGAGTATGCTTGTCTATATGATGTCTTTGGAGAGAACTATTGGAATACTTGATATGCATGATTGTTATAGTTGCAAAGCTTAGTAAATGTACTTTGTGAATGTATATATATATGTGTGTGTTTATATGTTTAAATGAGAATATAGGTATGTAATGTTCTATTTGCCTTCGGGACGTGGCATGGGTAAGTGAATCGGTAAGAGATTTATGTGCGTTGTTTGATGACTATTAATGAATATATTGAGTTCGTATCGACTAGTAAGCATGAGATAGATAACCGGATTTAAGAAAGATGTTAGGACTAATTCTGAAACTTGTGTGAATGAAGTTTTCGGTAGAACTACGTGGTTCTGATTCCCCAACCATAGGGATATGTAGGAAGCTTGGAATATTATTTCGAGCCTGAACCAAATCTGAAAATCTATATGTTTTATTAGTTTTGAATAAGTAACGATTTGAATAAAATGGAATGTTTGATTTACTATTAATAATGTAATTCATATGATTTTGAAATATTTGTGAGAATGGAAGTTTCTAAATTATATATATATTGAACCTTAAAACGTATTTCGGAAAATTAAGTAGTATGACTATTTTTAGAGCCTTTAAATGATTTAAAGTATACGATAAGTTTTGCTTAAAATATATTTTGGCTAAAAAAATAAATAAGTATTTCTACTTATGGTTTATAAGGCGTTAATGTATCAGATAATGATATTCTTTTGTAATAACTTTTGCTGGCATTCCTATATGTTTATGTATATATGTATATGTTGATTTGCATGTGTTTGCCCGGCAACCATTGTGAGTGGCTGCCCATTATTTGTTTAGCCCGACTAAGCGTTATCACTTAGCACGGTTGGTTGTCCGTGCAGGTTAGGAGATTAGAGTAGTGCAGCGGTCCGCTGGGTTTTGGCCAACAAGTCGGTAGAATTTTAAAAAGTGTTGTTTAGATTTCGCGTTGTAATTAAGTTTTGTTTATTTGTTTTTGTATATATATTGTAATATTTTATAGTGCGAACAATGGTATGTGGATGCCATAGATCTAGGATATGCATGTCTCGAGGTTGGTTTTGAAAAATTTTATTGTTCTGATTTCTGTGTTGTTGTGTATGTCTTTGTCTGATAGCGCCCTCTACTCACTGTAGCTTTTCGTCCTGCGATAGGCTATGTGTGGGGGTTGAGGGTGTTACATTCCCAAACTTTATGAGGCAACAATTCACAAAAAGCAACTGGCATCAGCCTTTGCATGAATACATGGCAATCATGGCTTTTCATTCCGAACAATTTATACTTCCTCATATCAACACACCTTGCTAAGTTTGAAACATATCCATCCAGGAACTTTATAATTCTTAACGGATCACATAAAACTTTCTTTTGGCTTTTATCCAAAGTATAACAAGCCTTTGGATATTTACCCGTTCGAGAATCTCTATCCAACTCGTTTCTTTTGCAGTACAATTTTAAATCAGCCCGTGATTTTGTATTATCTTTGGTCATCCCTTTAATATTCATTATCGTGTTGAATACATTGTCGAAGACCTTTTTTTCTATATGCATCACGTCTAAATTATGCCATATTATATTTGATTTCCAATATGGCAAATCCCAAAATATACTACGTTTTCTCCAACCAGAGTTTTTAGAAATGCTACTATTGACTTTTTTTAGCTTTAACTTCTATTGCTTTCATCAACCCTAATTCATCAATCTCTTGCAAGATTTCTTCACCGGATCTATTAGGTGGAGGACGGGCGTGGACAACTTTGTCCTTAAAAAACCTTTATTTATTTCGTCTAAAAGGGTGATTTGGAGGAAGAAATTTTCTGTGATTATCAAACCACGATGTTTTGCACCCATTAGTAAGATAAAAAGCATCCGAATCATTGCCACAGTAAGGGCAATTTAATTTCCCAGCCGTGCTCCAACCTGATAGTATAGCATATGCAGGGAAATTGTTAACTGTCCACATCAAAGCTGCTCTCATCATGAAATTTTATTTTAGGGACACGTCATATGTGAGCACACCGAATTCCCATAGTTGAAGCAATTTAGAAATCAATGGTTGTAGGAAAACATCAATCCCCTACTTTGGATTCTTAGGACCGGGAATAATTGCTGTTAAAAACATGTAAGCCTCTTTCATGCACATCGATGGAGGTAAATTATACAGAATTAGTATGATTGGCCATGATGAATATTGTTGGCTTGATTGCCCAAAAGGCTGAAAACCATCAGTGCTTAAACCCAGCCTCACATTTCTACTATCAGCAGCAAAATTGAGGTGAATGTTATTGAAATGTTTCCATGCAACGGTGTCTGATGGATGGCTCATTACTCCATCCGTCTGTTTATGTTCATTATGCCATCTCATGTGAGATGCCGTCACATCGGATGAATCAGCCTCTAAAGTCTTGGAGTAATAGGAAAATAATACATCCGCTTTCATGGTACTAATTTCTGCTTCCTATTAGCATTCAGTGGCTTGAACCTCGGTTGATTACAAAACTTGCAATTCATTAATTCCACGTCATCTCCCCAGAAAATCATACATTCGAGCCGACAACAATCAATTTTTTCTACTGGCAAACCAAGACCCCGAAGCAACTTCTTCATATCGTAAAAACTGTCAACCATGTTATTATCCATCGGCAATTATTCATTATACCAAGCCAGAATTTCATTTAAACTACGATCAGAAATATGACCTTCAGATTTGATGTTCAATATTCAAGCAACAGAGCCTAACTGTGTCATATTATCACAGCCTGACCATAATTCCTGGTCAGCTGCATTAAGTAAGTGGAAAAAATTTTTGGCTGCTGGTTTGGGTTTTTCTTGGGCATTGCCTAAATTGGGCTGAAATTAATTTCCCACTGCTTCAAAAACCATTTGGACATAGGAATTTTCTATAGCAAAAACATTGCTTGTCATATAATCTGACTCCCCTTGAAATTCAGCTTCAACTACACCCGGTCCAAATTTTGAACTTCTAGACGTGTTACAAATTATTGGCTCTCTATGCCTTATCCATTCAAAATAATTGGGCACAAATCCCTTTTTCAGCAAATGGAGATGCACATCCTCTGTAGGAAGATAACACCTGTGTTTGCACTTTTTGCATGGACATCTAATTTTTGACCCGTTCATGTATGCAGGTTGAGAGGTTGCGTACTCAATAAAAGATTGAACTCCTTCAGCAAGCTCTATATTAATGTAACCATCGGGCATTATTCTTCTATACATCCAACTTATGTCTGTATTACTCATTATTGTTATACTGTTGCGCAAAAATCTTAAGTACATAGTTAGTACCATCACGTGTCAATTTTTATATTTTATTTCAATTCAATTCTATATCCTAGTTCATCACATTAATTCATAATTAGTTTTACCAAATTATGAATATAATAAAAAAAATATAAATGTAATAAAAATTATAATAAAATATATATATACACAACAATAAATATAAAGACGAATAAAATACCACAACGCAACGTAGAGGGAGAGGGAGGGCAGTTGGAGAGGGAGGGCAGTCAGGGGCAGGGAATGCAACACAGTGGTCTCTTAGCAACCAAAATTTTAAAATTATACTGACATTCATAAATCATACACACACATCCCAGAAATTTATAAATAATGCAAAATTAAAACAATACTAAATATAATAACAAATATACATGAAATTTAGAAATATTTTAACTATAATAACAATATAAGTTACAATACAAAATATATGGACAATATGTTTGCAAAACTACTGTAACACACATACATAGTCCAGTAAGGACGATGTATCGAATGTAAACCAACTCGATTCTTTTTTTTTAATCTAAAATTGAATTTAATACTTAAATTCCTTTACTTTTGTAAATTAAAATGCTCAAAATTCTGTGAAAAAATGGACAGAGTTTCCCTTATACGGGTCTCTATCCCCCTGTTATATAATAGCAAATTTTACACTTCTATAAAGTATCAACACATCTCAACTCCATAACAAAACTAATGCAATATCAAATTTCCCCATCCACCTCAAACATGCAAATAAAAGGGCAATTTTACCAACAGTTGTGAATTTATCCTTTCAATTCATACATTGTCCAAAAGAAAATACTAAGCACAAGTACCTATATAACTACTAAATTTATAATTTAATTTAATCATCACACTATGGCACCATATGACCTTATTACAGTATCATTATTGCACAATCATTACAGTCAAATTACTACACGGTAATGAAATATATATACCTAGAACAATAAATATTAACACAAATAAATTATCTAATTAAAACAACTTATTTCAAATATATACGTATTATTAACAAACTGATTTTAATACATAACAAACTTACCTCTGGTAAAGCAACCGGTAACAGGCGAAGATTCGGGGCATAGGCGAGCTAAATGCAGAACCGGTTGCGGCAGTGACAGGTACATGCAATAACAAATATAATATAATTTATAAATATTAACTTTCAGGTACAACAACATACATAATACACACTTAAAAAAAATAAATATTATACAAATTTAAACAACACTACATATAATAATAATTATACTACAAAGTTAATAATATTTTAACTATAATAACATTATACACAATACAAACAATATACACAAAAAAAAAAATCATCCATGCACATATATAACACATAATTAAAACAATAGTACATATAATTTTAACAAACATGCCATAAAATAAAAAATATTATATCAACATAATAACAATCATAATAGAATATATATACACCAAAATAATATATGTAAACAAATTTAATAAAAAAAAATTGACAATACGCCACAATTTAAAAAAATATATATAAATATAATAAATATTTTGATACAATATAATATATATACACAAAACACTAAACATATACACAAATAAAAACCAAATTAATAACAGATACACATACAATAACCAACAAAATTATAACTACATACACAAAAAATAACTACATACTCAAATAATTAAATACCACTTTCAAACAATATTACACTCAATATACCATAAATTTAAAACAATTATAAATAATTTAATAATTATAATACACTGTAAATAAAACAAAAATAAAAAAATTATACACACAAATCTAATACTATATTAAAATAATAAAAACATTTAATAATACACAAAATACATAAATATAATACTAAGTTAAAATGCTAGATTAAAATAATACAAATATTTAATAATGCAAAAAATTAAAAAAAAAAACTTGCAGATCTCCTCGGAGAAGGCGCGGTGCCGGCGGCGGAAGCCACTAGAACAACCAGCGGCGGGGAAGATCCACGAATCTTGGCCAGACGATTCCTCGAGTAAGTCTGGCACCGGACGAGGGAAGGCGCATTGGAGAAGAGAGAGACGGCCTGCGTTGACGTCGCGGGGTCCCGGGAGGTGCACGGCGCCGGACCACGGCGGAGGGGGGTGAAGGGGGAGCGGATCTGCAGAGGAGAGGGGAGAAGGGAGAAAGAAGAGGGGGAGAGAAGGAGAGAGAAAAGGAAAAAGGATTTTTATACCCCGTTAATTAGAGACGGAATGGTCTTTTCGTCTCTAAATAGGACGAAAATGAAATTCTGTCTCTATTTAGAAACGAAAATTATTTTCCATCTCTATTTAGAGATGGAAATTTCATTTTGTCTCTATATTTAGAAACGAAAATTAAATTCCATCTCTATTTAGAGATGAAATTGAATTTTTGTCTCTAATAATAGAGACGATACAAGTTACCATCTCTATTTAGAGATAGATAACAATCTTCGTCTCTAAATAGAGACGAAAACACGTACCGTCTCTATTTAGAGACCGGATATACAGTCCGTCTCTATTTTTAGAGACATTAACGCATTACGGTCTCTATTTAGAGACGGTAAACCAATACTGTCCTAAATATGGAGGGAAACCAATCCCACCATTTTTTGAGACGGAATTTATATTCCGTCGCTATAGGTAAATATTTGCGACCAATTTTAGAGACGGGAGGATTTTTGTCTCTAAATAGAGACGGAATTCCATTTTCGTCTCTATTTAGAGATGGAATTATTTTCGCCTCTAAATTTTCGTCTCTATTTTCACTTTTCCTTGTAGTGTAATAACGGTAAGTTTTTGGATTATATATCTTTCAACGAATGGTTTCTTGTTATATTCTTGAGCTTCCGCTGCTTGCCTTTAGTCTTTAGTCTTAAATAACTTGCCTTGCTTGATCTTGTATGAGAATTAGAATATAATTTCCACTCAGATAATTTTCTAAAAATTCTATAACACATATTTTATGATAATTATATTATAAGGGTTGAAAGTATGGAATTCGAATACTGATCAATTAAAAAAAAAACAAACAAACTATCAATTGTTTAAGCTATGTGATTCACATTTATAATACATCTTAAAATTTTATAAAGGTGAATTTCATATCCGCTAGACAACATGTGGCATAATTAAATATTTTTTTAATTAAATTCTAAGTTGATTTTATCAAATTATTTTTAAGGTAAAAGATTCACTTTAACAAACTTTAATAGATAAGTGGTGGCTTGCAAAATTAATGAATGCAATGAATTTTTTTTTTTTTAAGTACAAGTTAAGGAGGTTTTATTTTTTTTTTTATGCCTTAAAATTTGTTTTAAGACCCCTAAACATTATGTGCTTGTTTTATAAACCCTGTATATTTCAAAACTTGAATTATTAGCATTCAATCTATTGAGATTCTAAAATTTTATTAATTTATATTACGTCTTTAAATTTTATTTTTGTATAATTGAGGTTAAAAAAAAGCTTATATAGGAATTTTTTTTTCAATCAAATATAAGCCAGTTTCTACGGTTAATTTCATACGTGGTTATAGAATTTTGACGATGGTAACGATATGGTTACTATTCCATGATTTGTAACGAAAAAATAATTTTACTGTTATTTTGTAACAGAAAAGTTATAAAAGCCCGAAAATAGGTATTCAAGCAATTGGCATGTGTGTTTCACATTCACTCACCTGTCCACATTAGCCATTGAATGGAGTTTACATGGCATTAAGTTGATTTTATCCGTGGTCACTCAAATTTCGTACACATAATGTTTTGGTCACTATATTTCAATTGGTAACTGATGACGGTTCAAAATTTTTGAGCTGGCAACTTAAAACAATCACCTAAAAATAAAGACTTCTAGCGAAGTTTCGATCAAGAATACTCTGACGATCAAGTTAGGAAGATTGACGATAATAATGGTATTGTAATTGGAACAGAATCAATTAGAAAAAAAAAATACCTTGATTCTCCCTTTTATAGAGTTAGGAATCAGTGTTGGAGAATGAGTCCTTTTCCGCGTGGGACATGTATTCCCAATAGAGCTGAAGCTGGGAGTCCCAACTGGAGCATAACTCAAAAACTCTAAATAGATAAGTATCGTTCCTAATCAAATAAGGTTAACCCCTGATTAGATAAGGTTGAATTACTGATTAGATAAGACTGGTCGCGAAGAAAATGCGTTGCAAGGGAGTGGAAGCTTGTAGACACCGGGTCCCGAGACAGCCTAAATCAGGATTACCCAATGATGAAATTAGGTGTGCCGATTTACAGGCAAAAATGAAAGATGGAAATGATGATAAAATTGATTTATTAGAAATAAATAAAAATGTATTTTTAAAAAATATTTTAAGTGTTTTAAAAATTATTTTGGGACAAAAAGGGTATATTTTGAAATTATTTTGTTTTAGGGAAAATTTAAAAAAAATAAAAAAAATTCGCGAGTGCCGGGAGCGCGACAGCGCAACGCGCAGCTCCTGCACGCCGGGCGCTTGCCTGCGCGCCCGACGCCCGTCGGGCGCGTCGACGGGCGTCAGTCGCCCTTGCGCGCCCCTCCGACGGCCGATCTGCTGTTTTTTCATTTTTTGACCTAAAAATTGATTTTTTTTCTTCATTTTTTTGTGTAATTTAATGCAAAAACCTTTTATTTTCCAAATCCTTCAAATTCATGAGTTTTTTTTGTGATTATTGCAATTAAATTTATTTAATTCAATTTAATAAAAATCTGATTTTTTTTTTTGGTTTTTTTATGTATAAAAAGGGGTTTTTAGTGAGGATTTAGGGGGGGTTTTCTTAAAAAAAATACACTTTTTCTCTCTTCTTCTTCTTCTTCTTATTTTTTTCCTTCTTCTTCAAGAAAAATTCTCCAAGCATTCTAATCTGATTTTTTTAAGTTAATTCTTGAGACAAATAAATCAATTATTTGTTCTTGTAAATTTTTTTACTTCTTGATTTTCATAATTTTTCCTTAAAACAAATAAATCAATTATTTGTTCTTGAGATAAAATTTCATTACATTTTATTTTTCTAAATCAAAGCAAGGAATTATCATCCAACTTCATTCATCACATCAAATTTGAGGGTAAACGTTCTTGGCTCAACTTTTAATTTTTAATTTATTTTTGTTTACAATTAGTTAGCTATCATGTAAATTCTTTTAGTTCTATTATTTATTTTACTTTTTATTTCTTGCATGTTTATTTAATTGTTCATGTCATTACTTTTTATTTCTTAATCTTTTATTTAATTGTTCATTTCATTATTTCTTATTCTTAATCTTTTGTTATTATTTCTTATTCTTAATCTTTTATTTAATTGTTCATATTATTATTTTTTTTATTTTTTATTTCTTATTTAATTGTTCATGTTCATATTATTATTCTTATCATTATTTTTGTTCATATTATTATTATTATTATATTATTATTATTATTATTATTATTATTATTATTATTATTATTATTATTATTATTATTATTATTATTATTATTACTTGCATATTTAATTAGATTGTTCATATTCTTTGATATTATCATCATCATTATTATTTGTTATTATTATTATGATTATTATTATTATTATTATTATTATTATTATTATTATTATTATTATTATTATTATTATTATTATTATTATTTATCATTACTACTATTATCATCATTATTATTTTTATTAATTTTTTATATTATCATAATTTATTATTGTTGTTATCATCATTATTATTTTCATGTTTTCATGCATGTTGAATTTTATTGCTGTTATTTTTATGCATGTTTAATTGTTCATGCGTTAAGTTACATATTTTTTATTATGCCATCTAATTAATTTGTCATGCATGTTGCTATATTTATTTTAATTCAATTTTTACATGTTACATGTTTAATTCATTTTTTTTATTACTAACATTATCTTTCATTTTTCTTCAAAAAAAAAACATTATCTTTCATTTGTATTGTTTTATTTCAATACTTATTTTTCATGTGTGAGTTTTCCAATGGCAAGTGGGAGCCCACGGAGGTTTGAAGACACCATTTTGGTGGAATTTAGCATTTTTAGCATTTTTAGTATTATTTTGCTTTATTTGCTTTTATTATTTAATATATAATTTATAATAAGTTTGTTTATTTTCATGCACGTTAATTAAAAAGTCGCATAAAGTTTTATATCAATAAATTGGGATATTTTGTAACAAAATGGGACCAATGTCCTAATTTTTTCATCCAAATAAATTGTCACTTCAAAATTATTTTCTTTAAATTATGCATGCGAGGACCAATGTCCTCACTCTTGATAAATAACCCGTTTTATGTATGAATGGTATTTTATTTACAATGGGGGTTATATTCCTCCCCTAGTTTTGTTGTAATTTATTTTTACGTACTTTATTTCAATTATGCTTTATTTACCGCTTTCTTTATATGACCAACTTGCGCTCTAATTATTGCATCTAAACGTATGAGAAAGGGGATGAAAACTTAAATTCAAAACTTAAATAAAAAATAACCAAGGTATGAATAAATGAGAAGTCCCGAACCATCTCTGTTCTTTGGGTTCAACGAGGCGAGAGGACCATTCCGATGTTTCATAGGAATGGGGTCTCCAAGACACCTCTTGTGTCCCACCAAAAGACTTAAATTTACAATCCTAGGCTCCATAGGGTTAGAGGGTCATTCCAATGTTCTATTGGGGTGAATGCCTACAAGACCCCTTTGCTTGCCTAAAATGGATATTATGCGCCGTCTTAGGCTCACTGAGGCGAGACGAACTTTCCCAATATTTTATTGGGTGGTGACTCCAAGAAACCTCCTTGTTGCCCAAAATAGACGCACTTGTAAATACCTTATAAATTTTTGTGAACCTCTCTCGAAATCCCTAAGAGCGGGCCTTCGGGGTGTCCCACGGGGTTCGGCGCACGTCACAGTGGTTACTCCACTGGGGAGCTCTAAGTGGCTTCGATTCGAAAGTACCTTGGTTAAAATTTATAATTGAGTTTTAATTTAAAATTTTTATCCCTTTTCCAAGTTGCATATAATAGCGTTAGAGCCTTAGATCTATGCTAGTTTGGTCCCTTTATTAGCCCCAGTACATTCCCGAAGCATGACCCTACGTTTACTCAATGTAGAAAAGTGTTAACGATGATCACCAGCCCAAGCCTCGTACCATCAAAGTATATCAAATGGTGACCCGATCGGTCGTTATGCTCATGATGAGCTAGACCCGTCGGCAGGGACCATGCTTGGGTAACCCCAAATTATTATCACCCATTACTAAAGCTCATGTAAAGGCAATAGATACTTCCCCTAGGTGACATGTACCTTAATACAATGCTTGCTATATGGGCCAATATTTATTGAAAAAAATCAACCAAATTAAGTGGTCTTTTATCAAAGGCTTTCATACCCCGGTGAGCCCATCTTAATTTAGTTGAAATGTTTAAATACATAAAGGCCAAAATCCATACGTATGCGCATTAGATAAGAGATGTTATGATGCCGATTTTCCACTAAGCACCATATGCGTCCATTAGGTTCCCCGTTGACCCATGGACCAAGCCCACCTAGGAAAGAGACTACACTACCTTGTGTGTGGGAGTGATAAGGTTGGAAGGATCTATCTGCTTGTATATGATTGTCCATGCAGCATTAACACGATCATGCATTGTATATATCATTCATGCATCATTCTAATAGTTCAAATCTTTTAGCCATTCTAGATTCACCGAAGTGGACTAGAGGTTCTGACGGTCGACTGGTGAGTATAGATTTGCCTCTTGGATTGACAAAATTAGTGTCTGACTGGAATTCTGAGCCACCCTCAACGATCAGAGAGTCATCCATGGCAGAAGAGACTGGAGCCTTAACAACTCAAGACCTAGCTAGGAGGCTAGAGGATTTTGAGTGAAGAGTATTGGAAATGATGGGAGTTATGGCTGATAGGATTGTTCATCCTCCTGCTCCACAACCATTAGCTGCTCCATATTCGCCCATTGCTGCACAGCCCCCGATGGTTCATGCTGGGGGGCAAGTTGAACCACCTGCTGGCAGAGAAGCCCCCGTTGTAGTTAATGCTGCTCGCCAACCTGTTAATAAACATATAGCTACTGTGCCTGTTGAGCAAAGAAGGGCAATAATCCCCAATCCCAATAATGATTTTGTGATGGAGGAGAAAGATGAAGAGGTAGTAGCACCTCAATTTGTGGGTGCTAGAGCACCCAGGGCAGAAGATGAGGTGATAAGAGGGTTGAGGCAACAATTTGAAGCAATCACCCTCATGCTATCAGCCGAAAAGGGGATTAACCCTGAAGACAGAGATTTGGGAGAGGAAGAGCTGTTACCCCAAAGGTTCAAAATGCCTGAGCTGCCGAAGTTTGATGGTACTTCGGATCCATCTGCACACATTAAGCAGTATACCCTGGTGATAAAAGGCACAGGGTTGACCAAGAAACAGAAGGTGGAATATTTTTGCCTTAGTCTGATGGGTCTGGCTGTGGACTGGTACCATGGGTTAGACAGGAGGTCTAAAGAGGATTGGGACCTTTTAACTGAGGAGCTCATGAAGCAGTATGACTGCAGTACTAGGATGGAGGTCACTTTAAAGGACCTCGAGCTTTTACAGCAGAAGAATGATGAGTCGTTCCATGAGTACCTTACAAGATGGAGAAATAGGGTCATGGAGATGAAGAAAAAGCCTAACACTGTTGACAAAATTAGGCTATTTATCAGGAACTCTTATCCTTACTTGAGGGACTTGCTCAGCTTTAAAGGGCTCAAAGACTGGGAATCCCTTAAGGACATTGCTGTAGAAGCTGAGGAGGCTTACTTAGCAAAGAAAGCAAGTCAAAATAACTTTGCTGGGAAAGGCTATGGCAACTAGTCAGGGTACAAGCCAGGTGGTGCAGGAAGCAGCAATAATAGAAGTGGTAAGACGGCCGAGGTTTCAACCACTGAGGTTGGACAGGTTCAGAGGTATTACTCCAATTTGGGTCGCTCTCTGTCTTGGGTATTGAAAAAATTGACAAAAGAAGGCAAGCTGAGACCATTGCCACCCAGGCTAGCCATGAATCAAGGAAAGCCGGGGCATAGAGAGGATCAATACTGCACTTACCATCAGCACACAGGGTATCTAATAGATTATTGTAGAACTCTAAGGAACAAAGTTCAAGACCTTATTGATTCCAAAGAGATCACAGACCATGAGAAAAGAGACAAGAAGAAGAGGGCAGGCTATAATGCAGTTCCCCCACTGTGAATGTGATCAGAGAAGATGATGTTTTTTATTCTTTTTTTTTTAATTCCAAGAACACTTTCTATGACAGTATTTGCAGTATTGCTAATTTCAATAAAATGAATAATCTTGCGTATTTATATAGTATCTCTGATGATTTCATTTCTCATGATCACGATACATTTATTTTTTGATATTAATTCAATTAATATGATTACATTTAATCTCGGAACTTTGGAAAACCCAAAAAAAATCTTAACAGCATCTGATATAACTCTTGAAGAGAGAAAAATTCTAAGAGCTAAAAAAAACTAGTTGCAATTAGGGGATTGGATGGAAACTCACTAAGAGTACTAGAACCTTTCTGATTACCCGTCAAAGCGACCCCTGGATAAGACAGAACCTAGAAAATAATTTAGGCAGCCTTTCTTTGTATAGCTCTCTAAATGACTATTTCCTACCCTTATTCTGCAATCGCTTGCTAGCCTATTGAGCTTTATGTAGGTATGCTAAATGCGTGCTAAATTTTGTTGTTACACATGTTAAAACTACCCCTTCGCCTAAAATAATTTTTGTCTCCCCTTAGAAGAATGGTCGTTCTAGTAAAGATGGATGTACATCATTAACAATTCTACATCATTGACAATTTTTTTAGGTTATCAAAAATTTGCCTTGGCAAGGATGAGTTTACACTTTGAGAAGAGGGTTTAGTCATGCTCAAAATACATGAGCTTGTGAAAACAAAAAAAAAAGAGAGAAAAAGAAAAGTTGAGCTCAAGATAGTAATCTCTTGATGAATTCCTGTGGCAATCACTCTAACTTAGTTTTTGTTCTAAGCTTGATGAGCTAAAAGCATTATTAAATCCAAATTCAAGAATACCTTTACAATATGCAACTGAGCTGAGAATGGTTCATCCATCTGTCGAGTAAATATTACGGCCATATTTTCTCTAGCAACCTGATCCTCCTTTGATAGCCATCTACCTAATCCTAACATTACAATCAAAATAAGACCTCTTGATTCTTGGTTCAGTCTTATCCAAATTAGCGGAGATGACCTTCTAACAAGGTTTGGTACATAAGAAGAGACATATGGTGTTTCTTGAGCTTAAAGCGGGGAGCCACAAGTGCATTTATGCATTTGAGTTGAGTCTCGTACCCAAAGTTGCATCTAGAATTTGCTTAAAAAAAACAAAAAAAAATTAATTAAATTAAGAGCAGAGAGAAAATCTTCAACCATGAAAATTCGAGAGGGATAGTTGATAACAGGAGTTTGATGCTTCCAAAATCTATCCCTAGATTAGATGAGGTCATATATTCTTTGAGTTAATGCCAAACAATGATCATGTTTAATGAAATTGAATTGAAACACATGCATTTATGCAACGATATATTGGTATGATCATAGCAGCTCACTTTGTATGGTCAAAGTCATCCACTGTCCACCACTCGAGCACTTCAACCAACTCATCCTACTATCAAATGTGGAGCTGATCCTACAGCACCGTGTCCCAAGACTCCTGAAAGATTCTCAGGCAATATCTTCAGCCTCTTCAGCAATCAGGCAAAAAAAAAAAAGGGGGCCGTTAGAGTGAAAATCGTAATTGGCGCCCTAAGCAAAATTTAGGCAAAAGGATAGGATGAAAACCTGGGAACAGGCAGTCTGTCCTTAAAAAAAAAAAAAGCCGCTGGATTGGGTTAGATCCATTCCAGGCAAAAAATAAGGCACAGGGTTATGTGAAAATCCGCAAAGGACGCATCTCCCGCTAAAAAAAGCTAGTGTGAAAATCCACAAGGGACGCACTACCTTCAAATAATGACTACAGGTACCGGATGAGAATCTCGCATGAAATTCAAAAGTAGTTTAAAAGGCATCGATCCTATTGCAAATTGCAGCTAGCCCGGCTGTCATCGCCAAGTCCACATAGATGAATTCTTATCCTGCATTTCTGCATGACTCATGCATTTCACTTGCATGCTCACTATTTTTCCTGCATATTTTAGTTTCCCTATTTTGCAAAAAGAAAGATTTGATGCGAACACCGACAAAAGTCGAGTGACGACATCAGCGCAAATAATCAATCAAAGACCACTCAGGGGGCAACCAGCAGAAAACGAAAATCCAAGTATCAGTCCAAACATCAATCGAAGTAATCAGCCAAAGGGCTCATAGATAGCACCACTTCAAATCTCAGAAGGGTTAGTACGATGACGGCACTACCACTCCACGGAGGGTTAGCACGATCACGGCACTACCACTTCACCAAATCAGAAGGGTTAGCACGATGGCGGCACTACCACTCCATAGAAGGGTTAGCACGACCACGACACTACCACTTCAAATCCCAGAAGGGTTAGCACGATGACGGCACTACCACTCCACAGAGGGTTAGCACGATCAAGGCACTACCACTTCAAATCTCAGAAGGGTTAGCACGATGGCAGCACTACCACTCCACAGAGGGTTAGCACGACCACGACACTACCACTACAAACCTCAGAAGGGTTAGCACGATGACGGCACTACCACTCCACGGAGAGTTAGCACGATCACGGCACTACCACTTCACCAAATCAGAAGGGTTAGCACGATGACGGCACTACCATTCTACGGAAGGTTAGCACGACCACGACACTACCACTTCAGAAGGGTTAGCACGATGATGGCACTACCACTCCACGGAGGGTTAGCAAGATCACGGTACTACCGCTTCAACAATGGACGACACGCCGACAAGCTGGCGATAATCACCACAACAACATCATCCGTTCCGGAAAGACGGCCGCCTCAGGTACTCGCTTCTTTCCCTTTTCTGAGTTTAGGCTCACTTAGACACTAGTGCACCAGTTTCCCCAAAACTGGGGGCAACTGTAGACATCGAGTCCCGAGCCAGCCTAAATCAGGATTACCCAATGATGAAATTAGGTGTGACGATTTACAGGCAAAAATGAAAGTTGAAAATGATGATTTCCTTGTCAAAATTGATTAATTAAAAATAAATAAAAATGTATTTTAAAAAAAATATTTTAAGTGTTTTAAAAATTATTTTGGGACAAAAAGGGTATATTTTGAAATTATTTTGTTTTAGGGAAAATTTAAAAAAAAAATCGTGGGTGCCGGGCTCGCAGCACGCTTGCCTGCGCGATGCGTAGCGTGCTGCTCGCGCTCCTGCGTGCGCGGCCGACGCTCGTATACGTCAGTCGCCCCTGCGTGCCCCTCCGACGGCCGATCTGCTGTTTTTCCGTTTTTTGGTCTAAAAATTGATTTTTTCTTCATTTTTTTTGTGTAATTTAATGCAAAAACCTTTTATTTTCCAAACCCTTCAAATTCATGAGTTTTTTGTGATTATTGCAATTAAATTTATTTAATTCAATTTAATAAAAATCTGATTTTTTTTGGGTTTTTTTTATGTATAAAAAGGGGTTTTTAGTGAGGATATAGGGGGGATTTTTCTTAAGAAAAATACACTTTCTCACTTTTTCTCTCTTCTTCTTCTTCTCATTTTTTTCTTTCTTCTTCAAGAAAAATTCTCCAAGCATTCTAATCTGATTTTTTTAAGTTAATTCTTGAGACAAATAAATCAATTATTTGTTCTTGTGAATTTTTTTACTTCTTGATTTTCATAATTTTTCCTTAAGACAAATAAATCAATTATTTGTTCTTGGAATAAAATTTCATTACATTTTATTTTTCTAAATCAAAGTAAGGAATTATCATCCAACTTCATTCATCACATCAAATTTGAGGGTAAACATTTTTGGCTCAACTTTTAATTTTTAATTTATTTTTGTTTACAATTAGTTAGCTATCATGTAAATCCTTTTAGTTCTATTATTTATTTTACTTTTTATTTCTTACATGTTTATTTAATTGTTCATATCATTACTTTTTATTTCTTAATCTTTTATTTAATTGTTCATATCATTATTTTTTATTCTTAATATTTTATTATTATTTCTTATTCTTAATCTTTTATTTAATTGTTCATATTATTATTATTTCTTATTTCTTATTTCTTATATAATTGTTCATGTTCATATTATTATTCTTATCATTATTTTTGTTCATCATATTATTATTATTATTATTATTATTATTATTACTACTACTTGCATATTTAATTGGATTGTTTATATTTTTTGATATTATCATCATCATTATTATTTGTTATTATTATTGTGATTAGTATTATCATCATCATCATCATCATCATCATCATCATCATCATCATCATCATCATTATTATTATTATTATTATTATTATTATTATTATTATTATTATTATTTATCATTACTACTATTATCATCATTATTATTTTTATTAATTTTGTATATTATCATAATTTATTATTGTTGTTATCATCATTATTATTTTCATGTTTTCATGCATGTTGAATTTTATTGTTGTTATTTTTATGCATGTTTAATTGTTCATGCGTTAAGTTACATAATTTTTTATTATGCCATCTAATTAATTTGTCATGCATGTTGCTATATTTATTTTAATTCATTTTTTACATGTTACATGTTTAATTCATTTTTTTTATTACTAACATTATCTTTCATTTGTATTGTTTTATTTCAATACTTATTTTTCATGTGTGAGTTTTCCAATGGCAAGTGGGAGCCCATGGAGGTTTGAAGACACCATTTTGGTGGAGTTTAGCATTTGTAGTATTGTTTTGCTCTATTTGCTTTTATTATTTAATATGTAATTTATAATAAGTTTGTTTATTTTCATGCACGTTAATTAAAAAGTCGCATAAAGTTTTATATCAATAAATTGGGATTTTTGTTAACAAAATGGGACCAATGTCCTAGTTTTTTCATCCAAATAAATTGTCACTTCAAAATTATTTTCTTTAAATTATGCATGCGAGGACCAATGTCCTCACTCTTGATAAATAACCCGTTTTATGTATGAATGGTATTTTATTTACAATGGGGGTTGTATTCCGTCCCTAATTTTGTTATAATTTATTTTTACGTACTTTATTTCAATTATGCTTTATTTACCGCTTTCTTTATGTGACCAACTTGCGCTCTAATTATTGCATCTAAACATATGAGAAAGGGGATGAAAACTTAAATTCAAAACTTAATTATAAAATAACCAAGGTATGAATAAATGAGAAGTCCCGAACCATCTCTGTTCTTTAGAATCAACGAGGCGAGAGGACCATTCCGATGTTTCATGGGAATGGGGTCTCCAAGACACCTCTTGTGTCCCACCAAAAGACTTAAATTTACAATCCTAGGCTCCATAGGGTTAGATGGTCATTCCAATTTTCTATTGGGGTGAATGCCTCCAAGACCCCTTTGGCTTGCCCAAAATGGATATTATGTGCCGTCTTAGGCTCACTGAGGCGAGATGAACTTTCCCAATATTTTATTGGGTAGTGACTCCAAGAAACCTCCTTGTTGCCCAAAATAGATGCACTTGTAAATACCTTACAAATTTTCATGAACCTCTCTCGAAAGCCCTAAGAGCGGGCCTTCGGGGCATCCCACGGGATTCGGCGCGCGTTACAAAGCCCTTGAAGGATTCCAACAATCCTGATGATCCCAGGAGATGAGCTCTTTTCGAGCTACTGGATAATACCGAACTGTTATTGAGAGATTTCATATCAGCTCGGTCGTCCGGACTGGAGCAAAACGAAATCAAACTCCTAGGAGGAGTGTCTGGTTATCATAAGTCCCTCCCAAGTATATAACATTTATGTCATTCTGGCAGCAAATTAAAAATTTAAAAAGATAACTGTTAGGTACGTGAGGCATTAAAAACGGAGAGGATAACTCCTATTATCACGCAGATAGCGCCTCGTTTCACGTAAAGTGACGACTAGGGTAGTTAAAATGCCATCATTATGATGCTTCGGTATTTGCACTTTAGTTAATGATCACTAACATAACCACACAGCGCTTGCCACTTGTCCTTTAACCATTGGCTTACCTTGCCTATATATTTCATTTCATTTTAGGGATTTTGCTTCTCTTTCACGCTTTTGATTTCCCAGTTTACTGTTCATCTCTCTGGCTTTTTCCCTCTTTTTTATCTCACCATTCCAGATTCGCATATTCTTCTTCCTATTTCCCAGATCTGCTGCTCTTGCAAGCAATTGTCCCTAGGCGTCTCCTGATTCCACTACTTTCAGACTCACTTCTAAGCCTTTTCTGAGAGTTTAGGTTTATATTATTTCCTCTTTCATCTCTTTTTACCATGAGTACCTCTGAGAGTTCTGCTAAGAGAGTGGGGGTAGAGGAAGGGCTTACTGCTCAAAGTCCCCTCGATTCTCCTAGCACCAGCTAAAGAAGACATGAAGGGAGAAATGAACCAAGGAGGCTTCCCATGGTAGGGAGCATAAGCTCCATCCTGAAACCCAGCGATATGAATACGCTGAGGGAGAAGCTCGGTATTCCATACGAGTACAAGATGCATGCTGCTGGCGCTTCCCTAAGGGCCAATGCCAAGATCTAAGAGAAAAAAATACTTATTGCCTATGAGGCAGACTTCAAAGCCAGGGTGAACCTTCCGCTGACTGCCTTTGAGCTCGAATTTCCAAAGTTCTGTAATATGACCATTGGGCAGCTGCATCTCAATGCTTGGTGCACTCTCTCAGCGCTGCAAATCTGGGCCACTGAGCACGATATAGACCTCACTGTTCGGCTCTTTTAAGCTACCCACAATGTCAGACTCCGGGCTAATGGGGAAGATCACAACCACATTCAAGCCCGTCTTGGATATGGGGTATTTTCTGGGAACCCCGAGTCTCTGAAGAACTAGAAGAATCGGTTCTTTGTTATAGAAAGCGAATCGGACTTCCCCTTTCGGACTCAGTGGGGTCGATTTGTAAATAGGAATGACAATCCCCCGTTGCTCAATAATGAAGAGGTATGAAGGGAGCTAGCCAAAGAGAAGACCAATATAAACTTGCAACTCCAGTGCGGCGTACCTCCACCACCTCTGAAATCGAGCTCAAAGAAAAAAGGGTACACTTCTTAATTTCTTTTCTTTGCATTCTAATCTATTTCTTATTGTTTGCTATTTTTCAGCCATGAAGAGGAGCTCCAATCCAAGCATAGCCGAACTAATAAGGGCCAAGAGGAAAAAATCTAGATGAAGCTCTTCTACTGTATTGAAAGGCCACCCACCCCCTCCGAACCGGAGCTCTCCAATAACATCTCTGAGCTCAAGTGTTCCAACTCAAAGTCCCCTATCCATGGCTCACCCGCAATCTCCAATAGCTATACCCAATCACTCTGCCCAGTCTTTCGAGCACCCCTCCGGAAGCAAGGAACAAGCACATGCCCCTGCCTCGAAGTCATGGGCTGAGGAGCTAAAGGCTCTGGCTGACAGCGTGCTTAGATTCTGGCAATGATAAGGGAAGTCCTATACAAAGGAAAACCCGAACTTCAACACATTTGTTCATCAAACAACGTGTGTTCCCTCAGAAGCCATGCCAATGGTGCAAATGAGTGCCAAACAACTGAGTAATGCCATGAAAAAGCATGAAGTGGAGGTAAGTTACAAAGCTCAGTAATTCTTATATGCTCGGCTATTAGGGTTGTTGATATAATAACTATTCATTCTAAGGGGTGCATGCTGGCGGGAGCGGCCATCGGCAAGATAAATAAGCTCATCATCGCCTGGAAAAATAAGGAAAAAGAGGTGACTCGGTGAAGCAAGGGCGAGGGCCAAGATGGAGGTAGTGGAGAAGCAACTTGGAGAGGTGAGGGCCAAGATGGAGGCAGCAGAGAAGCAGGCTCTGGAGGTCGAGAAGAAAATACTCGACCAGGGGAGCGATGTAGCTGAGGCTAAGGAAAGAGACGCTATAATCGAAGCTTGCCTAGTCCAGGAAAAGGAGAGGAGCCAGCCTGCTGAATCGAGCCAAGAGGAAGCGAGGCGTGGACAAAACTCCACGAACAAAGAAAAATTCGAGCTAAAACAGAGGTGTTCGGAGCTCAAATACCAAGTAGCAGACCTGGCGGAAGACAAATGTATTTCATTTGGCGGTAAACTAATTCAATCACTGAAGGACCAGCACCCGAACATGGACTGGTCCTAGCTGGATGAAGTTTACCCTGATGAATGAAAGCCGGACTATCAATTTTTGATTTGTAACTTTCTGAATTGTAACTCGTATTCAATATATATAGAATGAGTTTTCTTTCGAACTGAACAATCATAGAGTTATTGTATAAACCTGCATAAATGGTTCTGTATACTTGGATAATGATATAGTTACTATAGGTATAGCTTTTGAAAATCTGACAAAGTATCAGAAAAAGAACTGAAAATTGAAAAAATGCTCGTGGCGATATTGCCGAACTGAACTTTTCATTAATAATAAGACATGCTCGGATAGTGATTTAGCTGTACCGAGCTTATAATAATTAAAAGTGCTCATAGCAAACCTACTGAAATGAGCTTATAATAAATAAAAAGAATGCTCTTGGCGAACCTTCCGAAATGAGCTTACAAAAATAAAGAAAAGAATGCTCGTGGTGAACCTGCCAAAATAAGCTTAAACAAAATAAAGGGCTCATGGCAAACTTGCCGAACTGAGCTTACTACTGAAAATATAACTTCATATTGGAAATATTCCAAGAATGTGGTAGTAACTTCCCCAAGAGATCCTTCAACCTGTAAGCACCACCTTTGACTTCATGCACTGTATAAGGACCTTCCCAATTCGGGCTTAGTTTTTTGACCCCAGATGCCATATGAGTCGCAACGACTTTCTCCAGAAAAAGCTATCCAACTCAAAAGGACCGGGTTTTAAGATTTTGAACATGATATGATGACATTTACTGCTTATATATTGCCGATTGTAAGTGGGCGGACTCTCTGATTCCCTCCAACCGATCCAGGTGATACAAGAGATTTGCCTCATTTTTCTCAGCATCATATGATGAAGTCCGAACACTTGGAATGCCAATCTCACATGGGATGATAGCTTTTGCTTCATACGTCAAAGAAAAAAGAGTGAGGCCAGTCGCTGCTCTTGGGGATGTTCGGTACGCCCAAAGAACATTATTGAGCTTATAAACCCAGAGACCCTTTGCATCATCCAGCCTCTTCTTTAGCCCAGCCAATATAGTTCGGTTTGTTACCTTAGTCATACAGTTTGATTGTGGGTGGTATACTGAGGTGAAATACAGTTGGATATTTAGATCTGCACAATAACTCTTAAAGGAAGAGCAATCGAATTGCTTCCCGTTATCAGTAATAATTGTGTGCGGGATTCCAAACCTTGTAATTATTGCCTTCTGCACAAACTTTATGATATTTGCCGGGGTAATTGTAGCTAAAGGCTCTGCTTCCACCCACTTAGTAAAATGATCAACCGCTACTACTAAAAACTTCCTCTGTCCGGTAGCCAATGGAAAAAGGCCGAGGATATCAATTCTCCACTGAGCAAATGGCTAAGGACTGTGAATAGGCAATTGCAGGGCAGATTTTTGGTGCAATATGTTGCCGAACCGCTGACATTTATCACACTTCTGAACGAGCTCTTTAGCATTTTTCTCCATCGTGGGCCAATATTACCCCTATAATAAAGCTTTTCGGGCTATTGCTTGTGTGCCTTCATGCGCGCCACAAATACCTTCATGAATCTCTCAAAGTACATATTCACCCTCCTCGATGCTCAGACATAAAGTCTAGGGATATGAGAATGATCGCCTATACAATTTATCATCCAAGATGGCATATCAGCTTGACTGCCGAACTATTTTTTGAGTTTCAACCTAATCATCTGGGAGAACTCCCGAACTAAGAAACTGAAATATAGGCAGACACCAACCATCTATCAACTCATTTAACTGAACTTTGTACGTTTCATATGTTAGTGCCGTTATGACCGACCACACTATGTCCATCGAGGATATTTTGTCCTAATAAGAGGCTTGTTTGGCTAAGGCATATGTTCCCTGATTTTCTGTTTGAGGTATCTGCTCAATTGACCATGCACACCTCATTTTCTCTAACTGGAATAATAATAGGGCAACGAGCTCCTTGTACCAAAGCATTGTGTTCTCCTTAGCCTCAAATTTGTCGAGCAACTAGTTTACGACCAACTGCCAATCAGAAAGGATAGCCAATGAATCAGGCTTTACCTCAATGGCGAGCTGCAATCTGAAACAGAGAGCCTCATATTTCGCTGCATTATTGGAGGCCGGGAATGCTATGTGAGCCATTCCTCTAATATTTATCCTCTTTGGTCTAATAAGGACTACACCGATACTAGCCCCTTCAGATGAGCAAGCTCTATCTACAAATAACTTCCAAGAGCGGGTGCCTGGCTTAGGAGGCGGAGCATGCAACTCAGCCATAAAATCGGCCAAAACTTGAGCTTTCATTGACTGCCGAGCTTCATATCGAACATCTAATTCTCCTAGACGAGATGCCCATTTTGTGAGCCTTTTAGACGCTTCTGGCCTCTGGAGCACTTTTTTGAGATTAAAGTTTGTCCGAACTACCACAGTGTGTGCTTAAAAATAGGGCCAGAGCTTGATGGACGATGTAACCAGTGCCAAGGCCAACTGCTCCAGAATGGGATAATTGAGTTCGGCACCCCTCAATACCTTGCTCGTATAATAAATCAGGAACTGTTGACTACCTTCCCCTCTAATCAAAACCGAACCAACAGCCCCAGAAGAAACTACAAGATACAGATACAAAAGCTTGCCCACATGAGGCCTACTCAGCAATGGCGGTGTGCTAAGAAATTGCTTAAGCTCCTCGAAAGCTTGCTGGCATTTCGGGGTCCATTTAAACTTCTTCAGATTTTTGAGTGCCCCGTAAAATGGAAGACAGCATTTAGCGAGCAAGAGATAAACTTGCCCAGGGCTGTTACCTTGCCATTAAGTTTCTGCACTTCTCTAATGCACTTCGGGGGCTCCATCTCTAAAATGGCTTAAATCTTCGTCGGATTACCTCTTTAAAATCATGAACCCCAAGAACTTCCTGAACTTTACCCCAAAAGCACACTTCTCTGGGTTGAGCTTCAAACCGAACTTCCTGAAAGTTAAAAAGATTTCTGTGAGTTCGGTAAGCAGGTCACTGGATGCCTTGCTCTTGACTATCATGTCATCCGCATACACCTCCATATTCCTTCCGAGCTGATTAGGAAACAACTTGTTCATTAACCTCTAATATGTGGCCCTTGCATTTTTCAGCCCAAATGGCATAAATCGATAGCAGTAAGTAGCTTGATGACTAATGAATGCCATTTTCTCCTCATCTTTCAGGTTCATTGGAATCTGGTGGTAACCAGACGAGGCATCCGTAAAAGCATATTCTTCAAACCCCGCTGTTGAATCAACTAGGAGGTCGATGTTCGGCAGCGAATAGCTGTCTTTGGGGCAAGCCTTATTCAGGTTCGTGAAATCGACACACATTCTTCACTTTCCATTAGCCTTCTTTACCAGAATAATATTGGACAACCAGTTCGGATATAAGACCTCACAGATAAATCCATTCTCGAGCAGGGTATCTATTTCTTTCGACATTGCTATCTGCCTTTCTGCAGCATGGTTCCACTTTTTCTGTTTGACTGGATTATAGTCCGATCTAATATTCAGTGAGTGGCATATTACATCGGTAGATATCACTTTAATTTTCGAAGGCTATCAAGCGAACACATCGAAAAATTTTTACAAAACTTCAATAAGTGCTGACACTTCTTCCCCTTTCTTGCTCGCTCCAATTTTTACTGCCTTGCCTGGTGCTATCTCAACCTCCAATAATGAATCCAACGGCTTCACTTTCAGAGCCTCATTGGTGGAAACATCCAAGGAATCTAATGGGAGAGCCTAGTTTGCTTCGTTTAGCATTGTAACTTATATTTCTCGAGCCACCTTATGATTTCCCCGAAGCACCGCAATGTCCTAGAAGCAGGAACCTTAAGCAACAGCTTTCATATAAAGACATATGCATCTACCCTAGCTAGCAATGGCCTTCCAAAAATGGCATTATAGGCCAGCAGAATGTCCACGACCATGAAACAGCTAGTACAAGTTCAAACCACCTCATCATCCCTGAGATGTATAGAGAATTTCACCGATCCTTCTACCTTGATCGGCTAACCAGATATCCCAATGAGTGGGGTAGACACTGGTTCTAAGATGTTATTCGATATTTGTAATGCCTTATACGCTCACAAAGTAATGAGGTTAACCGCACTGCCCGTATCTACTAGAATTTGTTGGACCAAGTAGTCCTAAATTAAGGCCTCTACCACCAGAGAGTCCATGTGAGGTTGTCTGACATGCTCGCCATCCACATATGAGAACCTCACTTTATAATTCGTTATAAGGGGACTAGAATCTAAGGAGTACACCTCCTTTGCTTTCCTCTTTCGGGAATTATTGAAAACATCATAATATTTGCCCCCCGTAATAACATATATGACACCAGCTAGAGCCTTCTTACTTGTACTGGCTCTATTGTCCTATCTTTGAGGTGAGCGAGACCGATCTCTACTTTTATCATTTTTAACAAACTGGGCAAGCTTACCCTTTCGAACTAAAAATTCAATCTCCCTCTTAAGCTAATTACAATCATTAGTCTCATGACCCTTGTCCTTATAAAAAGCACAATAGAGGCTCTAATCTCTGTTAGAGCTCTCCCTCATGGGTCTTGGCCAGTTTAACTTGTCATTCTCCTTTACCCACTTCAAAATTTATGCCCTCGAGGCACTCAAGGGTATCCACCTCTCATCATTCTGATCCCCAAACCTCGATAAGACTATATAAGCTCGGTTGGAGCCACCAAACCCCCAATTTCTTGACTCCATTCTTCCACTGCCCCTCTCCTGCCCTGATCTGTATGAATCCCTGCCCGTATCTTTATACAGAGTGCTATTACGGAGGCACTGTGCCTTATCCATCCTTATATACTTATGAGCTCGGGACATAAGCTCGGTAAAATCACTGGGTGGTTTCTTGCTCAGTGAGTCACTAAAATCCTAACACCGGGTATTACGTATCAGGGCATTATTGGACACCTCTAAATTCAGGTTCTAAATGTCCATTGCTACAGTGTTGAACCTTTTCACAGGATCTCAATGTCTCCCCTTTGTCCTGCCGAACTAAGTTGAGGTCGGCTGAGACTTTCGTGGGTCAAATAGCTACCACAAACTTCGCAATGAACATATCGCTGAACTGTTCGAAACTTGCAATAGAGTGCTCGGGCAAATTTTGAAACCAAATCTAAGCGAACTCAGTAAGTGTTTGAGGGAAGATCTTACACATAGCAACATCATTTGAGGTGTGGACGAGCATAATGTGGTGGAATTGATCCAGATGAGCTCGAGGATCTATACTTCCATTGTACTTGGGCAAGTTCGGTAGTCTGATCTTTGGGAACGGGGTAGCTAAAATCTCCCTGGCTAGTGGCGATCTGAAATTGCTTTGGTATTACAAAGTGTTTCGATTCTGGTACGTCTGCATCCGTTCCTTAAAGAGGCTCTCAAATTGGTCTGAGGTGAGGGTTATAGTAAAACCCGGGGCCAATATGGGCAGAAAAACTAGTGGGACAGGTGTGAAAGCCTGTGGAGCTGGCGGCAAAAATTGTATGAAAGCTGGAGGGAGAGGTGTTTGGGCAGGTGGTTGAGGGGCAGGTGCTTGAGCAGTTATTACGGTTAGAGTTACTAGGAAAGCTTGAGTTGTTTGTGGGGTAAGACTAGGTGTGACGCGCGCCGAACCTAGCAAAGGCCCTCATGAGGAGACCCGCTTTTAGAACTCGAAGGATTGGTTCGCGTCTTTTGATCTTGGGTAACATGAGATATTTTGGAATCCCCACCCAATAGAACATTAGGGAAGTTCATATAGCATCATGAAACCTTTAGGCACCTTTGAGGCATTTTGGAATCGCCACCCAATTTACAAGAAATTGGGAAAGGTCATCTAACCTCTATGATCTAAACCAGAGAAGGTATTCGGAACTTCACTCTTATTTATGCCTTGGTTAATTATAAGTGAGTTTTTAGATTTGAAAATTCCATCTCTCTTCTCACGCGATTAGTGCAATTTATTAAAAATACCTTTCAAGCATCAAGAAAGCAATAAAATAAAAGCTGTAAAGAAAGTGGTAAATAAAGCGGTAAACACGCAAACACGCCATTTACAAAGAAGAAATTGGGACAAATACAATCTCCCAAATGAAAAGAAAAACTGAATAAAATTTAAAATGGAAATCGGGACAAAATACAATCCTCAAGTCAAAGAAAATAAAATTGCCCCAAAAATAATTAATTATAAGAGCCCACAAGATATAAGCATAAAATCAAACAATCACACAAAATCAATCAAAACGGGTAACATACATAAATCGGGATATTTATTTGGTTTAAAAACATTGGTTCCTTCATGCTCACTAAAAAAGGGATCGAAGAGTTATTTTTGGTTTTTGTCTAGAAAATCAGGATGAGTGATCCCATTTTTAATAAAATCAACTCTTCGTTTTAGTCCGCGATATTTTTGAATTTTTTGGCTAAAATCTAGGACATTGGTCCCAATTTATTAATAAAAATCCCAATTTGGTCGTACAAAATATATTTTTATGATTTTTTATTTGACACGCATATAAAATAAACTATTTTATTTACAAACAAATACAATCACATAAATAGAGATAGGGAAGGTCTCACCCAAGTGATGTAAATTCCTACACCTCGTGACCCATTCGTTTGTTCAAGAAAAATGCTCAAACAAATAAGCACGACATTTTTAGCACGAATAAAAAACAACAATAAAAAAATATTAGCAATAATTCCAAAATCAATTAAAAATACAAATAAAGGAAATTTAGTATAAAATTAATACACCAATAGAATATAAAATAAGTTAAATTAAAAATATTAATTTAATATATGAACATCCCACATAAAAAATGATAATTAAAAATCACGCAAAGTATGGTAGTAGTAATAATAATAATAATAATAATAATAATAACTAAATCATGAAATAACACCATGCGAAATATAATGACAATAATAAAAATAATAATAACAATAATGATACTAATAACAACAACAACGACGACGACGACGACGACGACGATGATGATGATAATAATAATAATAATAATAATAATAATAATACAATAACAATATTAATATTAATAATAATAATAATAATAATAACAACAACAACAACAACAATAACAACAACAACAATGAAATTAAATAAATAAATAAGAGAAAGGCAAATAAACATGTAATGGAAACTTAACAATAAATCTAATTTTTTTTCACACCCAAAATCGTATATTTTTACCCTTTTTCATACCCAAAACAAAACAAAAATTGAAAACTCGTACTAAAAAAAAATAAATCTCAACTCAAAAATACATATTCATCAATGCAACAAAAAAAACTAATATAAATAAAGTGAAATGAGATAAAAATGGAACCAAGAATCTTTACCCTCAAAATATATAATATGTAAGCAAGATGTCTCGATCTATTCTCCTTATCAAGATTCAAGAATAAACTCAAAAATATTCAAGAAAATCTTAAGTTTTTGTCTCAAAAAAACTCAAGATCACTAAAAATTAAAAGTGATTTTTTTGTATTTGTTGTCTAATTTGATGAGAAAACTCAAGTTAAGAAAATTAATTTTTCCTTACTCAAGTTTCCAAACTCAACAAATATATTTTTTTAGATTTAAGAGAAATTAAAATAAAAATCAAAGAAGAAGATTTTTAGATATAAGAAAATAAATGAAGAAAAGCAAAGAACAAAATTTTTTATCTCTCCAGAAAAATATATTATTCTTTCTCAAGAACACCCTTTTTTTTTCTCTCTAAAATCCCTTAGAAAAAAATCCTCTTAGAAAAATTCTTTTGAAAACCAAAACCCAAAAAATCCCCTCAAAAATGAAGAATCCTCCAGTTATATTTTCTTCAAACTCTATTTTTCCAACTTACCAAGTCCTCCTTCAGATTTTCCAAAGACAAATCTTCCCCTAATTTCAACCAAAAACCCCCAAAATTCAAAATAAAATTCCAAAAGTCAAATTTTTACAATTCATATTTTTATTATTATTTTTTATTTTTTATTTTTTTGATTTTGGCACCCATAAAATTTGACTAACCTTTGTCAAAATTCAACAAAATCTCAAAAATTCCATAAAAAAATCATTTTTTACCCAAAAAATGTCAAAAAATTGATTTTCGGCCGAAATTGGCGAGACTGGGCGAGACGGGCGGCCAGCAAGGCGAGCGCCGCTCCGCTCAGGCCACGTGCGCGCACAGGCAGTGCACACGCTGCGCGCGGCTAGCCTCGCGCGTAACCGAAATTTTTTTTTTTTAAAAAAAAAATTTCAAAAAATGAAAATAAAAAATAAAAATAAAAATAAAGATAAAAGTAGAAATAAAAATAAAAATAAAAATAAAAATATAAAATAAAAAATAGAAATAAACATTTTAAAAGTACTTTGAGACAAATAAAATAACTTGACAAGGAGACGATCAATCTTTATTTTCTTGCTTATGAATCGGTCTTTATTTTTATCATTGGGTAATTATGATTTTGGACCGCCTCGGGACTCGGTGTTTATACCAGGAATGGCTGGAATGGGGGTAGGTTGAGGAGGAGCTGGATTTTGTGCATGGTAAAATGGTTGTGGAGCTGGTAACAATGGGACCGGCTCATACGGAACTGGTGGAGGTTGTATTATTTGTCTAAATAATTGGACGGGAGGTGGCTAAATTAACTGGGGTTGGATTTGCAAAGGTTGAATTTGGGGAGGCTGAATTTGCGGGGGTTGGTTGGCCGGAGGAGCAGCAGTAGCTGCTAAATTAGGGAAGAGATCCATTGAAAAATCTGGAAGGTTCCATGCTCACCACACCACATGTTGACGGTTCAAAATTCCTATGCTGGCAGCTTGAAACGGTCACCTGAAAACAAAGAATTCTGGCGAATTTCTGATCAAGGATACTCCGAGGATTAAGTCAGAAAGATTGACGATAATAATGGTATTGTAATTAGAAAAAATCAAAAATTAAAACATACCTGGATTTCCCTTTTTATAGAGTTAGGAATCAGTGTTAGAGAATGAGTCCTTTTTCGCATGGGATATGTATTCCCAATAGAGCTGAAGCTAGGAGTCCAAACTGAAGCAGAACTCAAAGACTCTAAATATATAGATAAGGATCGTTCCTGATCAGATAAGGTTAACCCCTTATTGGATAAGATTGAATTACTAATTAGATAAAGCTTGTCACGAAGAAAACGCGTTGCAAGGGAGTGATAGTCCTTGAAGGATTCCAACAATCCTGATGATCCTAGGAGACGAGCTGTTTCCAAGTTACTGGATAATACCGAGCTGTTATTGAGAGATTTCATATCAGTTCGGCCATCCGGGCTCAAGAACAAGACGAAACCGAACTCCTAAGAGAAGTGTCCGATTATCAGTAACAATAAAATAATCCAAATACTATTTTATAATAGTAAAGTCAAAAATGCCAAATAATTGCATTTTTAGTCATTGGCACATGTGGAAATTGCTGACTCAGTAGATGATTGATCAATCACCTGCTAGGGAAAAGGGTAGGAGGAGAATAAAATGGAGTACAATTTGTCGAATATAAAGGAATAATATAGTATTTGACTTTGCTGAGTCAGCAATTTCTACATGCGTCGATGATCGAAAATACAATTATCTGGCATTTTCGACTTTACTATTAAAAAATAATACTTGAATTATTTGATTGTTATCAATAGAAATATAGTGAGCATAATGTTACTTGTGTGAAAATTGAGTGACCACGAATAAAATTATTCCTTTTAACTTAATACTACATGGGCTCCATTCAGTCATTGACATGGACAGGTAGGTGAACGTAAAATACACCCGTCAAATATCGGAATATCTATTTTCCGGCTTTTATAACTTTTATGTTGTTATAAAATAATTATGAAATTATTTTTTCGTTATAAATCGTATAATAATAATCATGTCGTTACAATCACTAAAATTGAGTGATCATATAACTCTATTAGTATTAAATCTATCTTTATATATAGGCCTGCATTTTATTTGCAGGTAATTTGTGGCCCAATTGCAGTATTAGACCCAATTTATCTGATCGAATATGTTGGGACTACTTAGTAATAAAAGCCCCGTCCAACTAACATCTATTATCTCAATTTCCCTTTTAATATATAATATATTTATATTGCAAGTAAAGATTTCCATTAGATATTAAAATGCAATAATGATTTATTGTTACAGTGATGGAAATGGAATGGAGAAATTTCCCTGGTAGCAAACCGAGATACTCGTACTGTCTTTTTGAAAAAATTGAACAGTTCATGAATCACCAAGATCAACTATTTCTTCTTCTCCCTCAACTTGAGTATAGGAAGCAAAAGCATTTCTAATAGCAAAAATGTGCCCAGTCTATCACCCATTTTTTTCACATCCACAATATTGGCTTGAGAAAGACCGCAATAATTATGTCATTTACTTTGATCAAATTTGTGTTTGACTTAATAGGATTGCCATTTTTCCCATTAGCGGCATAGTGGCCTAATTTGGCGCACACAAAATAATTGTCTTTCTTCCTAAAATTAAAATTACTAGTTTTGGACTTGTAAACATATTTTCAAAAGACATCAAATTAAGCATTAGAAAGAGTGGTAATAATTGTATGCCTACATACTTATTTGCATGATCACATAACTCCAATTGATTAGTGGAGGACTCGTATAGTTTAGAATCGGTGAGAGAAAAATCCACTCCATGCATGTCTGAAAATGAGAAAGACCCATTTTTATCACCTCTTGAAATTGCCACTATTAAAAATATTTAATTTAATCCTACATTTTTCTGATAAATTACAACTCCACCATAGAGTGCAGTATAGCATAAACCATTGTAACTAAATATGAAATAAGACCAATAACCACTAATACACATAACGAAACAAAAGCAGTCAAAGCATCACGAGTCCCACAAGACAGCTTTCCCACCTTAATTTCCAGCAGTAAGGCAACTGAAGCAGTTAACAGACCAACTCCAGCAGTAGATGCCACTACCGAAACAGATAAGAAGAAGGCCCGCCACGGCTTGAGACGGAGATCATTTGGGTGCTCAGAATGGAAAATGTTGACATAAATCTTCACTGATTTGGCTATGAAGCTGGAACATACGAAACAACCAAATGACAGAATTTCAAGAACTATAACTTTCCTTGCCAAGCCAGAGCCCGGTAAGCATTCGGGTCGGATCCCAGGAGCATGTAGATTGGTAGATGACAAGGACAACCCTACAAACACGGCTACTGTGAGAAATGAATTTACGCTCACCATATCATCCAGTGTTTTTAGTAGGATATCTTTGTGCTTGTGGTCCTTGGATGGAGGAGTTCCTTTGTTTCTAAAATCAACACAAATTAAAATTGTTGGTCAGAATATTAAGTATGCAAATAAATTGAATTAAAGAAAATAAGAGATACAGAATTACCCATCCTTCGCCATTTCTTATTGAATTCTGCTCAAGATCTCTCTGTCTGTGAATTATATATGTTAATGGAGTCGAAGCACTATTTTGGAGGGGAAATGGACGCCCAGACCCGATTTATAATTCAACCAAACCATTAGTTAATTTATCCTCTAACGTATAGATTTTGGGCATGTGGCAGTTAATTTAATTAATGGATATGTCAAATTTCCCATCCTAACCTTTTTTTTGTTTCCAATGTTGTCAAGTTGTCATTTAATCATTTTTTCTGCTTTGATCATTTAATGCTGTCAACGTCATTTAACAAGAGAGCCCCAATTACCACTCTTTAATGGTCAGTGAAAAGCAGGACTAATTATGGGAGTTGCAATTATTGGTGTGCTAATTTATGGTATAAAATATATATAGGAATAAATGTCAAATTTGTTGATGAGCTACTCGAGATAATATAAATTTGATATTTATTTTTTTTAAAAGAAATTTCCATATCATTATTAAAATATATTATTTTACATAATTTAGTAACAGATTTGGGAGAAGAGGTTGATGATATGTTGAAGTTTCTAAATTAAGAATCGTACTTGACTTAATTATCAATTAAGTCATTCTGGTTTGTTTAGTTTATTTAAATAAGAGCTGGAAATCTGTATTAATTAGCAGTGCGGCTGCTGACTTCCGTTGACTCATCTCCGTCTCTTTCATTGCCAATCCCAGTGTTGCAAGTAATTTCTGCTCTCTCTCTCTCTCTCTCTCTCTCTAACCAATCCCAGTGTTACATAGATTTTTTTTTTGGAGAATAATTAGCTGTATGGATCCAAACCAATATTCTGATGATCAGCGACAATTGCTTAGAAATGAAGAAGAACAGATTGAAAGTGATTATGAGAAGGACTTTGCCAAAGGAGGTTGGATCTCGTTCTGCAATTTGTTTAATAGAAATAGAGCTAGAACTGCTCCAAATCGGACCGATTCGCTCGATCAACTTCCACAGTATTATAGCTTTCCAACATTTAATGATGGTAATTGATATTTTATTTAAAACATTTCAATGGTATAATATTATCATTCAATATTTAAAAATTGTGAGAAATTTGTCCTTAATATTTAATAAATAGGACAAATTTACATTTAGTGTTTCAATTAGTTTAATGTTGTCCTCCATATTTTAAAATTTGAATAAATTTACCGCTTTTATGCTATGTATTAATATGTATGTTTGAATAATGACTATTAAAAAAATGTTAAAAAATAGGTAAAATTTTCAAATTTTCAAATATAAAAAATAATTTTGTGATAATTGAAACATTGAAAGTAAAAATTGCATTTTATATGGAACATTACGAAGAAATTTACACATTTTGTCTTTTTTCTTTAGGTTGAAAAAGAGTGGTGAAATCAAATGGATACCACTGTTATATTTTGATGGATGTCAAAAAAAAATAAATAAATAAAGATAAAGATAAAGATTTCACCTACTTTCAAATGGATACCACTGTTATATCCTAAGAAATTGCAGTTGTGCCATCATATATTTGGAAAAGGTATGTGAAATACATGAAAAAGATAGTGTTTTGTATATTGGTAGTAATTAATTACTGATAAATGAAGAAAAGCATTATGCACGGTTTGAGAAAGGAATTGAAGGCATGCGAGGCGGAGGGATAAGAAGGATAATAGTTCCTCATGAACTTACATCAAAAGTACTGAGCATCTTCATTCTATTTCGCATGTTATTTTGAACACTTAATAATTATCTCAATTCAATCTTGCACATCACAAAGATTTTGAAGTTGAAGGCGATGCAATTTACGACGTGGAGTTGCATCAAGTTGGTTCCTCGCTTGCCTGTGTCCTGAGGAAAATATTTGACGATAAAAATGAAGTTGATTTCACCTAGATCAGTTTTTCCATTCCTCAGCCCAACTGAAGTTACTTGCCAGCACGTGTTGAGAGTTCGTTATTATATGCAATATATTTTCTCCATATATATATGAGGCCCTAGTGTATGATTTCCACTATATTCGTTAAAAACTGGCCCAATTTTTCCATGTAAAACGTTTGAATGCTGTACCACAAGCGACATGTACGTGACATATTATTATTATTTGTTCAGCATTAACTAATTTAATAATTTTTTTTCAGCAACTTGCAACTATAAAACTCAAAAATATTAATTCATAATTAAACATTACTAGATTACTAGTGATTATTGTTGGATTTAGTAGGTTGCATGCATCATATATATATATATATATATATATATATATATATATATATATATATATATATAAGAACAATTTAAATTTTTTAATCAAATTAACTTAAATTTTGCCATGAAATTATATTAGCTAACTAAAAGTTGAAAAGTCACATTTGGAGTTTTATTGATCAGTTAATTTTCCTTTATACCGGATTATCGCAAATCACAGTATCCAACTTTCAAACACCCCTAGTAATTGTTCATACCAAATAAGAGGTAAAAAGAACCAATATAGGATGACAGCAAGGCTGCCAAATTTTCCTATGGCTACCAAGGAAAATTTCGGCTAGGGAGAGAAAAAACAAAATTAGCTCAAATCCCACCATAATTAAGCTTTTATACTTAGGTTAAAATCCTATGTCCAATAGGATCAGGACTCTTAAAAATTCTGGAGATTAATTTTAGATTTTATTATTAATTATTAAATTAATTTGGCTTAATTAAATCAAGTTCAGACCTACTTCACAAGATTTATGTGCGGAAGACTGCAGACTGAGCTTTCATGCGCAGATGTAGATTTAATTATCTAAATAGATTTTAAATCCAATCAAATTAAATATATATGGTCCATAACACTTATGAATTATATTTAATTTAAATTGGTCCAAAAAATAGGCCATTAAGGCCTTCTACTCTGCACAGGATAATTTTCTTCTAGGCCTGAAATTAAGTCTTCATGTAATCTAAAAAATATTATTTTACTTCTATAACACTTATACTCCAATAATATTTTATTTCAGATTATAATGGACCAGTTTGCTCCATTATTATAGATCTTGCGCAGAAAATTCTACAGAATTTTTTTGGCGTATGTTTAATTAATTAAACTTCTTTAACTAAGTATTTTCTTCTTCATTATCTCATTCAATAATAACATCAAATATTGTTATTTCTTTCATTTTACCAAGATGCCTTTTCTCTATATGTGCGTGACTCGTTGGATTTTCTGTTGGGCTTGGCAGTACATACATAATTGCAATTAAAGAATTGCATGATTTAGACTCTTTAAATTATTATATTAATTCTTTGATTAATATTTATATTTATGTTAATATACAAATCACGAGAGACTTTTAGCCAAGTATCATGATTATCCAAGTGATAGAAAAGTCAAGTAATTTTGACTGAACCCTTCCATAGAACAGGTGCCGTACAATTACTCATTTTACCATACTTTTATTATCTCATTCGGGTTTCGAGTATGAATTTTTTCAACTCACATAAACCTAAATATAGTTGTTCTAATAATTTGACCATTGTTTTGCAAAATGCTCATTGTGTATCTCATCTACTTTGGCATTCTACTCTGACCAGAGATTCTCTGAACAAGGGTATTATTGAACTTATGAGATAACTCCCATAATAAATCTGAGATGGTGAATCATTTATTGATCACTCAACTATTTTCAAGTAGGTCATGATATACCCAAACTTCTGACTATGTTCACCCCTCGATAAAGGTAAGTAGTTCTTAAGTTAAAATGTATCATTCGCTACTTAAGATAGCTTTGGTGATCTCAAGTTTGAGAATACTTGCACCACTGTTATGTAGAGATTTCTTACTGACATAGATTTAATATCTATGTGAGGATTCTTATGGCAGGTCTCCAATGTATTTGTTCTTTTAACAATCATCTAAATGTTAGCTTTGATCATCTCCATGATCACAGTTATACGAACAATTGCTTGAACCATTCAAGAAGTATAACATATGCTAGTCTATCCATATTAACAATATCCTGTCTTATTAATACTATGACTAGGGATATTTAGGTATTGATATATTTACAAGCAATAGGCATTTCACATCATGAACTCTTTCATGATTGCCTTTGCATTGTATTTATAATACCAATGATTATATTTATTAATTTAAGATTTAATATCAAGTCATATGTAGTCATAACATAGCATTAATAAATGAATATTACCTTCTCATAAATTAAAATGAGTTTATATATACATGATATAATTTCCTATTCATACACCTAACAATCCCCCACTTGTATTAAAACCAATCACTCATGTGTCTTAAGTCCAAAATATTTACATGATGATTGTACTTGCTTTGGGATAATATTTTAATGAGAGGATCCGCCATATTGTCATCTGTGGGGACCCTTTCTATATTCACATCATTTCTTGCTATTATCTCTCAAATGAAATGGTAAAGTCTGAAAACATGCTTAGATTACTAATGAGACCGTGGCTTATTTGCTTGCATAATGGCTCCATTATTATCACAATACAAAAGTATTGGATCAACAATGCTGGGAACTACTCCTAGTTCAATAATGAACTTCATAATCCACACTGCCTCCTTAGCCACATTTAAAATAACAATGTACTTAGATTTTGTAGTAGAATCAGCAGTCGTTTCTTCTTTGGAACTTTCCAACTGACTGCTCCTCCTTTCATTATAAACACAAAACCCGACTGTAATTTATAGTTATTATTGTCTGACTGAAAGCTAGTATTAATATATCCTCTTCTAAGTAAATCACCCTCTTCATATACCAAAAATATATCCTTTATCCTTCTCAAATACTTAAAAATATTCTTGACTATATTCTAGTGTTCCTCTCCATAATTGGATTAGAATATAATCGTGACACTAAAAGCAAATTCTACATTCGGATGGGTATATAGCATAGCATACATGACAGAACCGATTTGCTAATGCATATGGTATTTTATTCATTTTCTCTCTATCCTCTTATATATTATGACATAGAGATTTTGAAAAGTGTTTCCCATGTACCATGGGAATAAATCTTTTTTTAGAGAGATCCATATTAAACTTCTTCAATACTTTATCTATGTATGTAGAATGTGAAAGACCTAGCAACCTATTGGATTTATCTCTATAGATCCTAATTTCCAAAATATAAGATGCTTCTCCAAGGTCTTTTATTGAGAATTGTTTGGATAACCAAATGTTAACTAAATTTTAAGTTGATTTTTTCTAATTATTTTAAGGTAAAAGATTCACGTTACAAACTTTAGGAGACACTACAAGAAATTTGCGAAATAGAAACAGAAAAATAGCAACGAGAAAAAAATTCCGTGCTATTTTCGGTCAGGTTTTACTCAAATAGCAACGGAAATTTTTTTCGATATTTTCGGTCGCTAAAAGAGGAGGGAAAGTTTGGCGCGTAAATTTAGCAACAGTTATTAGCAATGGAATTTAATTACCGTTTGCTAAATATGGCGCGAACAAAGTGCGGGAGACATTTGGAGCGAAAAATAGCAACGAAAAATTTTTTCCGTTGCTAAATGGAGAAATTTAGCAACCGAAAATAATTCGGTTGGTAAAATTGAAACAATTAGCAACGAAAATTATTTCGGTTGCTATATTTTTATAATTAACGATAAATTTGCAACGGATATTAAAATCCGTTGGTAAATGGGCATAAAATAGCAACCGAAATTAAATTCGGTTGCTAATGTCGATACCTTTAGCAACAGACCAGTTTTTCGTTGCTAAAGGTTCCAAAAATAGCAACCGAAAATTTTTCGGTTGCTAATTTTTGAAGAAATAGCAACCGAATCAATTTTCGGTTGCTTATATTGGAACGTTTAGCAACGGAAAATAATTCAGTTGCTATTTATTTTGTAGTTAATAAAACTTTGCAATGGAATTAAGAAACGGTTGCTAAATCATGCGAAAATAGCAACCGAATTAATATTCGGTTGCTAATATTGAAAATATAGCAACCGAATATTAATTCGGTTGCTATTTGTATAATTTGCAACGGATTCATACAACCGTTGGTAAATTATTCTAAAATAGCAACCGAATAAATTTTCGGTTGCTATATTTTGTAGTTAGCACTATATTGCAACGGAATTTGAAACTGTTGGTAAATCTAAAGAATAGCAACCGAATTTTATTTCGGTTGCTAATATTGAAAAAATAGCAACCGAAATAAATTTCGGTTGCTATTATGTAAAAAAGTTGTCCACATGTCTTGCAAATAGCAACCGAAATTTATTGGTTGCAAAATTTTTTGTGTTAAAAATACCAACCGAATTATATTTCGATTGGTAATAAGTCAACGATAGCAACCGAATTGCTTTCGGTTGCTAAATCTTAGGGATTAGTATCCTATTTTGCTTCATTTCTTTTTCATCCTATCCCTTACGCCGACCCCTTTCTTTCATATCTCCATCGTCGCCTCTGCTTCCCCTATCTCGGACACCGCCGACCGCTGCTCCCCCACTGCCTCCCCCGATCTCCGACCGCTCCCCCAATCCCTTGAGCCGACTCCTCTCCCCCACCGCCTTGCCCTCTGCTCCCCCGATCTCCGACGCCGCTGTTGCTCCACCAATCTCCGATGCCGCCGTTACCCCACAGTACAGATGCATCAAACCTGCCCACCGCTGCTCCCCCACTGCCTCGCCCACCCCCACTGATTACGGGTAAGTATTTTTTACAAACATCAATGCATTCGTTTTTCAATTTTGAACTTTTCTCTTTAATAAAAATTTGATGTCTCTCGCATTCTTTTTATTTTTTGTGTTTTTTCATTTCACTGCTTTTTAATAGTCTCATTTCTTTTTTCCATTTCTTTGCTTTTTAAGAGAGTTATGTTTATTGATGTAACATATCTATGTCCTTGTTTTTTGTGTTTATGCATGTTAAATTTGTGAATCTGTTTTCTTCTGTAACTAAAATTAATGGAAGCTGTCCCAATTATTGACCCACTTATTTATTTATTATTGCCTGAAATGTAGGTGCTGAATCGATAGGTAGTGAAATTCGAATTTGCCACCATAAAGGTATTTTTGCATTGCCCAACTTGCTTTGCTCTGTGCACGGATGTGTTTGCTTACAATTTCTAAACTTTCAATGTGCTACTGTTATCATAATTCTGTTCTATTGAATGTTTGAGGCTGGAACTTAATTTTTCTTTTCTTTTCATTTCATATGCCCTCTTCCACTTAATGCTTTCATAGCAACCCATGTGACCTATTTGCTGTTCCAAAGTACTTTGGAAAATGTATAATGTGGTTATGTAATTTGGGTGCTAATTTTGCAATTATGACAAATTATTGGCATAATTAATAATAAGAAGAAGAGCACTTAATTTTCTTCTCAACTGCCTTGATGAAAAGGGTTTGATTAGTTTGACAAATTAAATAATTCTGCAAATAGGCGGGGAGGCTGAGATGGTGAGAGTTTAGCTGTGCACACTGGAGGAACTTTGAGCCATCACGAGCATGCAGAAAATTTGGTAAGTATCTCAATTTTATTCATCAAATATATAATTTTTATGGATAATAATAGCTTTAATATATGTCTGTTAAATGGATGGGTTTGTTCTGAAGATAAGTTTTTTATTTAGCTCTCATTAGTTGCATTATTTCTCAAGAAAGTACACACGCCAGTTGATGTCATGCATTTTGTCTTAAGATTTTAATCACAATTTACAAGTAAAATAAGTATTGTATATTTTGTGGTTGTATGATGATCGGCGTTTGGGAAATGTATGAATATAGGATGAATATATTGTTGTGCCCTTGTCGGGGCTGTGGAAATTTCTATTTGCAAGTTTGGGTAGTACAATTTACAAGCCGTTGTAATGCCGAAATTTATACCAAATGAATAGTAATCACGATAGTTATAGATCATTAATGTAAATGTTAAGAATGTGTAAAATGTGTCAAATGAATAAGTGCATAAAATGTTAAAAAGTTTTTAGAATAGTATATCCATTTCCAACTTTTCATGTTAGTTGCCTGTTTAATGTCTTCGCCTTATATACTTAATCCTTCAATACTCAAATTTTATCTTCTTAAAGTTCTACTTTGGTTGATTGCATGATTTTGCTTATTAAATTTTGCAAAGAAAACATATTGTTGTCTACATTGAATTTAGAACACTTTCATTTGTATAAGTATGCTTATTTTATACACGGATTAGATTTTTCATTTGAGCTAGTTTGATCTATTTGTTCAAATACTGATTAATAAGTAGTTTAGTTTCAGCCATATGCTTACTTGGAATATTATGTCAACTTAGTTATGTAATGTTGTGGTTGTTAACAATAGGGATTAGATTTCAATAATTGTTTTTAACATGCTTAACCAACATGTTCCTTAAATTGCTTCTTATGCAGGCAAAGTCTTTGGGTAGGAAGCCTACATATCCTGAATTATTTATGCATACTCATACAAAGAAGCATGATGGGCAGACATTCGTCAATACCCACTGCAGACATCTCAATGTATGTAAATTTTATACATCATTATTAATTATTTTAAAAAATTATAGCTAATTAATTGTAATTATTGTAATGGCAGGAGCAAATACAAGATACTCTCACTCAACAGCGGCAGAACTCTGAAAGTGTTGATGAGAGTCGTGTATTTCTAGAAGCAGTTGGTGGTAAGAATACTCGTGGAAGGATTTTTGGTTTAGGGTCAATTGCAAATACTTGCCATTCAAAGTCCTCTGCATCATCCATTCCTGCATGTAGTAAGTGGTGTGAGTCTTCTCAGAGAGTTTTTCAGTTAGAGACCACAATCGCTATGTTGATGGATTCTCTAACGCAGTTAAAGAATCGGGTTGAAGATTTGAAAACACATCGTGATTCGCAGCCAGATCGGCCTCCTTCACCTCCACTTATGTAGCATTTGCAATATATCGTTATTTGTATTGAATTTATATTGTGTTTGTGACAGTTTTACCAGTTTTTACTTTACACTGATGTTATACTGAATTTACTTTTGTGATGTTTTCCGGATTTTTATTTTATAATATTATAATATATTTTTGGGATTTTAATTATTGTGTATTATAATTTGAATATGAGATTATATTATCTATAAGCATACATAATTAATATATACAGGATTTGAAATATATTAATTTAAAAAATATTTTTTTTCCTGTTGTAAATAGCAACGGAATTACACTTTCCGTTGCTAAAAATAGCAACGGAAATATTAGCAACGGAAAAATTATTCCGTTGCTATTTTTAGCAACGGAAAAATAATTCCGTTGCTAGCGTATTATTTTTATCTAAAAATATAAATCTTATACTGTTGAAAATAGCAACGGAAACGCGTTTCCGTTGCTAAATGAATTATAATTATTTTAATAAAATTTGAAAAATAGCAACAGAAATGGTTTTCCGTTGCTAAAAATAGCAAGGGAAACGCGTTTCCGTTGCTACATGAATTATAATTATTTTAATAAATTTCGAAAAATAGCAACGGAAATGGTTTTCCGTTGCTAAACTAGCAACGGAAACATAATTCCGTTGCTATTTTTAGCAACGGAAATAATTTTCCGTTGCTATTTCGGTTGCTGTATTAGAATCAAAATTAGCAACGGAAAAATTCGTTGCAATTTCGTTGATGCTAAATTTAGCAACGGAACCGTTGCTAAATTTAGCGTCGAACGAAATTGCAACGGATTTTTCCGTTGCTATTTTTCGTTGCTAATTTTAATTAGCAACGGAAAATTAGCAAATTCCGTTGTTATTTTCCATTGCTATTTTGTAATTTTAGTGAGATAAGAAGTGGCTTGCAAAATTAATAAATGCAATGTTTTTTTTAGAGCATAAGTTAAGGAGGCTTTATTCTTTTTTATGCCTTAAATTTGTTTTGAGACCTCTAAACATTATGTACTTGTTTTATAAACCATGTATATTTCAAAACATGAATTATTGGCATCAATCTATTGAGATTCTAAAATTTTATTCCTTTATATTACGTCTTTAAATTTTTATCTCTGTATATTTGAGGCTCAATTTTTTTAAATCAAATATAAACCAGTTTTTATGATTAATTTTATTCATGGTCGCTGAATTTTGGCAATAGTAATGATATGGTCACTATTCTACTAATTATAACAAATAAATAATTCTACTATTATTTTGTATCAGAAAAGTGGATTAATTATGTAGGTAGTCACTCAACTATTGCACTTGTTACATTGTGATCACTTTACTTTTATTTTCAAAATAAAAAATTACTTGTTAAGTGCCTAAAATTGCTTAGTTTGGCTTATTTTTCCTTATTTTTATGCACTTATTTCCAGCTTGTTTTGGGACTTTTCACTTGTTTTGTGTCTTTTCTTTTCGTAGGACCAAAATGGTGAGAATGGAGCAAATTTGAGTTAAATGGAGTAAACTTGGAGCAATCATGAAGATTCACAGAAAATTGGGAGCAAATAGCTAATTTTAGAGTTAGCATTGCCTAAGGCTAAGGGGCAATGGTAAGCAGCTGTCTTGCCCAAGGCTAAAGAGAAACGCGCAGCAGATGTCAGCTTTTAAATTTTTAAGCCCGAAGTTGCCCTAGCCGCCAGCTGGACTTCATCAAACTTTCTAAGGATAATTAGGCTTTAATTTAAGAGATAAAATGCAGTGTTTTTAGGAAGATTAAATTTTATTTAATATTTTTATTTTATTTTGGAAATTTGGATAAGAATTAAACACATTCCTACCTTATCTAGGATTTTATTCTTATATAGCTAGAAAAGAAAAATGTGAAAAAGATCTTTTTCCTCCTGCAATCTCTGCAACTCCATTTCTGTAATAGAAAGTACTTTTTACTTTTATTTTATTTTGTGAATTTCTATGGATATGTGTGGCTAGGTTACTCTTTTTAATTCAAAGCCAGGTTTTAATTCACCGTGAGATTGTTGTGTTTATTTATTGTTCTTAATTTCATATGATGTTTATGTTATTTACTGGTGTTTAGAGAAACAATATCTCTATTGTTATTTACTTTACGTTTAATGAGGTGCTGTTGTTCATTTAAATAAATGACATACTACTAGTTGAGTTTGCTAAATCCGTAATTGTTTAGTGAAGTTGATAATATGTGGCAATCAGTGTAGCTTCCTCATAAGGGCTGTTACACTAAGTAAATGCATCAATTGGTCTAAATCGAATTCGAGTGAGGTCGGTTAGCTTAGGTTAGGCCTTACTATTCCTTAATGTTGTCAATACATTAAATTCTTGCACGTGTTAAGGGTTATGTTGGCTAGGAATTAATTATAGTCTTACTTGATTGATTCATTAATACGGAAAGATTAGGCCGAGAATGTAGAGCCGACGGCTATAACTGGCCCATTATTTGATTTTTAGATTTACTTTTTCATCAATGATCGGTTGAATTAATCCTGCGTAACGAATATCTTTAACTAGAATTTATCACATATTGAATTTCTTTTGATCAATTTGCTGCTTGTTTGTTTATTTCTTTTAATTCAGCATTTTTAAATTTTTGGTTTATGAAAACTTCCCCTTTTTATTTTTATTATTGAAAATTTGGTTATTTTATAATTAATTTTGTGCTAGTCTCTGTGGATTTGACCCTTTCTTGCCCTATTTATAATTTATTTGATAGGATAATTGAGGTATTTATTTTTGATGGCTTCGACACCCATCAAATTTTAGCTCCGTTGTCGAAAACTAGTCTAACTTGATTTAATTTGTTAATGACCAAGTCTGAAATTTTGAGAGAAATTTTGTTCGATTCGGAGATTAAAAAAATAGCCCGAAGACTAAGGAAGGAGACAAAATTACGCAAGGAACTTGCTGGAACTTCTTCCAAACAGTAGCAAGAGGAAGAGAAAGTTAATTTTACTGAATTTTCAGCCGAAGAATAAGAGGAAAAGATGGAGAAAAGGACTTTAAGAGAGCTACATACTCCACCATTGGACCTACAGTCCCGGTGCATTACATATCCGACAGTAGACACAGCTTTTGAGCTAAAATCTAGATTAATTCATCTCTTACCTACTTTTCGTGGTTTGGAGAATGAAGATCCCCATAAGCATCTTAAGGAATTTCATGTTGTTTGTTCAGGAATAAAGCCGCAAGGAGTTACCGAGCAGCAAGTGAAGCTGAGAGGCTTTCCCTTCTCCCTAGCTAACTACACAAAGGACTGGTTGCTGAATTTACCACCTGGAACCATCACCATGTGGATTGACACGGTAAGACTGTTCTTAGATAAGTTTTTTCCAATATCTAGAGCTGTTATAATTCGTAGGAAAATCAGTGGGATTAGATAAAAAGATATAGAATCTCTTCACAACTCCTGGGAAAGGTTTAAGAAACTTTGCGCAAGCTATCCCTAACATGGCATTACTGAGTAGTCCCTTATTCAATATTTTTGTGATGAAATGTTGAGTATGGAGAGGAAAATGATAGATGCAGCAAGTGGTGGAAGCCTCAATAACAAAACTCCAACTCAAGCCCGTGAGTTAATACAAAATATGGCAGCCACCTCTCAACAATTCGGAAGATATCAAGACCCCCCAAGAAGAGTACACGAGGAAAATTGTTCTTCCATTGAAGATAAACTTAATGTTCTAACTATTCTTGTGCAAAATACGGCTTCAAGTATATCTTCACAAGCAAGAGTGTGTGGAATATGTGCATATGCTCGACATCCAACAGATATGTGTCGCACACTTCAAGATGACTCGAAAGAGCAAGTGAATGGGATGGGTGTATATTCTGGACAGCCCTATAGGAAGCATGATCCTTATTCAAACATATACAATCCGGGGTGGCGAGATCATCCCAACTTCAGCTATGGAGCGAGGCAGCAAAATTCACAATAACAATTTTAACCAAGACAACCACAACAGCCCTCTCAACCAGCTCCTAAACAAGGTATGAGTCTTGAAGACATTGTTCATTCTTTAACCACCAATATGTAAGATCTTTAGCAGAATGCAAAGAAATCAGATTCAAGGATTCAGAATTTGGAGACACAAATGAGCCAAATAACACAATCTTTGAGTAGAATATAGTCCTAAGGACGTTTGCCCTCACAAACTATAGAGAATTCGAGGCAAAATGCGAGTGCAATTATTCTAAGGAATGAAAAAGAGCTGGAACAGCCCCTACCCAAGGGAGAAAATCAGCAAAAGCCAAGGGAAGTAGAGAGAGGCAAAAATTGAGCAGAAGGTGTGGCACACAGGTAAAATTTTAGATAGACCCCTGTTTTAGTTGTGTATCCCCCATTTTCTGAAAAAAGGAAAAAAAGGAAAAATACATCTTTGAGATATTTCGTAAGGTTGAGGTAAATATTTCTTTAATTGATGCTATTAAACAAATACCGAAATATGCAAAATTTCTTAAAGAACTTTTTACTAACAAGAAAAAATAGGCTGGCTATGAAAAAATTACTGTGAATGAAAATATTTCTGCTGCTATTCAAAGAAAAATTCCCAAAAAATATAAGGATAAAGGTATGTTTGCTATTTCCTGTAAAATTGGCAATTTAATTGTTAAAAGAGCTATGTGTGATTTAGGTGCATCTATAAATGTCATGCCTAAGTTTATTTATACCTCTTTAAATGATGGACCCTTAGAAGAAACAGGAATAGTTATTCAATTGGCAAATAGGTCAATAGTTTATCCTGAGGAATTGTTAGAGGATGTGTTGGTTCAGGTTAATGGTCTGATTTTTCCTGTTGATTTTTATGTGATCGACATGGAAGATGAAGGAAACTCAAGTGATTCATCTGACATTTTATTAGGTAGGCTATTTCTTCAAACAGCTAGAACTAAAATTGATGTGTACAAAGGTACTCTTACGATTGAATTTGATGGTGAAATAATGCAATTCAATGTGTATGATGCTATGAAATATCCATGTGAGATGTCTTTTGTATGTGGAATTGATGTTATTGAACCATTGACTCAAAAGTGTTTGAAATGAGTGGGACTGACAAGTTACAGGTTACTTTAAGTGAAAATATTCATAGGGACAGATTTGATACGGTCGAAGAAGAGCTAAATATTGAAGAAGAGCTGCAAGAAGCAGTGATGGAGTTGGATGCTCTGAAACCGGTCGTACGTACATCTGATCCTTTTAAATTAACTAGCCCTAACAAAATGTTTTTACCATCTGTGTTGCATGCACCAGAATTGGAATTTAAGGTGTTGCCAAACCATTTGAAGTACGTTTATTTGGGTGAGGAGAAAACACTTCCAGTGATAATTTCCAATAAGCTGAAGCCTAAGGAAGAAAAGCTATTAATCTAAGCTTTGAGAGAGCATAAGGAGGCAATTGGATGGACCATTGCCAATATAAAAGGCATAAGTCCCTCTACTTGCATGCACAGGATTCAATTAGAAGAAGACATTAAGCCCAGTAAGCAAGCACAAAGAAGGTTCAATCCACCAATGATGGAAGTGGTAAAGAAGGAAATAGAAAAAATGCTGGATGGAGGAGTGATATACCCGATTTCGGATAGTAACTGGGTGACTCCAGTCCAAGTCGTACCCAAAAAGACAGGAATTACGGTTGTAGAAAATGAAAAGGGAGAGATGGTGCCCACCCGAGTCCAAAACGGGTGGAGGGTTTTTATAGACTCCAGGAAGTTGAACGCCTCTACTACAAAAGATCATTTTCCACTTCTTTTTATTGATCAAATGCTAGAAAGACTTGCTGAAAAATCTTTTTACTGTTGTCTTGATGGTTATACAGGTTTTTATCAAATATCGGTGGCACTTGAAGACCACGAGAAGACCACTTTCACTTGCCCCTTTGGCACATTTGCCTACCGAAGGATGCCATTTGGACTTTGCAACGCTTCAGCGACTTTCCAATGATGTATGGTAAGCATCATTTCAGATTATGTTGAGAAAATAATAGAAGTATTTATGGATGATTTTACGGTTTATTGTAATTCATTCTATGAATGTCTGTCTAATTTAATCAAGATTTTGAAGAGATATTTAGAGTCTAATCCAGTTCTTAATTATGAAAAATGCCATTTAATGGTAGACCAAGGGTTGATTTTGGGTCACATTGTGTCTTCAAAAGGGATAGAGGTAGATAAGGCTAAAATAGATGTTATTTAATCTCTTCCTTACCCTGCAAGTGTGCTGGAGGTTCATTCTTTTCTTGGACATGCAGGTTTTTATAAACGTTTCATCAAAGATTTCTCCAAAATCACCCAACCTTTGTGTAAATTATTGCAAAAGGATGTGGCATTCGAATTTGATCAAGCATGCAAGGATGCATTTGATGAACTAAAAGAAAAGCTGATCTCTACACCCATTATCTAGCCCCCTAAATGGGATTTTCCCTTTGAAATAATGTGTGACGCCAGTAATCATACAGTAGGGGCCGTCCTTGGCCAAATAATTGGAAAAAATCCACATGTGATTTATTATGCTTCAAGAATACTGGATAGTACCCAAAGCAACTACTCAACAACTGAGAAAGAACTCTTAGCTATTGTTTTTGCTTTTGAAAAATTTTAGACAATTTTTGTTGGGTACTAAAGTAATTGTTTTCTCTGACCATGCAGCTTTGAGGTATTTACTGAAAAAGAAGGAAGCTAAACCTCGTTTAATCTGGTGGATTCTCTTGCTTCAAGAATTTAATCTTGAAATTAGAGATAAAAAGGGGTATGAAAATTTAGTGGCTAATCATCTCAGTAGATTGTTGTTAAATAAGGATGCGTTGCCTATAAATGATGATTTTTTGGATGAACATTTATTTTTCATAACAGCTAATAGCCCCTAGTATGCTGATATCGTGAATTTCTTGGTGACAGGTGCTGCCCCTGCAGGCTTTTCCAGAATTGAGAAGGACAAGTTGAAGATAGATGCCAAATATTATGCTTGGGATGAACCTTACTTGTGGAAATACTGTTCCGGTCAAATTATTTAACGATGTGTTCCTAACAATAAAGTTCAGTCTATTTTGAAATTATGTCACTCTGAGGTGTGTGGGGGTCATTTTGTTCCCAAAAGAATAGCCCAAAAAGTTTTAGAATGTGGTTTATTTTGGCCTCATATATTTAAAGACGCATATTTATACTGTAAGTCTTGTGACAAGTGTCAAAGAACATGTAACCTAGGACACCGAGATCAAATGCCACCCGCACCTATATTAATTTGTGAAATATTTGATATGAAGGGCATTGATTTCATGGGTCCTTTTCCTTCTTCTTTTGGAAATACTTATATTTTACTTGCACTAGATTATGTTTCTAAATGGGTCGAAGCTAAGGTCACACAGACTAATGATGCCAAAACTGTGGTAGATTTTATCAAAAATAATATATTTTGCAGGTTTAGCACCCCAAGAGTGCTCATAAGTGACAGAGGGACACACTTTTGTAACAAAATTATGGATGCATTGCTGAAGAAGTATGGAGTTATATATCGATTGTCGATGGCTTATCACCCCCAGACCAGTTGACAAGCTGAAATTTCCAATCGGGAAGCCAAATCTGTGCTGGAGAAAACGGTGAATCCAAATAGAAAAGACTGGAGTTTGAAGCTAGAAGACGCTCTTTGGGCTTATAGGACTGCCTACAAGACACCTATCAGTATGTACCCATATCGACTGGTGTATGGCAAACCATGTCACTTACCGGTAGAGCTGGAGCACAAAGCATTTTGGGCTATAAAGAGATGCAATATGGAGTTAGATGCAGCAGGTGAGAATCGTAAATTAGAGCTCCCAGAACTGGAAGAATTAAGAAATGAAGCATATGAGAGTTCCAAAATTTATAAAGAGAAAACCAAAAGGTTCCATGACAAAATGATTTCTAGGAAAGAATTTCAAATAGGTCAGAAATTTTTATTATTTTATTAACGTTTGAAATTATTTTCAGGAAAATTAAGGTCCAGATGGTTAGGACCTTTTGTTGTTATTAATGTTTTTGCTTATGGTGCAATTGAAATACAAAGTTTGGAGATGGAAAATTTTTTAAGGTTAATGGCCATTGCCTTATGATGGGTTTTTAGCTGAAGGACATGAAGAGACTCAGTTGGCTTTGCCTGGAGGAGAGGTTTAAACCCAGGAACATCTAGCCAAAAACATTAAAGAAAGGCGCTTTTGGGAGGCAACCCAATATTTAGCCTTGCCCAAGGCTAATGTGTTACTAGTTAGATTTAAATTTTAATATTTCATTTTATTTCATTGTCTTCTTCCTCTTCATCTCTTTCTTGGGGAGAACCTAATTCATTTTTGCATTTACAGATAATGGTGGCAATTAACCGACAATTTCAAGGATGATAGCGTTGAATAATTTTTCTGCAAATTGGATTTAATGGCTATGGCAAATTAACACTATTTTTCATGAGGAATGAGCAGTTAATGGTGGTTTCAATGGAAAATTTGCAGGTTCCTAATTTAATTTTATTTAAGTGCAGGCTATTCTCGTTATATCTTTGAGTTTAATACGTTTAATGGGTTATGTTATAAATTGTGGGCCTTTATTTTCTAATGGGTTTTAATTTCATTTTACATGTGCTATTTTATTTTTACCCATTGTCCCCTGTTCAAAATTTTTCTATTAACCTAATAAATTTATTTACTCAATTTGCTTTTACCTTCACAGACCACCAAGAAGCTGCCGACCACCAACCACAGACTGCGCACAGCAAAAGCCTCCTCCACACCCCGCCGTTGCTGTCGCTCCTTCAGATCCGCATCCAGCCCGTCGTTGCGCATCAACCCCTTCATTGCGCGATCCATTGGAGCCATCCAATCTGCCACCGTCGCATGCTCTCCCCTACTCTCCCAACTCCACAAAAGACCATCATGGTTTGACTGAAGAGCCAAGCTCCGGCGAGGCCCAGACGCGGCAGATCCATGACCTCCGCAACACGCGACGACACATCGCTGCAATCGATTCACGAGCACACCAGCGCGCACCCAAGTGCAGATTTGTAGCCCGCTGTGCTAAGCGACGCTAGTCATACGCCCACCATGGTACCACGTCAAAGCAAATGATCCACCTTTAAATCAGCTGCTCAAAAGAAAAAGGGACCGATTACATATAAATCTCGACAAATTGAGATTCCAGAATCTAGCAGTGATGAAGAAGAAGACGTAGCCCCGTCACTAAAGCAAGCACAGTAAGCAGAGGAAGAGAAAGAGGATAGAGAAGAAAGACAACCAGTTCGACCATAGAAATGAGCTCGAATGGCTGCAGGTAAAAGCCAATTTCCACCAACAATGAACGATCTTAAAGGTAATTTAGCTTTTGATAAAGAGATTCTTCGCACCAGATTTCATTTACTTGAGCACAATGATATAATACCTGGTAGATGTCTTGATGAGCCAACTTTGCATGCTTTGAATATTCATGAAGAAGTCTTTCATTTAATTGATGGCATAGGATGGAGGAAATTCTTTACTTTAGATTTTCCTGTCTATGATGCATTAGTAAGAGAATTCTATAGCACCTTTGAGTTTGATCACCAGGGACAAAGATTTAACTTGACCTCACCCTTTGCAATCACTTATAGTCTAATGGGCCAATTTAAATACTGTTCAGTCACTTCTCTTAATATCAAACTAGGATTCATTGATTAAGATTTTTCTAGGTCACATGAATATCTAGACATGCTATGTGACCCACCAGATTTTGATGATGTTGAGGTATATAGATCATTAACTGGTATGTCTGACATTGCATTCATACTTGGAAAATCGAAGGCATATTTAATTCAAAGTCCTGCATTGCGCCTAATTCATCACTTTTTAGCATTTAACTATTCTGCTCGCAATGACGACACCACAGTCGTCACCAAAGCAGAGTTGTTTTTCATGTGGTGTATGCTTCATAATAAAAAGGTGAATTTAGGCTATTGGATTGCGCTTAAATTTGAAAAGCTAACCCTTAAACCAAAGAAATTATTCTTAGGCTCTTTAATTACTTCATTGGCTGTCCATACTGGTTTAGTCGACTTAAGCATAACTAATATGCATAAATCTTGTGATATGCCTCCAATGAGTTTAATTTGTTTGGACAAATCACACTTGCTTCGGTGCGAGAAAGGTGGTGCCATTTTATTTGTGGATGCAAGTCGACTTGCTAGCTTTGAAGAGCGGGTTTTCAAGAAACAAAACAGGAAGGGTGCTTCCACCTCCCACAACCCTACAGCAGCCACGTCCTCCATATTGCCTTCAGATCCTATGGTGTTTACACAAGATGGATACAATATTGGTTCAACTGACCACCACTGTTCAGCAAATGCACAAGAATCTGCATGCTTATTTTCGGCACATGGGGTTCACACCACCCCACTCAGTGCTTCACTGACTGCATACTGCGAGCCTTCCCCACAGGGCAGTCCCTCAACTCTCCCTTTTTGTTTATTTTATTTTGTGCCACTCTTCCCCCCACTGTGATGCGTGCCGAATCCCGGGTCGCCCCGAACGCCCACCTTTAGGGCAATCGAGAGAGGTTCATAAAACTTGTAAGAATTTACAAGGGCGTCTATTTTGGGCAACAAGGAGGTTTTATGGAGTCGCCACAAAATAGAACATTGGGAAAGTTCGTCTAGCCTCAGTGAGCCTAAGACAGCGCTGCTATGTCCATTTTGGGCAAGCCAGAGGGGTCTTGGAGGACCCATTCTAATAGAACATTAGGATGGCCCTCTCGCCTCGTGGAGCCTAGGACTATGCAAGTTAAAGCCTTGTTACGGGACACAAGAGGTGTCTTGAAAGTCCCATTCCAATAGAACATTGAAATGGCCCTCTCGCCTCGTTGAGCCCAAAGACTAGAGATGGTTCAGGACTTCTCATTTATTCATACCTTAGTTAAGTTTACAATTGAGCTTTGAATTTATTGTTTCATCTCTTTTCTCATTCAATTTTAATGCAATTTAATATAACGCAGATGTCAATCATATAATGAAAGCGATAAATAAAGTAAATGAAAGCAAAATAAATTACAAAAAACTAGGGGCGGAATACAACCCCCATTTGTAAATAAAATACAATTCATACATAAATCGGGTTATTTAATAAAAATGAGGACATTGGTCCTCTCATGCATAATTAAAGAAAATAATTTTTAAAGTGACAATTTATTTGTGATGAAAAATCTAGGACATTGGTCCCATTTTTATTAAATAAAACCCAAGTTAGTTAATAGAAATATTTTTGTGATTTTTTAATTAACGTGAATAAAAAAATAGATTTACTTCTTACAAATTACATAATAAAATAAATAAACCCAAAATAATGAAAAGCAATAAAAAAAACAACTCCCAAATGGATCTTCAAATCTTCATGGGCTCCCACTTGCCAAAAACTCACACATAAAAATGAGTATTGAAAAATAAAAATAAATAAAAATTAAGTTAGTAATAAAAAATGAATTAAACATATAACTTGCAAGCAATTAAATTAAGGCAAACAAAATTGCATCATGTATGACAAGTGTAAGCACCGTGTCCCGAGGCAGTCTGGATTAGAGATTACCCGATGAGGAATCAACGTCCGAGTCCGTACAAACGGTTGAGATTCGGAGGTTTTAGTCCCCTGCTTCACGAGAAATGTGTTCTTTCAGTGTTCGTAGGAAAGAGGGAGGAAGCAAGGAATTTTTGGGGTCAACAGGTGTATTTTTTTTCCACCGGCGGTCTGCCCGTCTGTCAAAGGCAAGACTGTCGATCGCTGCGGGTCACCGACGGTCTATGTGATTTTCTGACGCCCGTCGGAGGGACCTGATTTTTCGAAGCACGCAACCTGATTTTCCAGAACACGCAACCTCTCCGACGCCCGTCGGTAAGAGTTACAGGCCCGCCGGTTGAATCCTTGTGTCAGTAGGATTGAACCGATGCCCGTCGGTCACCCCTGGCCTATAAAAGCTTTCATTTCCCACCTAGGAAGGGGTTGGAGAAATTTCTAAAAGCGGAAACTCTGTCAAAATTAACACTTGTTTTCTCTCTCTTCCAACAAACACAAATCTTAAGAAATATCTTTTACTTCAAGAATCAAACCATTAAAAAGGAGCTAAATCTAATTAGTTTTCCTAAGGCTTTGATTCCAAAATTCAGTCTTTTAAAGGATCAAGAAGGAAATAATCTATTTTCCTCATTCTTGGCCTTTCATCTTGTCTTCTCGTGGAGCGTGCGAGACTTTAATCGACACCAAAAATTCAACCAAAATATTATCTGAGGGTAAATATTCCGGACTTCTTCTCCGTATTATTTCATCTTTATTTTTATTCTTGTTTTTTTGCCTTTTTTGCTTTTATCTTTCTTTATTTTGATCCTTTTCATCTCGTTTTTGTGGCAAAAATATGTTTTTTTGCTTTGAAAAAAACAGTTTCGCTGTTATTTTCGGAGATAGCGGTGACCGACGGGTCATCTGTTTCACCGACGCTCGTCGGTCACCCTCCCACAGACGCCTTCTCTCGAGTGAGCGACGGGACACGTTGGTCACCTTGACAAACGCCCGTCGGTCACTCGGCAGTGGCCGTCCCTGGGTTCTGTCTCCATATTTTCAAGCCCCCCTTTTTCTTTTCCTTTTTCTATCTCCCTCAAGTCTTAGAGCTTTATTTATATTGCGATTTTTGTATATTAATACTCATTAACCTTTTGTGAGCATATATGATTTTCTTGGACTGTTCTGAGCTTGAGGGGCGATCTACCATGCTCGAAGGATTCCGTCCGGTTTAGTTTTCTAATCTTCTTAGTTATTTCACTCATTTGTTTATTTATTAATTATTTTATGTACATGAATATACCTTTTTGTATCTCGCTAAATATAAAAATTGATGAATGTTTTATATTTAATAAAGTGAGATTTTCATAAAATTAAGGATCCAATGTCTTATTTTTCATCCAATGAAAAATTCCCACAATAAAAACATCATTTTTATAATAAATGCATCCGAGGACCAAAGTCCCCAAAATAAGTAATCTCCCGTCTTATGTATCTATTGCACATTTATAAATGGGAGTTGTATTCCGCTCCTAGTGTTATTGTATTTTTTTTATTTAATATTCCTTTATTTATCTATCGCTTTAACACGTGAATAAAATGCACTTTTAATTCAATTGCATCGTGTGGAAAGGGAGTGAATTAATGAGTTCAAAATTTAATCATAAAATGATCGATGTAGAAATAGATGAGCAGTCCCGAACCCAACTCTGGTCTTTGGGCTCAACGAGGCGAGAGGTCTTTCCGATCACTCATTGGAACCTCCAAGACACCTCTTGTGTCCTTTTCAAAGACTTAATCAATGAATCATAGGCTCTAAGGGAGAGAGGTTCACCCTCCAAGACCCCTTTTGGTTGGCCCAAAATGGATACATGCGTTGTCTTAGGCTCTCTGAGGCGAGAGAAACTTTCCCAATGTTTTATTGGGTGGCGACTCCATGAAACCTCCTTGTTGCCCAAAATAGACGCACTTGTAAATATCTTTACAAGTTGCCAACGGATCCTCAATTGCCCGATCACCCTCAAGCAGGCGGTCAAAGGGGCGGCCGCGGGGTCCGGTGCGCGTCACAGTGGCGACTCCACTGGGGACTTTTGGTTCGAGACTTCGATTTGAAAATACCTCGATTAAAATTTATGATTAAAGTTTAATTCATAAATTCGCTTTCTCTCATTTCCATATGCATCCCATTAGAGCCTTAGAATATGCTAGATTGGTCCCTTCTTAACCTCGATGCATTCCGAAGCACAACCCTACGTTCACTCAATGTGGGGAAGTGTTAAGGTTAATCACCAGCCCAAGCTTCGTATCTTTTGGTATATAAAATCCGATCGGTCGTTATACTTGTGATGAGCTAGACCCGTCGGTAGAGATCATGCTTGGGTAGCCTTAAAGTAATATCTCCCTCGACCAAAGCTCATATAATGGACATAGATACTTCCACTAGGGGGCATGCGCCATCATACGTTGCTTGTGTAGAGGGTTATTGTGTATTGAATAAATCCAAATAAATTTAGATGTTCACTCCTTAAAGGTTTTCATACCCCGAGGGGCGTGTTTTGGTTTATTCGGATTGTTTAAATACACGATAGCCGAAAATTCATTTGCATGCGCATTTAATAATGAGAGTTCGTGCTTCGCAGCACGCTTTACTCGCTCATTGGGTTCCCCGTTAACTCATGGGTCAAGCCTACCTAGGGAAAGAGCCCGCACGACCTCCTTTTGATAAAAATAAGGTTGGGAGGAATTCTTTTCTTGTGTGTGTATTTGTGCATGTACGTTCTTTTATGAGTAATAATAGTAAATAAAACACATGCACACATGCATTTTGTCTCATGTATAATTCTTTCCATACAATAATAGAACTTATGCTCTCTGTATATAAAATTGCTTGTATAATAATTTGTGAATATGAACATAACATATATTTGTCCTGCATATACATACATAGCAGTGCTTGTCGCGATTCACTATAACATTATGACATCCATAACATCCATCATGCACTACAACCAATACATACGGCCTACATCCCTGAAGGTACGTATCGACATGCGTCATAACATGCACAGACATGTTGCCATCATGATATATAAAAGATCAAAAATCAATAAAAATAATAAATACATTTACCATGTATCATAGCATGTATATATCAGTATGCTCACATTACATATGTCCATAAACATTGTGTGCCAGAATAAACATATGTCACTGCATGTCATAGCGTGCACACATTAGCACACTTCATTAAACTAGACATTATGCACATCATGACACTTTGCATCTCTCACATTGCGTGCCATATATGCATTATCATACATGCGTTATGCCATGCACATATGAATCCTGCATCATGCATGTCAGTCATTACATATATACCATGCCACATTTTGCATGTGCATACCATGTAAATACACGTACTTTGTAGGTGCCACTCATTTCTTGCGACCACTTTCATCTCATGTCTTGTATCGCACACCATAGAAGCTCACTGTACAGAATCATTCTTATCCTGTGTCCCATCTCATGTGCATTATTTGTATATATTTTGCACTTCTATATATGTGAGTTTTGCCACTCCTCGAACTCATTGGCGCACATTTTCGTGCCAGATCATCTTCATCCTACATCACATCTTCATCTTACATTCATATCTCTATTATGTCTAAATCACACCATATGCACATACACCCTGTATTATGAACATTCATTCTCATGTTGTGTCACCTTCATTATATACTGCTTACATGTACACTGCAAGTTTATGCATGCACGTCATTTATCATGCAGTGTTTACACACTCATATTTTTTCGCAAGTGTTTTACGCATACACATCCGTGCACATATTTTGTGTATATATTTTTATACATGTTTTATGCATATAGTTTTTCACACGCATTACTAATAAGCATGACATTATTGCATGCATCTTTTCATGTACATGGTTTTTAATTCATAGTTTGTACATATTTTAAAAAGAAAAAAAAAGAAAATTCTTTGTGCCTACACGATTTTTGTGCATATACATTTTTGATGGAATAAAAAAATATTTTTGTGTAAAGCTGTATCCTAAAACGCTGACATGTTTGCACCTCATTAAGGTATCTCTGATTCAAAGTTTGACTCTGCCTAAGTAGTTCTCAATTATGAATGGATTTGATCTTAACTCTAAAAATTTGAGTTTCATTCCACTTTGAATTAAGTAAGGGATATATATGTTTGGTCTTTAAGAGCTAGATCACGTGAAGATATTTGACCATACCATGTCATTTCTAAGTTCAGAGCACTTTTGACCCGTTTTAAAAATAAACTGAAAAAGCTAGTTGCAATTAGGGGATCGGATGAAAATTCACTAAGAGCACTAGAACCTTTCCAATTACCTGTCGAAGCGATTTCTGGATAAGGCTGAATCTAGAAAATGATTTAGGCACCATTTCTATGTATAGCTCTCTAAATTACCATTTCCTACCCTTGCTTCACAATCGCTTGCAAGCCCGTTGAGCCTTTATTTTGGTATGCTAAATGCGTACCGATTTTATTGTTACACACGTTCAAACCTCTCCCTTCGCTTAAAATAACTTTAGCTTCCCCTTAGAAGAATGGCCGCTCTAGTAAGGATGGATTTACATTACGATATCCGCTTGAGCTATCCAAAAATTGCTCTAGTGAAAGTGGGTTTATGCTTCTGAAAGAGATTTTTAATCATTGATGATCTTTGAGGCTTGACCATTAGCAATCCTTTGGGCCATTAAAAATTGCTCCGGTGAAAGTGGGTCTACACTTCGAAAAAAGAATTTCAATCATCGATAATTTTTTTTTGGGGTTACGAAAAATTGCCCCGGTGAAAGTGGGTTTACCCCTTGAGGAAAAAAAATGAAAGAAAAAAAAAAGAAAGCAAAAAAAAAAACGTAGAGCTCATGATAGTACCCCTTAATGAGTTTCAGTAGCTATCTTTTTAGCTTAATTTTTATGCTGAGCTTAATGAGATCAAGTATTACCAAGTCCAAATTCGAGAATGTCTGGACAGAATGCAATTAGATTGAAAGTGATTCCTTCATCCGAATGAACGTTGCGGCCATTTTTCTCTAGTGACCTGATCCTCCTTTGATAACCATCTACCTGAGCCTAACGTTACAACCAAAGTAAGACCTCTTGATTCTTGGTTTGGCCTTATCTAATTAGCGGAGATGACCTTCTGATAAGGTTTGGTACGTAGGAAGAGGCATATGGTGTTTATTGAGCTTCAAACGAGAAGCCATGAGTGCATTTATGCATTCGAGTTAAGTCTTGTCCTCGACATTGCATCTAGAATTTGCTTTTGAAAAATGAAAAATCTTGTTTTGGCCTTTTACACATACACGCAGAGATTGTGTGGTATGCCTCGTATTTACATGCTGATTTAGTAAACATTGATACTTACGTGTTTACCTTCTTGCACTTCATTGGGAATGGCTCTTGAATTCTTTTGCTGAGATTGAATCCGTTGAGAATGTGGTTTATTCAATATGCTCAAAGGCATATAGAAACTCGAATTTGAGGTGCCTAATAAGTTACACTCATTTTACAATCTTGGGATATTTCTTATCACTACTTATGAAAATGATGCTTTGCATATACCCCAGCAACATCCCTTGTACATATGCTTTCTGCAAATGTTTCTACACATAATTGTGGCAAACATTCTCATAAATAGTTTTACATATATAATTCTTGGTGCATATCTTTTGGCATAAGAGCTTTAGCAAATATATATCATAAGTGCTTTTGACGCATGTGGCTCTTTATGGGCATATCCTTTGCCTGCATCTTAGATTCACGTTTTTTTGCATGCATTCAACACACATATATATGATTTTTCCTACATATGTTTCATACAAATGGTTGTATGTGCACACATCACACACACTCAGTGAACGACTCTTTATCCTTGTCACATGTATGATCATTTGCACATATGTTGCGTGCATAATCCCCTTGTATATATTTCTCATGCTTGAGCCTTTGCATGTTTGTTTTTCTCGTTCATGATCATTTGCAAACATGTGGGAATAACAATCCTTAGCATATGTTCCATAATCTTCCACATGGATGTAAGCCATTGGTACATATGTCATACACATAAGCATACCATTTCATAAATGCATAGCCTTTTAGATGCATTCCATGCATACATGGTGTCCAACGCACAATAGATAATATACATCAGTCTCACATCGACAAGAAAATCTCTCAAAGTCCTCTGAGGGGGCAAAGATCTCAAAGTCCTATGAGGAGGCACAACCTTAGTCCTCTGAGGAGTCAGAATCTAAGTCCTCTGAGGAGGCACAAGTCAGAATCTCAGCCACCCCGCAGCTTGGGTCTTCAACAGCTCCACGGTCCGGACCATTAGCTCCTCCCAGCCAACCATCTACCTCAGGAGCTGGACCTTCTGCCTCTTCATCTCGGTCTCAGACAGTTCATATATCAGATGATGATGATGATCCGGCAGAGGAGCCTTTGGATTATCCACCATTTTAGACTGCATTTTGTATTTTTATTGTCATATTTGTATATATTGTACAAAACCGAATCCTCTAGGGAAAAACATTTGCTGCTGAAGTTATATGTTATTTCCCTTGTCCTTATCTTTAATTCATTTACACTGAAGATGAATGAGTATGTGATCATAACAAGAAAATGATAAGTAACAATGACAACATAAAATATTCATACGCCTAACAATCAAATTATTTTGCACAAGAATTAACAAAAAATCATTTACCATATAGGAACTTGGCTTCACATCAGTCCAGTGACCAATAATCAAAAAGGAGGATGAACAGAGCAAACGCTATGCCCTTCAAGATCACATTCACCCGAAACCAACTTGCAAATCGAATGGGGGTTAGCAAGGCAAATTCAACAAACCGAGATTGTAGTCAGAGAGTGCTACATCTCACAGTTCACACGGTAGTCAGAGAGTACTACGCACCTTGCAGATCGGATGGGGGTTAGCAGGGGAACTTCACAACCGAAGTTGCAGTTAGAGAACACTGCTCTTCACACCGAGATTGTAGTCAGAGAGTGCTACATCTCACAGTTGACGCGGTAGTCAGAGAGTACTATGCACCTTGCAGATCGGATGGAGGTTAGCAGGGGAACTTCACAACCGAAGTTGCAGTTAGAGAACACTGGTCTTTCACCTTGGGACTGTAGTCAGAGAGTACTGCATCTCACAGTTCATGTTGTAGCCAGAGAGTACTATGCACCTTGCAGATCAGATGGGGATTAGCAGGGGAGCATCTCACAATCGAAGTTGCAGTTAGAGAACACTGCTCTTCACCTTGGGACTGTAGTCAGAGAGTACTGCATCTCACAGTTCATGTTGTAGTCAGAGAGTACTACACACCCTGCAGATCGGATGGGGGTTAGCAAGAGAACTCCAACAAGCCGAAGTTGCAGTTAGAGAACACTGCTCTTCACCCCGAGACTGTGGTCAGAGAGTACCGCATCTCGCACCGTGCAGGTCGAGACGAGGCCAGTAGAAACAATCGAAGCTGCAGTTATAGAACACTGCTCTTCCCACCGAGGTCGTAGCTAGAGAACGCTGCATCTCACCAATGCCTTATAGGTTGAGACAAGACCGGTAGGGACATTTCCATCCGTTCGGCAGACTGAGATGAAGTCTACCTGACGAGGGACACGTAAGGTAAGAATCGCTACAGGTACGTTTTTCTTCCTTTTTTTTGTTTCTTTCTCTGAATTTTGGATCATCTAGGCACTCGTACGCTAGTTTTCCCCAAAATTGGGGGCAATTGTAAGCACCGTGTTCCGAGGCGGTCTGGATTAGAGATTACCCGATGAGGAATCAACGTCCGAGTCCATACAAACGGTTGAGATTCGGAGGTTTTGGTCCCCTGCTTCACGAGAAATGTGTTCTTTCAGTCTTCGTAGGAAAGAGGGAGGAAGCAGGGAATTTTTGGAGTCAACAGGTGTATTTTTTTTCCACCGGCGGTCTGCCCGTCTGTCAAAGGCAAGACCGTCGCTCGCTGCGGGTCACCGACGGTCTATGTGATTTTTCGATGCCCGTCGGAGGGACGTGATTTTTTGGAGCACGCAACCTGATTTCTCGGAACACGCAACCTCTCCGACGCCCGTCGATAAGAGTTGCAGGCCCGCCGGTTGAATCCTTGTGTCAGTAGGATTGAACCGATGCCCGTTTGCGTAACTGACACCCGTCGGTCACCCCTGGCCTATAAAAGCTTACATTTCCCACTTAGGAAGGGGTTGGAGAAATTTCTAAAAGGGGAAACTCTGTCAAAATTAACACTTATTTTCTCTCTCTTCCAACAAACACAAATCTTAAGAAATCTCTTTTACTTCAAGAATCAAACCATTAAAAAGGAGCTAAATCTAATTAGTTTTCTTAAGGCTTTGATTCCAAAATTCAGTCTTTTGAAGGATCAAGAAGGAAATAATCTATTTTCCTCATTCTTGGCCTTTCATCTTGTCTTCTCGTGGAGCGTGCAAGACTTTAATCGACACCAAAAATCCAACCAAAATATTATCTGAGGGTAAATATTCCGGACTTCTTCTCCGTATTATTTCATCTTTATTTTTATTCTTGTTTTTCACCTTTTTTGCTTTTATCTTTCTTTATTTTGATCCTTTTCATCTCGTTTTTGTAGCAAAAATCTATTTTTTTGCTTTGAAAAAAAATAGTTTCGCTGTTGTTTTTGGAGACAGCGGTGATCGACGGGTCATCTGTTTCACCGACGCTCGTCGGTCACCCTCCCACAGACGCCCTCTCTCGAGTGAGTGACGGGACACGTTGGTCACCTTGACCGACGCCCGTCGGTCACTCGGCAGTGGCCGCCCTGGGTTCTGTCTCCATATTTTCAAATCCCCTGTTTTTCTTTTCCTTTTTCTATCTCCCTCAAGTCTTAGAGTTTTATTTATATTGTGCTTTTTGTATATTAATACTCATTAACCTTTTGTGAGCATATATGATTTTCTTGGACTGTTTTGAGCTTGAGGGGCGATCTACCATGCTCGTAGGATTCCGTCCGGTTTAGTTTTCTAATCTTCTTAGTTATTTCACTCATTTATTTATTTATTAATTATTTTATGTACATGAATATACCTTTTTGTATCTCGCTAAATATAAAAATTGATGAATGTTTTATATTTAATAAAGTGAGATTTTCATAAAATTAAGGATACAATGTCCTATTTTTCATCCAATAAAAAATTCCCACAATAAAAACATCATTTTTATAATAAATGCATGCGAGGACCAAAGTCCCCAAAATAAGTAATCTCCCGTCTTATGTATGTATTGCACATTTATAAATGGGAGTTATATTCCGCTCCTAGTGTTATTGTATTTTTTTGATTTAATATTCCTTTATTTATCAATCGCTTTAACAAGTGAATAAAATGTGCTTTTAATTCAATTGCATCGTGTGGAAAGGGAGTGAATTAATGAGTTCAAAATTTAATCATAAAATGATCGAGGTAGAAATAGATGAGCAGTCCCGAACCCAGCTCTGGTCTTTGGGCTCAACAAGGCGAGAGGTCTTTTCGATCACTCATTGGAACTTCCAAGACACCTCTTGTGTCCTTTTCAAAGACTTAATCAACGAATCCTAGGCTCCAAGGGAGAGAGGTTCACCCTCCAAGTGACCCCTTTTGGTTGGCCCAAAATGGATACATGCGTTGTCTTAGGCTCTCTGAGGTGAGAGAAACTTTCTCAATATTTTATTGGGTGGCGACTCCCACTACAAAAAAAATTGATTTTACCGACGAACATGTATTCCGTCGGTAAAAGTAATATATTGCCGACGGATTACCGACCAAACTTATAATGCGTAGGTAAGAAAATCAATTTGATAAATGACGATATTTTTACCGACGGAAATAATAATTCGTCGGTATTATTGGCGGAAAATGTTGGCGCCAATTGTTAGCGACCGATTTACCTACGGTTAGTTCCGTCGGTAAAGAATTTTTTCAATTATTTGATATAGTGACGGAATTTCTGTTGGTAATACAAGCATTTTTTTATTTATCTACAGACGTTACGACGGATTTTTAGTCCGTAGGTAATTAAGTGCAAAAAAGTTTTTGGACTAAGGGGTTTAGTTTTAGCTACGGTTTATTTGCGTCGGTAATTATTAATAAAATTTTTTATAATTAATATTAATAAAATATATAATAAAACTATTTAGGGCAAAAAAGCCCCATTTGTCTTGAGTTCCCTTTTTCGTAAACAGCCCTGCTCTTCAAATTTTCTCCTAAGCCCCTCCAACACCCATCCTCGCCGTCTCGACGGCGAGGTTACAGTCACCGGCCATTCACCACCACTACTCTAACACCCATCCTCGCAATCTCTCTCAGTCACTCTTTAACAGTGGTTTTCAAAGCTCTTGACTGCGGTCTATTTTTTGGTGGTGAGTAGTGATCTAGGTGTTAGGAACTAATGCAAAATCAATGTTGTTCACGTTTTTTACCCTGTTCTCGTACGTTATTTTTACTTAGTCAAGTGTCAGTTATCAAGGGTTTTGTTTTTGTGTTTCTTTCATTATCTGATTGTGGTATGTTATTCCCTTAATTTCAAATAATTAGTTATTTGTTTACTTGTATTTAAGGAAGTTCTTAGTTGAGTAAACGTGTGGCTTATTCTCTTCATTTGTGTATGCCTATAAACTGTTTGACAAAATTCTTGTGTTAGACTCTCTGTTTTATTCCTCTTTATTCACTCTCTTTTTTTATTTGACAGATGGTACCTTTTTTTAACACTAGGCTGGGTGTGTGCCATTAGGAGGAGCGGTGGAATGCTTTTTGGAAGCTCTAGCTGGTTAATCTTGGATGCTTCTTTTGACAGTTCCTACATGTATCAGGTGTTCTCTTTTTATTTCCTCTTGGGTTGTCTTTAAATGACCATTTTCATTCGTTTTTATTGTTTTTCTTTTTGGGTTGAATTTGAATCCCTTTTTCTATGAAAAATAAAAGAAATATTTGGGTGCATTTGATTTTTGTTGATGTAATTAATGTTGCTAAATATGTCTTTTGTTTAGATAATTTTGACTCAACTGTTATTGGGATTTCATTTTCCTCTGCTGACTTGAATTTCTTGTAATCTGGCATGGGGATGTGCTGTTTCTTATGTTTATTGGTTTTGTTGGTCAGTCAAGTTTTAGTAGAGATTATGAATGAACACTGTGTCTTTGGGTATTGGTTGTTCCGTTTTTAGTTTGGTCCTGTTGGTCTGTCAAGTTTTAGTGGGGATAATGTTTGAGCTCTCTTTCTTTGGGAATTGGTTGTCCTGTTTTCAGTTGTTGGCATATTTTTTCTAATCTCTTTATGGTCCTGGGTCCTGTTAAATTGTAATTCTATTTTTATTTAATTTTATCAATAATATCAGCAGCTTATTAAGAAAAAGCATACTGTGGCTGTAGTGTTTCTATTTTCTGTATTTATTTTTGTTATTAATGCATACTTTGGCATAACCTTTACCCAAATTTATGCTTCCATTTATCTTTCAGTGTCCTCTTTTTTACATGTTCCTCGTAAAAATAAGAGAAAGATTGATATTAAAAGAAGCTTTGTTAAATCACAGTATATTCTTTTAAATGGACTGCAAAACTGTAAACCCCCACCAAAGAAAAACAAGAAGAACAAGAATAGAAATAGTAAAAAATAGAGTTATAAAGATAAAAAAAAACAGAGTGAAATTAATATTTAGTTTATGTTTTAGAATGCAAAAGATGAAAATTGAACATTGAGGAACAACCAAAAGCAGAGAGAAAGATGGCCCTGTCAAACAATCCAACTAAACTTCCCTAATTGACTACAAAATCAAGAGAGGTTGAGCAAATACTGGATAAAAATTATATTGCATAATATTTTGCTGTCAGTTTGATATATGCAAACTCAGTGTGATGTTATTTATTTGCAATCAAAAAAATAAATAAATAACATATGGTCAAAAAAAAACATACTATTTTTTTGATTCTTTGTTTCGATTACTTACACAAAGAGATTTCAACGTCAACTTTAATTTCCATTTTCATAAAATCATACCTAACCTAAGTAATGTATGGTCAACAAATATATATATATATATATATATATATATATATATATATATATATATATATATATATAGAACAATGGCATTGCTATAAATTCAGTTCTAAATGGCACTCTGCATTTGATAGTGATATTAAGTAGAAATATATAACTTGGATTTGATTAATCTTTGAATTGCTAATGGAATGCTGAGTAATCTTTCAATTGCTAATGGACTGCTTTTATTATTATGCACAAGTGAAGCAATGCTGAATCGTTTTGTATATTACCTGCAGAAGATGCATAGCAGCAGCTGACAGCCAAATTTATACACTTATAAAGGTAACAAAGAGTCTTCTTCTTCTTTTTTTTTTTTTTTCTATTAGTAGCTTTTCCGTGATTCTATTATGCTTGAACTTTGATTTTGTGGTGTGGCTGTAGTGTTTCTATTTTCTGTATTTATTTTTGTTATTAATGCATACTTTAGCACAACCTTTACCCCTTTTCAACAAGCCATGTACTTATGTTTGAACATACATGTATATACATGACTTTCCAATCAATCATTTTACATGCTATATGTAAATCAATGTATTCCCATGCAATTATACATTTAAATATAACAACATTTAAACATTAAAATTCGTAATCATAATTTCAATGTGCATTCCTTGTAAAGATACCAACATTTAAACATTAAATGTCCATATTCATAAGCTGAATATATATATATATATATTCAATTCATATCCATAAGCTCAATATATATATTCCTTGTATCTCTAGAGAACATAACAACATTTAACATTAAATATTAAAATTCTGCCTTTAGAATTCTGCACGGAGGCAGAATTCCAAATCCCACTTATATGCCATTTTTATCTGGAAAACGTAAGTTTTAGCAAAAATGTCCTTCTACAAACATGTTCCCCTATGTTTCTAGTTTCTGTGACATTAAAAATCATTTCAATATCACCACCAGAACTCAAGATATTTACATTTTACTAAATACTGTTCCTATTGACAGTGCTGTCAACAGGTCTGGAATTAAGCTAAAATTTGCCAAACTTAAGGAAAGAATTAGGCTTTACTTTCTTCATGAAACTTATAGGTTTAGAAGTCTATTTTGTATAAAAATTAACCTCATAGAATTTCGTTCACTATACAAGGAGATATGTAGTAGTTTTTACAATATGTTCCAGAACCCAATTCAACAGCTCTATTAAATTTCCAAAAAAAAATATTAGGATAATTTATAGGCTTAATTATCTCCATGTCCCTTCTACAATTATTCAGACATATATCTTATGTAATTTCAAAAATTGGAATGGCCTTAACAAAATAAGAAGAAGAAGAAGATGATGAGAATTAAGTTTTAAAGCCATTACCTGATCAACACTACTTTGCCCGTAATTAACCAACATGCAAGAGATGTTGTTCAATTAATCTTAGAGAGATTGAAAAATCAAGTAAAGAATGAAAAAAATTTCTCACTGCTCCCATAAGCAATGCCGTCCCTCTCTTACTCTATCCACTCTTAATTCTTTCTCTTTCTTTTAACTAAAATTCAGCTTTTATAATAGTTCAGAGAGGAAATTGAGGCTGAATTCGAGGACTATGAAACTACAGAAGATGATGAATTTGAAGAAGACAATGAGAGTGATTAGGGCCTGTAATGTATCATCTTTTGAAGTGTTTATTATTTTCCATTTAGTGTTAATAGATTCTCTTATATTATGTAGCATTTTGTGGCATGGGTTTCCTTTTTTCTCTTTGCCTTAGAATTAAAGAATTTATTTAACGGTCAATTTTGCAATACTTGACAGATACTTCAATGCCTTAGAAGTTTGCATCAAAACAATAAAATATTTGCAGCCATTGTCAAATTTAGTCATGGTATAAGTCCATATTTACACTACGTACACATTGCTGCACACAAGGCCACACCATTCTCAAAAATACAAAATTTTAAATCTCATAATTTACATTCTTCGAATTTTGAGTGACCGTGGAATATTACAGTGTTCTTATGTTAAGTAAACAAGAGTTTCTATTTTAGAAATCAATTTCTGATAAAAGAGCAGGGAGGTCCCACGTGATCATCAAGTGTGGCCTCCAGGTATCGGCAGGCTAATTTACAGGTAGATTTTACTTACCGATTTAAACTGATACATTCAATATACACACACACACACACACACACACATATAAAAGGCTGATGTATACAGTGATTGAGATTGGCAGAAATGAAATTACCATCAAAATTGTTGCAGTAAAATCAAATTTTTTTTTTACCTCAGAGGGAATATATATATATACACACACCACACATACAATAAGGTGGGATAATGAAAAATGTACTTAGAATTAGAGAGAGAGATTCTGGGATGGAAGGTCTCCTTAGTAGAAAGTATTCAATTATATCGTCTGTGTCTGATACACATCTAATGTGTCCCACTATGAAGAAAGAATGTGCTCGTACAATGATATGTCTAATTCTTTATTTTATCTATTATCTTTTGTCTCCTTAATCCAGCAACTTTTGTTCACTCTTAACCAACTTATATTTTCACATTTAAGTTTTCATTATATCCCTCCTTTGTTAAGTCTGTATTTAATTTTCTGCTTTATGATTATTTGCTTCTTTTGTAGAAGCCACGCCTAAGCTTGTCCTTCAATTGATGGATGTTAAAGGACTCACCATTTCACATGTGAAGAGCCATCTCCAGGTTTGCTTTTTGATTCTTCTGATATTTGTCCACTTGATTTTCAAGTTCTAATCTTTTCTTAGCAAACTGCTAAATAATTTCTCCTGATTGGGTTGATTAGATGTACAGAAGCATGAGGAGTGACAGATAAGGCCTATTGTTCTATAGCTTTTGTCATCTTTTTGTATTTCTCTGTGACAGATAAGGGCTCTACCCATTATAGAAGACAATCTTTTGAGGACCATAATGAAGTAAAAGCCATTGAAGAATCAGATTCTCATTTCATCTACAGCACTTTCTCTTCTAAAAGGTCAGCTTAGATTTTGTAATTCTCAAACACAAGCAATTGTAATTGCTTGTTGCTCCTACCTAATTTATTTTATACTATTCTAGGATAAATGGAGAAGTTGGATGTACGATAGGTTGGATGGTCGAGGGGGACATCCAATTCATGAGCGGTGTAAACATTAAGTGCTACTATACAAAGTGTCGAAACAGCAATTTTATTGATAAGGAAACTATTATATCGATATTGGTATTGCTTGCATTGCAGTTACAAATATATAATTTGTTGTACAAATGTAAAATATTGTGCATTATAAAAATATATTTGCACAACAGTTATGATGTATATTATTTTTGTTATATATTAATATTATCAATTAATATATATCTTTAATTTAAATTTTAGACTTTTTGTTTTTAATTTATTGTGTTTAATTTGGGATTTGCAAACAAGAAATATATTATTTTTGCAAAAAATTAAGAAAACAATTAAACAAAAAAATTAATACTACCGACAACTTACCGACGGAAAAATACGTCACTCTCATTTTAATTGTATTAACATTTTTACTAAATATATTTGCCGACAACTTTACCGACGAAAAATAAACGAATAAATATATTAAATTTAATCAATAATTTATTAATTAATTTTATCGACGGTTTATCGACGGACTATCCCGTCGGTAAACGGTCAACGCGACAAAACAACCGACGGTTTTTTATAAAATTACCGACGGAATATTTTTAACAATTCCGTCGGTAATATTCGTCGGTAACATTACTGACAGAATTTTTCGCCGTTAAATTGGTACCTACGCACGTTTTAGGGATGGATTTTTTCCGTCGGTAAAATAAAAAAAACCGTCGGTAAGGTCATTTTCCGTCGGTAAAATACTAAATTCCGTCGATAAAATGCATTTTTTTGTAATGTCCATGAAACCTCCTTGTTGCCCAAAATAGACGCACTTGTAAATATCTTTACAAGTTGCCAACGGATCCTCAATTGCCCGATCGCCCTTAAGCGGGCGGTAAGAGGGGCGGCCGCGGGGTCCGGCGCGCGTCACAACAAGCCAATTAAAATGACATAATAAAAATATGCAATTTAATTAATTAACCATTTAGCATGCATAAAAAATAGCATAATAATAATAAAATCTAACATGCATAAACAAGCATAAAATAATGATGATAGAATTTAACATGCATAAAAACATAAAATCACAACAATAACATCCAATCATGCATAAAATGTATAATATACATAAAATTCAACATGCATAAAATGATAAATTATAATAATAAAATTCAACATGTGGGAAAATATAAATAATAAACACAATAATAACAAACAATATGAACAATCAAATAAACATGCAAGAATAACAAGAAATAAAATAAGTATAACATATTAAAGCATGATGAATAATAATTCTCATAATAATAATAATAATAATAATAATAATAATAATAATATATGAACAATTCAATATGAACAATATAAACAATTAAATAAGAAATAAGAAGCAAAAAAAATAGATCTAAGAGAATTTACATGTTAACTAATTAAATAAAAACAAAAGAATAAGAAAATAAGAAGAAAATGACAAAACTAAAAGAATTTACATGCTAACTAATTAATTGGAAACAAAAAAATGAAATTAAAAATTAAATTAAGAAATTGAGCCGAAAATATTTACCCTCAAAATTTAGCTTGATGAAATGAAGGTGGGATCCAATTCCTTATCTTGATTTGTATGAATAATATTAGAAAAATAAAATGTTAAAAATGAATTTTTACTCAAGAGCAAATAATTGATTTATTCGTCTCAAAGTAAAATTGTTAAATGAAAAGAAGAAAAATTCCCAAGAACAAAAATTGGTCTTTTTGCCTTCAGAATTATTTTGGAAAAATCCTTTAAAAACTTGAAAGAATTTGTTTTTGATAGAAGAAAAAAGAAGCAAATAATTTTCTAAAGAAAATCCCCCCAATTTTCCTTCCAAAATTCCCTTTTATTTTTTCCCAAAAATTCAGACTTTTTAATTAAAGAATTAAATTAAATTAACTCCAATAATCACTAAGAATTGCAGAATTTCAAGGGTTAGGGATATAAAAAGTTTTAGCATTGAATTCTCTTAAATAAATTGAAGAAAAAATGAATTTTTGAGCAAAAACGTCAAAATCGGCAGCAACGGGCGATCAGGGGGCGAGCCACGGGCGTCGCTGCGCCCAGCTCGCACGCAGAACGATGGCGTCGCGCGCCCCACGGGCTGGGGCGCTGCCGCGAGAGACATTCACCAATTTTTTTTTTAAAAAAAATTTCTATAAAACACAAAAAATTAAAAACTCACTTTTTTTACCCCAAAATAATTTTTAAAATATTTTTAAAATACATTTTTATTTATCCCTAACAAATCAAAACGACAAAGAAATTATCACTTATAACTTTCATTCTTTTTGCCTATAAATCGGCACACTTAATTTCATCATTGGGTAATCCTGATCAAGGCTACTCGGGACCCGGTGTCTACAGTTGCCCTCAGTTTTGGGGAAACTAGTGCACTAGTGTCTAGGTGAGCCTAAACTCAGAAAAGAGAAAGAAACGCGTACCTGAGGCGGCCGTCTTTCCGGACTGGACGATGTTGTCGTGGTGTTTGCCGTCAGCTTGTCGGTGTTTCGTCTATTGTTGAAGCGGTAGTGCCATGATCGTGCTAACCCTCCGTGGAGTGGTAGTGCCGTCATCGTGCTAACCCTTCTGAAGAGGTAGTGCCGTGGTCGTGCTAACCATCTGTAGAATGGTAGTGCCGCCATCGTGCTAACCCTTCTGAATTTGTGAAGCGGTAGTGCCGTGATCGTGCTAACCCTGCGGGGAGTGGTAGTGCCGTTATCGTGCTAACCCTTCTGAAGTGGTAGTGTCGTGGTCGTGCTAACCTTCCGTAGAATGGTAGTGCCGCTATCGTGCTAACCCTTCTGATTTGTGAAGTGGTAGTGCCGTGATTCGTGCTAACCCTCCGGGGAGTGGTAGTGCCGTCATCGTGCTAACCCTTCTGAAGTGGTAGTGCCGTGGTCGTGCTAACCTTCCATAGAATGGTAGTGCCGTCATCGTGCTAACCCTTCTGATTGGTGAAGTGGTAGTGCCGTGATCGTGCTAACCCTCCGGGGAGTGGTAGTGCCGTTATCGTGCTAACCCTTCTGAGGTGGTAGTGCTGTGGTCGTGCTAACCTTCCGTAGAATGGTAGTGCCACCATCGTGCTAACCCTTTTGAGTTTATGAAGTGGTAGTGCCGTGATCGTGCTAACCCTCAGGGGAGTGGTAGTGCCGTCATCGTACTAACCCTTCTGAAGTGGTAATGCCGTGGTCGTGCTAACCTTCAGTAGAATGGTAGTGCCGTCATCGTGCTAACCCTTCTGATTTGTGAAGTGGTGCTATCTGTGAGCCCTTTGGTTGATTCCCCCCTGTGAAGTCTTTGGTTGATTGTTTGGGTCGATGCTTAAACTGATGTTTGGATTGATGTTGTCACTCGACTTTTGTCGGTGTCCGCATCTAGTCTCTCTTTCTGCAAAATTAGAAAACCAAATATGCAGGAAAAATAGTGAGCATGCACGTGAAATGCATGAGTAATGCAAGATAAGAATTCAACTTAGTGGACTTGGAGATGACAGCCGGGCTAGCTGCAATTGGGATAGGATTGATGCCTTTTGAATCTGCTTTTGAATTTCATATCTTTGGAATTGTGAGGTTCTCATCTGATACATGTAGTCATTTTTTTTTGAAGGTAGTGCGTCCCTTGTGGATTTTCACACTAGCTTTTCTTAGCGAGAAATGCGTCCTTTGCGGATTTTCACATAACCCTATGCCTTATTTTTTCCTAGAGTGGACACAACCCAATCCAGCGGCTTTTCTTTTTTTCTTTTTTTGTTTTGAAGGACAAACTGTCTGTTTTCAGGTTTTCACCCTATCATTTTGCCTTACTTTTGCTTAGAGCGTCAATTACGGTTTTCATCTCTAACGGCTTTTCTTCTTTTTTTTTTTTTATTTTTTTCTTCTTTTTTTTATTTTTTATTTTTTTGCAAATTGCTGAAGCTGTTGCCAAAAATCTTTCAAGCGTGATCAATATGTGCTTATGTCATAACTGTATGAGCTTGATTCTTATCATAAAGGTATTGTATGATTGGCTTCACAGTTGATAATAGGATAAGTAGTTGACTGAAGCATCCGAGTGGTGAAAGTAGCAGAGGGCAGACAATAGATGACCTTGATCACATAAAGTGAACTGCTCTGATCAATATATCATTGCATAAATGCATGTGTTTCAATTTGATTTCATTAAACATGATCATTATTTGGCATTAATCTCAAAGAATATAAGACCTCATCTAATCTCGGGATGGATCTTGAAATCATCAAACCCCTGTTATCAATTAACCACCCTCTCGGGTTTTATGATTGAATATTTTCTCTCTACTCTTTAAAATTTTTTTTTTGAAGCAAATTCTAGATGCAACATTGGGGACGAGACTTAACTCAAATGCATAAATGCACTTGTGGCTCCCCACTTGAAACTCAAGAAACACCATATGCTTCGTCCTACGTACCGAACCTTATTAAAAGGTCATCTCCGCTAATTGGATAAGACTTAACCAAGAATCAAAAGGTCTTACTTTGGTTGTAACGCTAGGCTTAGGTAGATGGCTATCAAAGGAGGATCAGGTTGCTAGAGAAGAATGGTCATAATTTTACTCGACTGATGGGAGGACCATACTCAACTCTATTGCGTACTATAAAGGTGTTCTTGAATTTGGGTTTTGATAATACTTTTAGCTCATCAAGCTCAAAATAACACAGAAACTCATCAAGGGGTTACTATCTTGAGCTCTACTTCTTTTTCTTTTCTCTTATCTTTTTCTTTTTTTTCCTCTCTTTTCTTTTGCCTTTTTCTTCATGAGCTCATGTCTTTCGTGTATGACTAAACCCTCTTCCCAAAGTGTAAACTCATCCTTACCAGGGCAATTTTTGATAACCCAAAGAATTGTCAATGATGTAGAATTGTCAATGATGTATAACTGTTAATGATGTACATCCATCCTTACTAGAATGGCCATTCTTCTAAGGGGAGGCAAAAATTATTTTAGGCGAAGGGGTAGTTTTAACATGTGTAACAACAAAATTGGCACGCATTTAGCATACCTCCATATATAAAGGCTCAACGGGCTAGCAAGCGATTGCTAAAAAAAAGATAGAAAATAGTCATTTAGAGAGCTACACAAAGAAAGGCTGCCTAAATCATTTTCTAGGTTTCGTTTTATCCAGGGATCGCTTTGACGGGTAATCAGAAAGGTTCTAGTGCTCTTAGTGAGTTTTCATCAGATCCCCTAATTGCAACTAGTTTTTTCTTATTCTTATTTTTAGCTTTCAGAGTTTTTCCTCTCTTCTGGAGTTATATCAGATGCTATCAAGATTTTCTTTGGGTTTTCCAAAGTTCCAAAATTAAATGTAATCGTATTAATTGAATTAATATCAAAAAATGAATTGTTGAAAATCTGGTTATTTTAGAATTAATTCGATGCTAGTCTCTCTGGATTTGACCCTTTCTTGCCCTATTTACAATTTATTTGATAAGATAATTGTAGACACCGGGTCCTGAGTCCGGCATAAAATGAAAATTGTGATTTTTATCCTTGATTATTCCCTCCAAAAATATATATATATATATATAATAAATATATAAATATGTGTATATGTAAAATTAATTAGTTAATGTTATTAGTTAATTAATTAGTCAATATTATTGTATTAATTAAAATGCATGTAAAATTAAAGATTAATTAGTTAATTAATTAGTTAAAATGTAGAATGTTTAATTAATTAGATAAATTATATATTAAGTAGATTAATGAATTAATGTGTTAATATGTAATGTTTAATTATATTATGTGTTAGTTTAATTAATATGTATGTATGTGTATTATTAGAATTAAATTAATTAAAGTATAAATTGAAAAAGGAAAAGGAGGGAAATAATGAAGTGATGAAATGACCATTGTGCACCCTAGCCCTATTTGAGGGTGTATAAAAAGAAAAGAATGAGGAAATTAGAGAGGGGGTCGGCTGGAACAAGAAAAGAAGAGAGAAAGAAAAAGAAAGGGAAAGAAAAAGAAAAGAAAAGAGAAAGAGAGGGTGGCCGGCCAAAGAAACACACAGAAAAACCAAGAAAAGGAAACCAAAAGAAAAGCCAAAGAAAGAGAAGAGAAAGCCAAGAACAAGGTCGGCAGATCAAAGAGAGAAGACCAAGAAAAGAAAAGAAAGAAAGGAAAAGAAAAGAGAAGAAGAGAGGAGGAGCAGACCCAGGCCAACGGAAACCCACAGCGCCGGAGAGAAGAGGAAAAAAGGAAGAAAAGAAGGGAGAGAAGGCGTCGCCTCCGCCGGCCACCTCCGACGCCGGATTCAGGCACGCGCCCCACCGGAAGAACCACCACATCCGGGCGCACCCAGTCGTAGCCGCCGTTTCTCCATCGGACTCCGGCAGCCGGCGCGTGAGGGAGAAGGACCCGGACCGCTTTATCGCATTTTCCGGCGACGGTGGACCTCCGATCGGCGCGTGGACACCGGATCTGGACTCCCGACGAGGCGATCTACGAGGCGGTGAGGGAGGTGCCGTCAACCGCCGCTCCGGCCAATCTCCGGCGAGGGAAATCCGGTAAGCCTATTTTATATTAATTTATTTTAATATATTATTAATTAATATTAATTAATATTATTATTTATTTATTTATTATTATTATCATTAATATTTATTTATAATTCTGTCTTTATTATTTTATTTAATATTTAATATTATTATTATTATTATTATTATTATTATTTAATTTCTGAATCTTTATCATTAATATTATTAATATATTTATTTATTATTCTGATTTATTATTATTATTTATTATTGGTATTATTTATATTTATTTAATATTTTTATTATAATTATTATTATTATAATTATTATTATTGATATTATTATTATTGTCTAATTTGTGTTAATTTTATGTTGATGTTATTATTTAATTGATTTGTGATTATTATTATTATTATTATTATTATTATCATTATTGATTATTCTTAGAATTTAGTTATTTATTTATGCAATTATTTATGTATTCATTTATTTATTTAGAAATATGTAATTACTATTTTATTGCATTTTATGTATTTGTGGTCTGTAATAATAAAATGATTTTCGACCGCTACTAAAAAGAACCACCACACAAATGTTTTCTGCTAAAAAGAATGTTTGCTAAATAAAATTGGACCAATGTCCTATTTTTATCCAATAAAAATCATCACATAAAAATTGTTTTCCATAATGAATGCATGCGAGGACCAATGTCCTCATTGTTAATGAATAACCCGTTTTATGCATGTATCGCACATTTACAAATGAGGGTTGTATTTTGCCCTTAGTATTATTGTAAATTTATTTCATGCTTTAATGCTATTTTATTTTATGCTCTTAAATGGATAAATGCGCTTCAATTTAAATTGCATCGTGTGGAGAGAGAGCGAATCAATGTTAATTAAAATTTAATCATAAAGTATTCGAGGTAGAAATAGATGAGAAATCCCGAACCCAGCTCTGGTTTTTGGGCTCAAAGAGGCTAGAGGTCTACCCTCCAAGATATCTTTTTGTGCCACGAGACTTTAGCGTTAATCCTAAGCTCCTTAGGGCGAGAGGTTTACCTTCCAAGACCCCTTTGGCTGGCCCAAAATGGATACTAAGCGCAGTCTTAGGCTCTCCGAGGCGAGAGAAACTTTCCAAATGTTCTATTGGGTGGCGACTCCATGAAACCTCCTTGTTGCCCAACATAGACGCACTTGCGATTTATTGCAAGCTGTCAACGGACCCACAATTGCCCAATCGCCCTAAGAGCGGGCGGTCGAACGGGCGGCCGCGGGGATCCGGCGCGCGTCACAGTGGCGACTCCACTGGGGACGTTTATGGTTCGAGATTTCAATTCGAAAATATCTCGTTTAACATTTATGGTTAAAATTTAATTCATAAATTCGCTTTCTCTCATTTGCATATACATCCCATTAGAGCTTTAGAATATGCTAGTTTGGTCCCTCAATTAGCTCCGGTGCGTTCCTGAAGCACGACCTCATTTTCACTCAATTTGGGGAAGTATTAAGGATAATCACCAGCCCAAGCCTCGTACCATCGTGGTATATAAAATGGTGACCCGATCGGTCATTACGCTCGTGATGAGATAGATCCGTCGTGCAGGGACCATGCTTGGGTAGCTCCAAAGTAACACCACCTTTTGACCGAAGCCCATGTAATGGCAATAGAAACCTCCACTAGGTGACATGTACCATAATATCGTGCTTGCTATTTGGGCCGTCATATATTAACAAAATCAATTGAATCAGATGATTTTCATCAAAGGCTTTCATGCCCCGATGGGCTCATATTGATTAATCGAATTGTTTAAATATATAATGGCCAAACATCCATGCGCATGTGCCTTAAAGTAAGAGTTGTTATGCTGCCGGTTTTCCACCGCGCACTATACGCGTCCACTGGGTTCCCTGTTAACCCTTGGATAAAGCTCACCTAGGAAAGAGACCGCACGACCCCGTGTGGGAGAAATAAGGTTGAAAGGTTATACCTGCTTGCATGTGGCTGTGAATGCTGCACAACATGCACATACATCACATGTCATTCATGTCAAAAAAAAATCAATCAAAAAAAAAAAAAAAACAAAAACGCATTTCATTTTATGTATATATTCTTTTGCCTGCATATTATTTTTCACATACATATACTATCACATGTATATAATTTTTTTCATGCATTGCATCGCATAATTGCAATTTATTGATTTTTTCATTCCATGCGCACAAATCACGATCATGCATTGTATATTGTCATACACGCATCATTCTAACAGTTTAAATTTTCAGCCATCATAAATTCATTTAAGTGGGTTAGAGGTCCCGACGGTCAATTAGTAAGGACAGACTTGCCCTTTGGATTGCTCGAATTAGTGCTTGATTGGGATCCTGAGCCACTCTCAGCATCTAGTACCTCATCCTCATGATTCACGAGTACCTACTATCTCACAACCACTTGCTGATCCACGATAACCAATAGCCCATGCTGGGGGCAAGCTGAACCACCTACTGGTGGAGAGGCTCTTTTTATTGGCAATGCTACTGTTAACCTGTCAATGAGCATGGAGCTGTGGTACCTATTAAGCCAAGAAGGGAAAAGATTCCCAATCCCAATGATGATTTATGATGGAGGAGAAAGATGAGCCAAAAGTCTATTAAGCCGTGAGGGGTAGAGCACCTAGGGTAGAAGAAAAAGAGGCTTCAAAAGGGAAAATTACATCCATTGTCGGCTAAGTCTGCCTTAAACCAAGGGGAAGCTGTTCATAGCACGGATCAATTTTGTGCTTTCCACCAACGCTGGCCATTTAACGGGTCAATGCCAAATTCTGAGGGATTGAATTCAAGATCTTATCAACAATAAAGAAATTGTTGACCCAGAAAAGAAGGGGAAATAAAAGCTGATGACAGATGAACAATGTTTTTGTGTATTTGTATATTATTTCTAATGATTTCGTTTCACATGATCGTGATACATTCATTCATTTTGACATTAATTCAATCAATACTACTACATTTAATCTTGGAACTTTGGAAAATTCAAAGAAAATCTTGATAGCATCTGATATAACTCCTGAAGAGAGAGAGAGAGTCAGAGAGAATAAAAATAAGAAAGAAAAAACTAGTTGCAATTAGGAGATTGGATGAAAACTCACTAAGAGCACTAGAACCTTTCTGATTACCCGTCGAAGCGATCTCTGGATAAGACAGAACCTGGAAAATGATTTAGGCAATCCTTTCTTTGCATAGCTCTCTAAATGACTATTTCCTACCCTTGTTCTGCAATCGCTTGCTAGCCCATTGAGCCTTTATGCAGGTATGCTGAATGCGTACCAATTTTGTTGTTACACACATTAAAATTATCCCCTCGCCTAAAATGATTTTGGCTTCCCCTTAGAAGAGTGGTCGTTCTAAAACTGATGGATGTACATTTGAACAATTCTTTGGACTATTAAAAAAAAAATTGCCTTGATAAGAGCAAGTTCATACTTTGAAAAGAGGGTTTAGTCATGCACGAAAGGCATGAGCTCAAAAAAAAAAAAAAAAAAGAGAAGCGAAAGCAAAAAGAAGGAAAAGAAAAAGAAAAGCGAAAAATCCAAAAAGGAAAAAATGAAAGAAAAAAAAAGAAGAAAAAAAGAAGCAAAGAAAAGAAAAAAAGAAGAATAATGAAAAAAGGAGCTCAAAATGGTGACCAATTGACTAGTTTCAAAGATTGCCCTTCTGATCTCAAGGAGCTAGAATGTTATCGAGTCCAAATTCAAGAATACTTTTGAGCCAAGAACGGTTCATTCATCAGTTGAGAAAATATCGCGGTCATTTTTCTCTAGCGACCTGATCTTTCTTTGACAGCCATCTACCCAAGCCTAACATTACAACCGAAGTAAGACCTTTTGATTCTGGGTTCAGTCTTATCCAATTAGCGGAGATGACCTTTTAATAAGGTTTGGTACGTAAGAAGAGGCCTATGGTGTTTCTTGAGCTTCAAGCGAGAAGCCATGAGTGCATTCATGCATTCGAGTTAAGTCTCGTCTCCAACATTGCTTCTAGAATTTGCATTCAAAAGATTAAATGAGAGCAGAGAGAAAATATTCAATCATGAGAATCAAAAAGAGAGCTGATTGATAACAGGAGTTTAATGCTTTCAAGATCCATCCCGAGATTGGATGAGGTTTTGTATCTTGAGATTAATGCCAAATAATGATCATATATTATGAAATCAAATTGAAATATGTGCATTTATGCAATGGTATTGATGTAACCAGAATAGTTCATTTGATGTACAAAAGAAAAAAAAAGAAAAAGAAAAAAATAAGAAAAAAAAGAAAGAAGGCCGTTAGAGATGAAAACCGTAACTGACGCTCTAAGCAAAAGTTAGGCCAAAAGACAGGGTGAAAACCTGAAAACAGGCAGTCTGTCCTAAAAAAAAAATAAAATAAAAAAATAAAAAAAGAAGTCGCTGGATTGGGTTGGGTTCATTCCAGGCAAAAATAAGGCACAGGGTCATGTGAAAATCCGAAAGGACGCATTTCCCGCCAAGAAAAGCTAGCGTCAAAATCCACAAGGGACGCACTACCTTGAAATAATGACTACAGGTTGAGGATGAGAACCTCATGATCCCCAAAGAGCATGAAATTCAAAGGCAATTCTAGAAGGTACTGGTCTTACTGCAAATTGCAACCAAATCGGCTGTCGCCTCCAAATTCACTTGGATGAATTTTTATACTGCATTGCTGCATACACATGCACCTCACGTGCATACTCACATTTTTTTTCTGCATATTTGCCTTTCTAAGTCTTGCAGAAAAAGAGACTCAATGCGGACACCGGCCAAAACCGAGTGACGACATCATTCCAATCATCAATCAAGATAATCAAACCCAAGACCTCTCAGGGGGCACATGATCAAACCCAAGACCTCTCAGGGGGAACATAATCAAACCCAAGACCTCTCAGGGGGCAGTTCTCAACTCGGGGCACATAATCAAACCCAAGACCTCTCAGGGGGCAGATAATCAACCAAAAACCTCTCAGGGACTACCACTTCAAATCAACAGAAGGGTTAGCACGACGTCGGCGCACGGCCTCGGCACTACCACTTCAAATCAACAGAAGGGTTAGCACGACGTCGGCACGCGGCCTCGGCACTACCACTTCAAAACACCGGAGGGTTAGCACGTTGTCGGCATACGACTTCGGCACTACCACTTCAAATCAACAGAAGGGTTAGCACGACGTCGGCACACGACCTCGGCACTACCACTTCAAAACATCAAAGCCCTCTGAGGAGGCAAAATCTCAAAGCCCTCTGAGGAGGCAAGATATCAAAATCAAAACATCGAAGGGTTAGCACGATGGCGGCACTACCACTCTAAGGAGGGTTAGCACGACCACGGCACTACCACTTCAGAAGGGTTAGCACGATGGCGGCACTACCATTCTGCGGAAGGTTAGCACGACCACGGCAATACCATTTCAAATTTCAGGAGGGTTAGCACGATGGCGGCACTACCACTCCACGGAGGGTTAGCACGACCACGTCACTACCACTTCTAAACGGTTAACACGACCATGCCACTCAACAGAACGGCTAGCACGATGACGGCACTACCACTCTATGGAGGGTTAGCACGATCACGGCACTGCCGCTTCTGCAATCACAACAACAGCACTCAATTCAAGAAGACAACCGCCTCAGGTAGGTGTCTCTGCATCTCTCTCTCTCTGAATTTTGGACCTTCTCATTTGAATTTTGGCTCACCTAGGTGTCTATGCACTAGCTTCTACAAAATTGGGGGCAACTGTAGACACCGGGTCCTGAGTCCGGCATAAAATGAAAATTGTGATTTTTATCCTTGATTATTCCCTCCAAAAATATATATATATATATATATATAATAAATATATAAATATGTGTATATGTAAAATTAATTAGTTAATGTTATTAGTTAATTAATTAGTCAATATTATTGTATTAATTAAAATGCATGTAAAATTAAAGATTAATTAGTTAATTAATTAGTTAAAATGTAGAATGTTTAATTAATTAGATAAATTATATATTAAGTAGATTAATGAATTAATGTGTTAATATGTAATGTTTAATTATATTATGTGTTAGTTTAATTAATATGTATGTATGTGTATTATTAGAATTAAATTAATTAAAGTATAAATTGAAAAAGGAAAAGGAGGGAAATAATGGAGTGATGAAATGACCATTGTGCACCCTAGCCCTATTTGAGGGTGTATAAAAAGAAAAGAATGAGGAAATTAGAGAGGGGGTCGGCTGGAACAAGAAAAGAAGAGAGAAAGAAAAAGAAAGGGAAAGAAAAAGAAAAGAAAAGAGAAAGAGAGGGTGGCCGGCCAAAGAAACACACAGAAAAACCAAGAAAAGGAAACCAAAAGAAAAGCCAAAGAAAGAGAAGAGAAAGCCAAGAACAAGGTCGGCAGATCAAAGAGAGAAGACCAAGAAAAGAAAAGAAAGAAAGGAAAAGAAAAGAGAAGAAGAGAGGAGGAGCAGACCCAGGCCAACGGAAACCCACAGCGCCGGAGAGAAGAGGAAAAAAGGAAGAAAAGAAGGGAGAGAAGGCGTCGCCTCCGCCGGCCACCTCCGACGCCGGATTCAGGCACGCGCCCCACCGGAAGAACCACCACATCCGGGCGCACCCAGTCGTAGCCGCCGTTTCTCCATCGGACTCCGGCAGCCGGCGCGTGAGGGAGAAGGACCCGGACCGCTTTATCGCATTTTCCGGCGACGGTGGACCTCCGATCGGCGCGTGGACACCGGATCTGGACTCCCGACGAGGCGATCTACGAGGCGGTGAGGGAGGTCTCGTCAACCGCCGCTCCGGCCAATCTCCGGCGAGGGAAATCCGGTAAGCCTATTTTATATTAATTTATTTTAATATATTATTAATTAATATTAATTAATATTATTATTTATTTATTTATTATTATTATCATTAATATTTATTCATAATTCTGTCTTTATTATTTTATTTAATATTTAATATTATTATTATTATTATTATTATTATTATTATTATTTAATTTCTGAATCTTTATCATTAATATTATTAATATATTTATTTATTATTCTGATTTATTATTATTATTTATTATTGGTATTATTTATATTTATTTAATATTTTTATTATAATTATTATTATTATAATTATTATTATTGATATTATTATTATTGTCTAATTTGTGTTAATTTTATGTTGATGTTATTATTTAATTGATTTGTGATTATTATTATTATTATTATTATTATTATTATTATCATTATTGATTATTCTTAGAATTTAGTTATTTATTTATGCAATTATTTATGTATTCATTTATTTATTTAGAAATATGTAATTACTATTTTATTGCATTTTATGTATTTGTGGTCTGTAATAATAAAATGATTTTCGACCGCTACTAAAAAGAACCACCACACAAATGTTTTCTGCTAAAAAGAATGTTTGCTAAATAAAATTGGACCAATGTCCTATTTTTATCCAATAAAAATCATCACATAAAAATTGTTTTCCATAATGAATGCATGCGAGGACCAATGTCCTCATTGTTAATGAATAACCCGTTTTATGCATGTATCGCACATTTACAAATGAGGGTTGTATTCTGCCCTTAGTATTATTGTAAATTTATTTCATGCTTTAATGCTATTTTATTTTATGCTCTTAAATGGATAAATGCGCTTCAATTTAAATTGCATCGTGTGGAGAGAGAGCGAATCAATGTTAATTAAAATTTAATCATAAAGTATTCGAGGTAGAAATAGATGAGAAATCCCGAACCCAGCTCTGATCTTTGGGCTCAAAGAGGCTAGAGGTCTACCCTCCAAGATATCTTTTTGTGCCACGAGACTTTAGCGTTAATCTTAGGCTCCTTAGGGCGAGAGGTTTACCTTCCAAGACCCCTTTGGCTGGCCCAAAATGGATACTAAGCGCAGTCTTAGGCTCTCCGAGGCGAGAGAAACTTTCCCAATGTTCTATTGGGTGGCGACTCCATGAAACCTCCTTGTTGCCCAACATAGACGCACTTGCGATTTATTGCAAGCTATCAACGGACCCACAATTGCCCGATCGCCCTAAGAGCGGGCGGTCGAACGGGCGGCCGCGGGGATCCGGCGCGCGTCACAATAATTGAGGCATTTATTTTTGGCGGCTTCGACACCCATCATTACTTAGCTATTATTTTTAACATAATGGGTGCATATATCCATGGGCACCAGATTTGATACGTTATCCAGTTGGCCATATCATCAGCTGACTGGATTCGACGTGGCATTAAGGATAAAAAATAAAAGAAGAAAGTTTTTTTTCTCTCTCTCATGATCTCTCTATCTCCCTCTCGTTCTTCTCTCTCGCTTTCGCTCTGATCTCTCTTTAATCTCCCTCACTCTCGTTCTCTGTCCGATCTTTCTCCCTCTTGTTCTCCCTCGCGTTCTTTGTTCGATCTCTCTCCCTATCATTCTCTATCCGATCTCTCTCGCTCTTATTCTTTCTCGCTCTTCTCTCTCTCGACCTCTATCACTCTTATTCTTTTCTCTCGTTCTTGTGGTCTCGATTTCATCCTTTGCAGCTCATCTATTGTGATTTAAAATACAATAATATGGCAAGAATTATGTTATTTTTCTTCACATAATGAAAAAAATATAAGTTACTTGGTTTGTTTTTGGGATTAATACATTTGACAATTAATGTTGCCTTGAAAAAAAAAAAGAACAAAAGTTTTGAAAGTTTTCACAAACATATTTCAAAATTTAATTGTATTCCACCAGAGTACTAATTTGGCATAAGATACTCAGCACATTTGGCCTAACATCTTAAGCAGGAATTCTCAAGTTCCTAAGAAATTAAAGTCTAACTATGAGCACAGCTAACAACAAGTCATGGTTTTCTTCCAAATTTGGATAAGGGCAAATACCAAAAGAAAAGGGAAAAAGAAACCCAAGTTCCTAAAGCCGAGGAAATGTTTGCCTCCATACTCCATATAGTGATAGAAAAGCGCACACACAACCAGCAGCACTGGAACCAATTACACTACTAGGTACTCTTTTTCCCTTCTTCTTCTTAGCCACTCCCTGTGCTTCCTTTTGCGCCATTTTCACTTTTGTGGTTGCAATGCCATGAAATTAGAATAGTTTTTAATTATTTTTATTAAAAAAATAAGTGATCAATAAATAATAATAATAATAATAATAATAATCATATGCTCCAAAAATAATGCCAAAGTGCCAATTTTTTATGGTTTTTTCAACTCACTATAATAAAGTAAGTGGCAATAAGAAGGAAACCAGAGGACCCAAAAGCACACCAAGTGAGAATACCTAAAATATATACAGAGCAAATGCTTGAGAAATAAAGACCAGAGACCAGAATTGGGGATCCATAATGAATATCAACAAGTTATTGAGAAGAGCTGATTGTTATATGTGAGGTGAAGATTGGATCAAGCTGATAGCCTCTGATAGAGATCCCTGAATTGATGAGGTACCGGGTTTAAGAAGCTCCATTATGGGAAATCTAGGAGTAGAATTTGGATTGGAATTGAGAGAGAGGCTTTTATTGAGGATAAATGGATGAGATTTATGTAATTGGAGAAGAGGGAAAAAGTGGGTTTGATGAGGAGAAGACTTGACAATGCCATTTTTAAGACTTGACAATAAGCTGCAAAGGATGAAACCGATACCATAAGAGTAAGAGAGAAAAATGATAGGGAGAGAGATCATGAGAGAAAAGAACAAGAGGGAGAGAGGTTGGAGAGAAATCATAAGAGAGAATGAGAGGGAGAGAAATCAAATAGAGATCACGAGAGTGAATAAAAGGGAGAGAGATCAAAGAGAGAACGTGTGGGAGGGAGAGCGGACAGAGATTGAAGCAAGAGCGAGAGAGAAGAATGAGAGGGAGAGATCACGAGATAGAGTAAAAAAATTATTTTTTAATCCTTAATGCCACGTCGGATCCAATCAGCTGTTGACGTGGGCGACTGGATGACATGGGAAATACGACGGCCGTGATTATCACACGCCAGTAGCTAGAAAATACAATTTTCGGCCATTGTTACCATTAGGTTATAAAATAATAGCTGAGTGATTTTTTTTGTTACAAATAAAAGTAAAGTGACCACAACATTACAAGTGTAATAGTTTAATGACCACCCGCGTAATTAACCCCCGAAAAAGTTTAAAAAAAAAGTCAAAAAATTGGTATTTTGGTAATTGGTGCATGTATTTCATGTCTACCCACCTATCCATATCATCCCAATTGCTAAATCGAATCCATATGGCATTAAGTTAATTTCATCCGTGGTAACTCAACTTTCACATAAAGTAACGTTTTGATCACTATATTTTGATTGGTAATAATAAAATAATCTAAGTACTATTTTGTAATAGTAAAATAAAAAATGCTAAATAATAATTGCATTTTCAGTCACCTGTGTGCTAGAAATCGCTGACTCGGTAGGTGATTGATCAATCATCTGTTAGGGAAAGGGTAGGAGCGAATAAAACGGAGTCTAATTTGTTAAATATAAAGGAATAAAATAGTATTTGATTTTTCTGAGTTAGCAACTTTTATGTGCACCGATGATTGGAAATACAATTATCCAGTATTTATGACTTTACTGTTACAAAATAATAATTGAGTTATTATGAATCGAAATATAGTGACTAGAAAGTTTCTTGTACACAACTGAGTGATCACGAATGAAATTTTTTTTTTTTTTAACTTTATGCCATGTGGGCTTTATTCAGTAGCTAACGTGGCAATTGGGATAATGTGGACAGGTAGGTGAACATGAAATACAAGTGCTAGTTATCGATATATCCATTTTTTCGGCCTTTAGGATTTTTCTGTTACAAAGTAATAGTTTAAATATTTTTTCATTAAAAATCGTAGAATAATGACCATATTGTTGCACTCACCAAAATTTAGTGACCACGAATGAAATTAACCCCCAATTTCTATTATTTGAGTTCATAGTAATACAAATCCCATTAGTATTAAATCCATCTTTATATATAGGCTTGCATTTTATTTGCAGGTCATTTGTGGCCCAATTGCACTATTAGACCGAATTTATCTGATCGAATATGTTGGGCCTACTAAGGAATAAAAGCCTCATCCAATTAACATATATTGTCTCAATTTCCCTTTTAATATATAATTACAACTAAAGATTTCCATTAGTTATGAAAATGCAATAATGAGTTATTGTTACAGTGATGGAAATGGAATGGAGAAATTTCCCTAGTAGCTGTGATGCACGCCAAACTCGATCGCTTTTTTGGGTGCCCGTTTTTAGGTCTCGAGAGGGTTCGCGTCTTTTGATCTTAGGTAACATGAGATATTTTGGAATCACTACCCAATAGAATATTGTGGAAGTTCATCTAATCGCATGAAACTTTTTGGCACTTTTGAGGTATTTTGGAGTCGCCGCCCAATTTATAAGAAATTAGAAAAGTTCGTCTAATTTCGGGGTCTAAACCAGAGAAAGATTCGGAACTTTATTCTTATTAATACCTTGGTTAATTATAAATGAGTTTTTAATTTTAAAATTTCATCTCTCTCCTCAGGCGGTCATGCATTTAAAATAAAGTGCAAATCAAGCACCGAAAGAAAGCGGTAAAGAAAGCGTTAAAATAAAACAAACCGAAAAATAAAATAAAGATAAAATTGAGGCAAAATACAATCCCCAAAATAAAAAGGTATTAAAATCTGGGACAAAAATACAATCCTTCAAATAAATCAAACAAAACATAAATAAATAGTAAAATCAAATGAATAAATAAACATTCATAAATCAGAATATTTATGTAGAATGGGAACATTGGTTCCTCCATCTTCACTTATAAAATCGAAGAATTATTTTTATGCATTATTGGAAAAATTGGGATGAGTGATTCTATTTTGAGAAAATTAACTCTTATTTTAAAAGTGAATTTTTATTAGTAGAAATTAGGACATTGGTTTTATTTTATTAGAAAAAATTCTAATTCATTAATAAAAGTATTTTTATGTGATCCTCTTTTTAACATGCATAAAAATAAATAATTTTATTACAAATTACATAATAAAAATGAATAAAAAGCAAAATAAATGAAAAAATAAAAATGCTAAAAGTGACAAATCTAATTCAAAGTGGTGTCTTCAAATCTCCATAGTCTCCCATATGCTATTGAAAAGTGCTCACACATAAAAGAAAAAAGTATTGAAGTAAAAAAAAAAACATAAATAAGAGTGATGTTAGTAACTAGTATATAAAATAATAAAAATGAATTAAGGCAAATAAAATGCATAATGTATGACAAACCAATTAAATGACATAATAAAATAAATAAACATATTAAAAATTCAACATACATGTAAACATTAATAATAAACCAATTAAATGCGCGCCAACACGTGTCGCCGGCCGATTTTTTTTAAATAATTTTGAAAAAAAAAACTATCATTTTAAAACTTCTTTTTTATGTTTTTTCTTAAAATATATATATATATATTCTATTTATTTAAAAAAATAATTTTGACAAGAAAACTATCATTTCTAACTTTTTTCTTGCCAGTGAATAAAAACTTAGTTTTATTATTGGGTAAATTTGATCTATGCTGCCTTGGGACTCAGTGTCTACCGTAGCAAACCAAGATACTTGTACTGCCTTTTTAAAAAATTTAAATAGTCCATGAATCATCAAGATGAGCTATTTTCTCCTTCCTTAACTTAAGTACAGGAAGCAAAAGAATTTCTAATAGCACAAATGTGCCCAAAGTCTATCACCCATTTTTTCACATCAAACACAGTATTGGCTTGAGAAAGACCGCAATAATTATGTCGATTCCTTTGACCAAATTTATGTTTCACTTAACAAGATTCTATTTTTCTCCATCAGGTGCATAGTGGCCTAATTTGGCACACAAAAAATAATTTTCTTTTTTCCTAAAATCAGAATTACTAGTTTTAGACTTGTAAACATATTTCGAAAAGCAATCAAATTAAGCATTAGAAGGAGTGCTGATAATGGTATGCCTATATACTTATTTGCATGATCACATAACTCCAATTGATTAGTCTAGGACTCGTATAGTTTAGAATCGGTGAGAGAAAAATCCACTCCATGCATGTCTAAAGATGATAAGTCCCATTTTTATCACCTCTTGAACTTGCCTTATTAAAAACTTCAATTTTGGAGAGGCAGGGGAAAGGCTTTGCGAAAGGAATTGTAGGAAGCATAAGAAGCATCATAGAGATATTGGGCATGTTATTAGCATCAACAACATCAATTAGTGCCAAGAAGAACACCATCAATAGGACCAGCAGCAATGAGAGTAGCAACAGTTTCAACATCCATAATTAATTAAGATTGTTTGGCAAAAATTTTATTAGCACAAAGTTTGAGACATGTATACGAACAATGTCTTTAAAAATAACTTGCACACAATGATAATAAGATTAATATAAAGGCATAGGATCTGGACAATGTCTTTTAAAAATCCAGTCTTGTAGTTGAAATTTAAATTTAGTTGTCAAAGCATGTGGTAGGTGTAGACACCGGGTCCCGAGACAGCGCACATCAGGATTACCCAATGATGAAATTAATTGTGCCTGCTTATAGGCAAAAATAAAGTTGAAAGTGATAGTTTTCTTGTCAAAATTGGTTTTTTAAAAAAATAATTAAATATATATATATATATATATATATATATATATATATTAAAATAAAAAAGTGACTTTTGAAAATATAGTGTTTGAGCAAAAAAAAATCGGCCAAAAATTTGACGTCGACAGCAGGGATGCTCACGGGGCGGGGCGGGGGCGGGGAGTGGCTCCCCCATCCCCGCCCCGCGTAGGGGCGGGGATTCCCTGTCCCCGCCCCCGCTGGGGACGCGGGGGGAAAATCCCCCCCGTCCCCGCCCCTGCAGGGATCCCCGTTCCCTGCGGGGATCCCCGTCCCAGTAAAAAAAAATTAATTTTAATAAAAAAAATTAATTTGATGGACATTTTTGATCCAAATTAAAAATATTTTATAAAATTTAATAATTTAAAATTAAAAATATTTCATATAATTTAAATATAAATATTTTATACAATTAAAATATAAATATTTATAAATATTCCATACAATTTATACATTACAAATATATATATATATATTATTAATGTATTATTATTATTATTATATATATATATATATATATTTTTTTTTTTTTTTATTATTTTTTTTCGGGGCGGGGACCCCTTTCCCCGTCCCCGCCCCGAATTCAAGGGCGGGGATTTTTTCCCCCCCATCCCCGCCCCGCGGGGGAAAAATTCGGGGATTCCCCGCCCCGTTCGGGTCGGGTCCCCGCGGGGGACGGGGAATCCCCGCCCCGTGAGCATCCCTAGTCGACAGCGCCCAGCGCGGGGTGCGCTGGGCGATGCGCAGCTCGCGCGCGCGACGTTGGGTGACGCCCGTCGCAAGCGCCGACGGGCGTCGCTCGGCCTGTCACGCGCCCAGCGGCCCCCCATGTGCATTTTTAGCTCAAAATTCATGTTTTTCTTCCATTTTTTTTGTAGAATTTAATTTTTAATACTTTTTGTCTTCTAACCTTTCAAATTATTCAGCTTTTTTGTGTTAATGGGAATTAAATTGTTTTAATTTCTTTAATAAAAAACTGATTTTTGGGAGATATAAAATAATTTTTAGAGAGAGAATTAGGAGGGTTTTTCTTAACAAAAATATTTTCTTCTTCTTTTTTTTCAAGAAAAAACCTCCAAATATTCTAATTTATTTTTTTCCAAGTTAATTCTTGAAACAAAAAGAATAATTTTTATTATTACGAATTTTCTTCTTCTTTTTTAACAATTTTCTTCTTGAGACAAAGAAAATAATTTTTTGTTCTTGGGATAAAAATTTTCTTCCATATTTTATTTTTCTAACCTTATTTTTTTTTGCAAATCAAGATAACAAAATTGATCATTTACCTTCAGTTATCAAATCAAATTTTGAGGGTAAGCATTTTGGGTTTAATTTTGTGTTTTATTATTATTATTATTATTAATTAGCAACCATGATTCTTTTAGATCTATTTTTTTTATGTGATGTAGTCATTGATTCAATTTTTTTCCTTAACATATTTTTATTTCTTATTCTTGTGTTCTTGTTTGATTGTTCATATTATTATTATTATTATTATTATTATTATTATTATTATTGTTATTGTTATTGTTATTATTATTATTATTATTATTATTATTATTATTATTTAACATGTTTTAACATATTTTATTTATTTTATTTATTTATGCTTGCTTGATTGTTCATCTTTTTTATTATTATTATTATTATTATTATTATTATTATTATTATTATTATTATTATTATTATTATTATTGCTATTACTCTTGTTGTTACTCTTATTATTATTATTATTATCTATTATTATTACTTTTATTATTCTTATTTATTGTTATTATTATTATTTATGCTTTCATGCATGTTGAATTGTTAATATGTTAAGTTTTTTTTATGTTAACATGTCATTTAATTAGTTTGTCACTCATAATTCATGTTATCATATTTATTTTAATTTATTTTCATATATTATATGTTTGAATTCATTTTTATTACTAACATCACTTTTTATTTGTGTTTTTTTTTTATTTTCAATGCTTTTTTTATGTGTGAGCTTTTTCAATGCCAAGTGGGAATCCATAGAGATTTGAAGACACCATTTTGGTGAAATTTATCTTTTTTAGCATTTTATTTTTTTTATTATTTTTTATTTGTTTTTATTATGTAATATGTAATAAATTTATTTATTTTTATGCACGTTAATTAAAAGTCACAAAAAAATTTTATATTAATAAATTGGGATCTTTTCTAATAAAATGTGACCAATGTCCTAATGTTAACCCATAAAAACTCACATTTAAAAAGAAGAGTTAACTTTCTCAAAATTGGATCACTTGTCCCGATTTTATTAATAAAATACTAAAAAATAACTCTTCGGCTTTTTAAGTGAAAATAAAGAAACCAATGTTTCTATCCTAAATAATGTCCCGATTTATAAATATTTTTTTATTCATTTGATTCATTTATTTATGTTTTGCTTGATTTTATTTTGAGAGATTGTACTTTTGTCCCAAATTTTAATACTTTTTTATTTGGGGGATTATATTTTGTCCCAATTTTATCTTTCTTTTATTTTTTGTGGCTTGTTTATTATTTTATTACTTTCTTTATTGTTTTTTTACTGCTTGGTTTGCACTTATTTTTTAATGCATAACCGCGTGAGAAGAGAGGTGAAATTTTTAAAATTAAAAAATCCATTTATTATTAACCAATGAATTAATAAGAGTAAAGTTTTGAATTTTTCTTTGGTTTAGACCCCCAAGGTTAGATGAACTTTCTCAATTTCTTGTAAATTGGGTGGCGACTCCAAAATACCTCAAATGTGCCTACAGGCTTCATGAAATTAGATGATCTTTCCAGTATTCTATTGGAAGGAGGTGTCCAAAATATCTCATGATTGCCCAAGATCAAAAAACGCAAACACTCTCGGGCCTTAAAAATAGGTTTTCGGGAACTGGTCGGGTCCGCGCGCGTCACAGTAGCTTGAGAGGAATCCAAGTAAAAGACGCATCCAAAACTTCCAAATAAATTTTTGATTTAACCTCCATTTTTCATAAATATGTTTTGCAGCATCTTCAGGAATCAAGACTTGATCTAGCCGACTTCGGTAAGAAGTATGGCCTGGTAAAAAGTACGGCTAGCCCATACTTTTATTTACATTACGCCCATATTATATTAGATTTAGAGTTTTTATTTGGTTTAATAGTATATTAATTTTTGGTCGTTAATTTAGTACTTGATGGATGTACTAGATCTAATGTTAAAAGGTAGATAAACCAGTCATCTCTCCACCCTAATTAAGAATGCAGACAAAACAAAATACAAAACAAACGTATTTTGGTTATCCATCAAGCCATCTACTACAGAAAAAAAGGATTAAGAGAGAGAAATCAGTTTATAAAGTTCGTGATTATTGAAAACTCTCTCTACATTATCTCGAATGTTGCTTAAGGTATGTGATTTATTCGTTTCATCTATGTAGTTATTACTATATTAAAGATCTGAATGTGCATGAATAATTTATGCGATAATGTTTGAATATCTAAGTATTAAACTTACATATGGTATCGGAGCCATGAATTTTGAATATATAATAATTCTTAGATTGTTGATTTGATTTACAATCTATTATGATATTCTATGAATTGCATTGATGAATTTGATTTGGATTAGCACATGCCTGCCTTTATGTTTCTACAAACATATTGATTTTGAAAAAAAAAAAATTTGTTGCTACCGTAATTTAACAAATGAAACAAACATGTTAAAAGTTGCCGTCATATGAATTTAGGGCAATAATTAGGCTGTATTTAGGGCAACATGAAAAATAATAATAATTTGGTTTCTGCTGATTGAAGTGAAGTAACTAGTGCTAGTCATGATTTTCACAATCATGATTTGAATCTATTTCCTACAAAACATGAATGTTGTTTCTTTGTTTGGGATTGATTTGTGGAAAATTACTGTAGCCGTGTTTGTAGGGTTGTCCTTGTCATCTAACAATCTACATGTTCCTGGGATCCCACCCGAATGCTTACCGCGCTCTGGCTTAGCAAGGAAAGTATTAGTTCTGGAAATTCTGTCATTTGGTTGTTTCGTATGTTCCAGTTTCATAGCCAAATCAATGAAGATTTATGTCAACATTTACCATTCTGAGCACCCAAATGATCCCCGTCTCAAGTGGTGGCGGGCCGCCTTCTTATCTGTTTCGGTAGTGATATCTACTGCTGGAGTTGGTCTGTTAACTGTTTCAGTTGCTTTACTGCTGGAAATTAAGGTGGGAAAGCTGTATTGTGGGACTCGTGATGCTTTGACTGCTTTTGTTTCGTTATGTGTATTAGGGGTTATTGGTCTTGTTTCATATTTAGTTGTAATGGCTTATGCTATAAAGCACGCTATGGTGGAGGATGCAATTATTCAGAAAAATATGGCATTGAATTAAATATTTTTATTCAGAAGTCAACCTACTACATTGCTTTCACAATTAAAATTAAATTTCAAATGGAGCCAGTGAAATTTAGTAAAGAATCACAAGACTGGATTTTTAAAAGACATTGTCCAGATATTGTACCTTTATATTAATCTTATTATCATTGTGTGCAAATTATTCTTAAGGATATTGTTCATATACATGTATCAAACTTTGTGCTAATAAAATCTCTCACCGATTCTAAACTATATGAGTCCTCTATTAATCAATTGGAGTTATGTCATCATGCAAATAAGTATGTCTGCATACAATTATCAGCACTCTTTCTGATGATTAATTTGATGTCTTTTGGAAATACATTTACAAGTCCAAAACTAGTAATTCTAATTTTAAGAAAAAAGACAATTATTTTGTGTGCGCCAAATTAGGCCACTATGCACCTAATGGGAAAAATATTGGCAATCCTATTAAGTCAAACACAAATTTGATCAAAGCAAATGACAAAATTATTGCGGTCTTTCTAAAGCCAATATTGTGGATGATGTGGAAAAATGGATGATAGACACGGGGCACATTTGTGCTATTAGAAATGCTTTTGCTTTCTATACTCAAGTTTAGGAAAGAGAAGAAATAGTTCGTCTTGGTCATTCATGAACATGAACTGTTCAAATTTTTTGAAGAGGCAGTACAATAACTCATTATTGCATTTTAATATCTAACGGAAATCTTTACTTGCAATATAAATATATTATATATTAAAAGGGAAATTGAGACAATACATGTTAGTTGGACGGCTTTTAGGCCCAACATATTCGATCGGATAAATTGGTTCAAAGAGTGCAATTGGCCACAAATGACCTGCAAATAAAAGAGGAAATTACACGCACTGTCATAAAGACACCCCAGGAACAGAAAAATAAATTTTCTGGCAATTCCGAAATTTTCTGAATTTTGACGGGCTAATTTTTCGTCAAAACTAGAAGTACATCGAAACGATGTCATAATGACTTGAAATTTTAACCATGCGCTACTGCATATGTAAGTGTACTTGGGGCAAAATTTCATGGCATTCTGACATCGGGAACATTATTTTCAGAAAAATGGTGAAAACCCGAAATAAAATCAATTAGGGGGTATAATAGGCTTAATAAATTCAGCCAAGGGCATTTTTGTCCACTTAAAATAGTCAAGAATCTGCTGTAAACCCAGCACATTCTGGAGATGTGTAGAAATCCTTGAGAGAGTGATATGTGGCTTAAAATTAAGCCATTGGATCAAATAGTTATATAGAGAAAGAATTTGAGCCATTGGATTGGGAGATTTTTAGAAGCTGAAAAAGGTCTGGAATTCTCTACTTTTCTCCCAAAAATTCTGTAAATACCTCCCCTTTTCTCTTTAAAAACGGGCCAGCCCTTTGAGATGAAGGTTCCTCCATTTTCTCTCCATTTCTCTCTCCTCTCTTCACCACTTCAGCTCAAATTTCACCCCAAGGCACATTAAGACATACTCTTCACACCTGAATTTAAGTTAGAGCAAGTAGAAGTCTTGAGAAGAAGAAATTTGGGAAGAAAGAGATTGCACACCTTAGGTAAAGTATGGTGTTTTTGTGAATTTTGGTAGGGAATTTTTGTGTATTTTGATTAGGCATGTTAAGTAGGATTAGTACATGTTAATTAGAAGCTAGAAATGTAAAAGAAAACTCATGGAATAACCCCTTCCATATTCGGCCATAGGTGGAGAAATAGGAAAGGAGAAAGAGAAAGAAGAAGAAAGCAAGGAGGAAGAAGCTTAGGTGTGCTCAAGCTTGAAAAAGGTTAGTGGATACTAAATCTACACCTAATTTCAATTATATCTTAATTTTTCTATGAATTATACATTATGTAATTATAAAATTTTATGAAATAATTGAAATTAATTTAAGGGAAGCATGTAGCATGATGAATTAAGGTGAAATAAAGTTGGAATTGCATTGGAAATAATTAATTAGGGTGATATTGAAGAAGCCAAATGGTTCTCTAATGATGGACTAAAGGAATTTTGTTAAGTAGTGAAGTATTAAATGAAATTCTAGCCTTAGAACAATAAATTGATAGCTTAAGATGAATTTGATATGAGATTAATGTATATATATAAATTTGAATATGTTACATAATAGTGAACAATTAAGGAATAAAAAGAAAATAAGTAATAATATGCATTAATGAACATATACATTCATAAATTAATGTTAATATGGTAAATGACATGAAATGAAGGAAAGAAAAGCATGATAGGGTAAGAATGAGTGGGTGGCCGAATGGTGCTCACATGAGATTTGTTTGGTTTAATTTATATTTATGTGTTATATATTATGTATATGTGAATTCCTGTGCGAAAAGAATAAAATTTCATAAGTTTGACAGTGAATAATTGAGTACATAATGGTATGTTTAAGTAATTAAAATTTAAGTGTAATCCAACATGTGACGTTAAATTGCCCTTAGTATGCAGTGGTTAATCCAGGACATTAGGATATAATGGCTAGCCATAGGGATTCTATACCGCGGTAAAATCAGACGGACAGACTGATAGAATATCCAGACAGTTAATTAGTATAGAGGCCTCACAATTACAGACAGTCAGACAGTATATTCAGACAGTCCTCGTCCCGCATATCCGGTTCGAGGATTTCCACTGTCTACTACTAGGGGCATTTTGGTAATTGTGTAAGGAAATGGAATTTAAATAGTAAGTATAATGTAAAAGATAGTAAAAGTGCAATTAAATTAAGCAAAAGGTGAAAAGTAAGATAATTAAGTTTATTAGGGGTGAAAATGTAATTACGCAATAAATTAAGGACAAGAGGGTAATTAAGTATCTAGTGAGTGAATAAACTTGGAATTTATATAGTGATCTAAATTTATTAAAAGAGTAGTGATAAAATTAATTTAAGTCCACAAAATGAGTTAAATGAAATTTTGTGTAGTAGTATCCACCACTGGGCAACACGATTGCTTAGCGAGTGGTTTATTGACTGCGCGCAGGGACAGGTGCTCAAGAATTTAAGGACGCTCGAGGATGACAATGGCATGTACATTTGCGTACTATGTAGTTTTTGTATTATTTAAAAGGACTGATGTAAATTAAGTTTTGTAAATTAGTTATGGAACATATTGTAATACTGATAACTTTTACTAGTTACTTATGTGTAAGTTAACGTGCAGGTGAATGTGATGTAATGAAGGTGAATGTTATGCTGTGTTGTTGTGATGTTGATGAATTGATGAGAAATATAGAAGTGCAATGTATGTCATGAAGTATTGGAGGAGGAGTATATATATTGGGAGTGCTTAAATTTGAAATTGTAGGTTGGGTAGCAAATTTTTAAGCCGTTGTGCTGCCAAAATTTTGGTTAAATAAATAGTGATTTAGGTTCGCTTAACCAACAAAAGATATTGTTAAATGCGATTAGTCTTATAAATATAACCAATAATATATATATATACACACACACATATACATATATATATATATAATGAGTAAAAATTAAAACAAGAAGGGTGTTACATATGTGGTGTGAACTAGAGAGAATATAATGTTAACATGAAAGGATTTTTTATTTAACTATTAAATATTAAGAATACTACAAGTGAATTCTTATATTGTCAATTTACAAGTGAACATGATCATTATATGATCATAATAAATGATATGTCTATACGATGAGTATATTAATGATGTGAATACTATGTGAATGATATGCACATTTAAGTATAGCCTTCGTTAACCGAGTAGTGGATAGATAAGCTTGCCTATAGGAATCTCTGTTGCTACAGCCTATGTGTTTTGAATCCTATTTGGATCCCTATGTGTTAATGTATCCACGGGTACCTATGTGTTTCTTTCCTGTTATCCACCACTTTGGAATGCAGGCAAATTGTTAAAGACAGTATGTTAAAGAGAATGTTATGGAAAAGAGTAAACTTTTAATGTGTGCGAATCATATGCTTATGTGAACAAAAGAAATACGCTTGATATATATATGTAACATCAATGATAATTTATTTGAGTTGCAATTATTTTATACGTGTGGAAAACTTGAATTCAATATTAACAATTGCATGTGTGATTAGTATAATATATGGGTGACATGTTAAGATTGAATTATTAATAAAATCAAGCACTTTAACGTGATAATGAAATAAGAAATATTATTTGAAGATAAGTTTACAAAGTTATGACATAAAGATGGGATAAGATGTATTTTTGCCCTCGAACTATTGGAAATGGAGTGAAAATGCTCTTAACCCTTTTTTTTGTTAGTTTTTACCCCTGAACTCAGTTTTATGGTTGGAAAATACCCTCACAATGGATAGAAAGTCCAGCTGGCAAATGGAGTTAACGGCAGCCAATCACGCGTCGACACGTATCAACTCTCTTTTATAGTCAGATTGTTGATTTGAATTCTATAAGAGGTTTTTTTTCCCTTAAACTATGGGAAAATGGTGTGAAAATACCCTCAAACTTTGTTTTGGTCAGTTTTTACTCTCGAATCAAGTTAACATGTGTCGATGCGTGATTGGTTACCGTTAACTCCATTTGCTAACTGGACTTTCCATCCAAAATGAGAGCATTTTCTATCCATTTAAGTGACTTTAGGGGTAAAAACCGACCAAAAATACATTTAAAAGCATCTTCACTCCATTTCTAATAGTTTGAGGGCAAAAATAAACCTTATCCCTATAAAGATTTTAAAATGCTAACCAAGGTTACGTATCTAAATCAAAGTAATAAATATAAGATTATCATTGTTAATTGTATGATTTAACATTTGGCTATTGGACGTCTCTTTATATACACACTTATAGAAAATTATTATGAATACACAATTATTAATAAAACTATGTTTCGAATGGTAACCTAAGTAATCTAACCATGAAAGAATATTTTTTTATGTCTTCTTGAAGATAAGTGTAATAAAATGTTATCAATACGGAATGTAAATTAATATATATATATGTAGAAAATTAATAATTATGAAAGGTACATGTTAAATGATTAACATGGTAACTAACATGGAATAAGTATCATTAAGTGTGCGAGTGTGTACTTCCAATATGTTGTATTATAATATATGTTTTATATAAAATAAATATGTATGATGAATATATGATATAAGTGTATATGCATGATTAATGTATGCTCCTGACATGTTTAGGCATTATGAATATAAACAATTATATGCAATCATTTGTGTGTATATGTTGACAACTACTGTGAGTGGTTGTCCACATTATGTTTGTTCCCCACTAGGTCTGTGTGCTTAGCGCTGGTGTTTTATCCGTGCAGGTATTGAAGATAGAAGTAATGTCCAGGACATTCCGTATTTGTCAAGGCCGATAAGTCCATAAGAGTTTTGTATAGACTTTGTGCTATATTTAGTTATGCAATGTAAACTTCTATTGTAAAAGTGTAATTTGAGTATGTAATGTGATTATTGTGGAAGGGAACCGGTTTTTGAACGAGTAAGTCACTTTTGAGAAATGTATATGTAAAATGAAGTTGTGAACTTTGCTAAAGTGTTAAGTAAAAGTGTTATGTAAATAAAAGAAATTTTATAATTTTGAACATAATTTAATGGATGTAATCAAGATATTGTAGTTACTGTGTGGCATCCTTCACCTATCATGGTAGATTACTACGTACGGGTAATGGTTGCTACAAATTGGGTCTAAGAGTGCAATTGGGCCACAAATGACCTGCAAATAAAATACAGGTATATATATAAAGATAGATTTAATACTAATAGGATTCGTATTACTATGAACTTATATAATAGAAAATGGGGATTAATTTTATCTGTAGTCACTAAACTTTGGCAATTATAACAAAATGATTACTATTCTATGATTTGTAACAACAAAATAATTTCACTGTTATTTTGTAACAAAATAGTCATAAAGGACAGAAAATATGTATTCTGGCAATTTGTGCATGTATTTTTCGTTCACCCATTTGTCTATGTCATCCCAATTGCCACGTTGTCCACTGAATGTAGCCCATGTGACATTAAGTTAAAAGGAATAATTTCATCCATAGTCGCTCAATTTTTGCACACGTTCTGGTCACTATATTTCGATTAATAACAACAAAATAACTCAAGTATTATTTTGTAACAATAAAGTAAAAATCTTCAAATAATTATATTTTTAGTTATCAGCGCTCGTAGGAATTGCTGACTCAGTAAAGTTAAATACTATTTTATGGATTAATTACAAATTCGGGACTGAACTATAAGGTGCTTTTCAATGTTTGAAGAGAACTTTGGAAGCCTACAATATCAGGCCTCATCTTTGGATCCCCTTTCAATTGAGTGACTCCGTCAACAAATCCGTTAAGTAGCAACGGATTTGCTGATAGAGCATTAAAGTGGGTCCCACCTGTGCCCAATATGATGCCAACTCAGCCATCTTAATTTTTTTAGTTTTTCTCTTTTTAACCCTCATCTCTCTCTCTCTCATGGACATCGTTTGAACCAAGAAACTCCACTATTTGTGCCAATCTTCAATTCTCTTATTTCTCATTTTTCTTATCAATTTCTCATTAGCCAATTCTTTGAGAATTTTTTCTGCCTCCAAAGATTCGTGCACTATGTGCTCTGAATGTGATAATCCATGCCAACCCTTGCCTTCTCTGTCACCTCCACCTCCTATTTTCAATTGCCCTCCGCCATTAGCTGTTATTTCTAACTGTCGGCTGCTGCCTGCTACTCCAAGTTTCAGTTCGTATTACTACTCACCGCTTCCAGTGACATCCTCTTAAATTTACTCATCACCGTCTCCACCTGAAAATGGGGGTGAATTTTATCCTGCACCGCCACCGCTAAATCCAATACTTCCTTATTTTTCATTCTATTATTATAAGCCTCTTCCACCTAGCAACTCTAATCATGGAAACTTCATCTTTTTCAACACTTACCATAAAATCAACCGCCTTTAACCGAACTCTGTTTCTTATTCTTCCTCGGTTGGTTGTTATTCACCTCTACTTCTGCCAGGAGTAAGTAATTTTGGTATTTGGATAATATATCCTTTGCTTTGATTGGCATCTTCACCTCCTGTAGCTTGCGTCCTCATGGATGATTTTGATCATCGACGCCGCCAATGATGATAAACTCCGAAATTCAGTTCGATGGTTTCGATTTGAGAAGAAACGCATTGGCCCATAACGCTGCTTTTCTGTAATCTAATTATAATGATCACAATAGTAACAAATCCAAATTAAATAATGAAAATTTTGAATAGCATGAAGACCAGAAGCCAAACATCTCTTTCAACCTCAAAACCCAAGAATTGAAAACCATATGTAGAAGATATTTTTCCATCGTTTTCTTTTAACATAGGGAATGGGAATTGGGAAAATGATATTTTCATGGGAAGTGATTTTTTCGGTAGTTTTTCGCCGGCGTGTATATCTCCGGCAACCTTTAATTTCTCTGTATCATCATGCTACATGAGTAGTTATGGGAGTGAAAAGAGGAAGAAAAAGGAGGAGGAGGAGGGTGACATGGCATCCTATTGGGCAAAGGCGGAACCCATTTTAATGCTTTATCAGCAAATCCGTTAGTATTTAACAGATTTGTTGATGAGTCCCTCGATTGGAAGGGGACCCAAAGATGAGGCTTGACATTATAGGCTTGATGGACAAACTAGAGTATTGATTGCAGAATAAGAAGCCATTTGGGTAGGAAGCAGAAGTTAATTGATGTACTTCCGTTCCATCAGAACAAGACCATTTGCAGGCCACTTGTGAATTAAAATTTATTTATTTATCATAAACTTGAATTAAAATGTATTAAAAAAATCCATTTTCCTATTATACTAGAAATAAAATGCAATACTGGGAAAAATGTGATAATACATAAGCACTAGTAATGTTTAATTATAAATGAATATTTTTGAGTTTTATACTTGCAAGTTGCAATATAATGTAATCTACTAGTGAGAAAATTTTTATTAAATTAGTTAATGCTGAATAATTTATAATAATAATAATAATAAGGAAAATACTTTGGTCCCTGTGATTTAATGATTTTACACATTAAATTTCTATATTTTTAAAATTACATATTGAATCCTCAAACTTTTTGAGGAGAATATATTAAGTACAAAATGGACGGCACAAACAACAGTATAATATAAGTATGGTTAAAATAGCGTGTATTTTAACAGAATACTGTTATTTTTACCGTCCGTTTGGATTTAAGGTGTTCTAGTAGATATGTTTAGGTATTTAATGTGTAGTTTTGAAAGTATATGGACCCAATTTTTAAATAAATTAAAGTTAAGAATCTAATATTTAGTTTTTAAAGTATAAAAATTAAATGTGTAAAAATATTAAAGTTCAGATATCAAATTATGGATTTTTCCTAATAATAATGATAATATGTCACATACATGGCACGTGTGGTACCAATACTTAAATTTGATGAGCATTCAAACATTTTACATGGTAAAGTTGGACCAGTTTTTAACGAATATATAGTGGAAATCATACACTAGGGCCTCATATATATAGAGAAAATATCAATATTTTTAAAATCGGATCGGAAGTCGACTCTGTCTGCTAACTGAGTTAAGAGTCAATTAGTTGGATCGGGTTGACTCGGAGTTTTTATTTTTTTTGTTTTAAATATAATTATTAATAAAAAATTAAAAATATGGTATATAAAAAATATATTTAAACAACCTATTAATTATCAAATATCAATATATTAATTAATTTTTTGTATTTATTTTACTACTTTTTAAGTAATAATAGTAAAAAATTAAACACTACAATTGGATTTTTTTTGTTAAATATTTGAATTTATAAGAAAAATGTAATTTTGAATTTATACTTTTTTTAATTTTAATTTCAATTGCAAAATTTATTTTTATGACGTTAACTATTTTTATAATTATATGTTTATATTCATTTCTTTTTTAAAATTCTATTATATTTAAATTATTTAATTATTAAATATCTAAAAAAATATAAAATAAAAATATATTGAAAATAATTTCAAATAATTTTCAATTTTATCAAATTTAATATTCATATAAATTAATTTTATTATCAAATATAAATTTTTAATTGAACAATATTCAATAACTATTAACCCTGATTATAAAAATATATTTTATAAAAATCTAAAAAAATAATTTAGAATATATTCGATTTTCCTGGTCCAACCAAAAATGTCTGGTCCAACCCATTTTTTTTGGTTTAACCCGATTTTTTCACTGTACAAACCGGTTTTATATCTATTTCGATTTTTTATATTAAATCGAATCAATTTACTATCCAATTCATGGTTGAACCAGTTCAACCGGTCGGTCCGATCCGATTTTCAAAACAATGGAAAATATATTACATATAACAACTCTCGACACTTGCCAGCATGTAACTTCATTTTGGTTGAGGAATGGAAAAACTGGTCCAGGAGGAATCAATTTTATCGTCCAATATTTCCTTCAGGTCACATAGTGGCGCAGCTAGAAATTGAATTCAGTGGGGTCAAAAATTTATCGCCAATAAAAAAAATTCATTCACATAAAAAAAACTTATTAATATGATAATAATATATATAACAATAATCATAATATTACAGCTGTCCTCTATGAATTTTCATATTTTGAAAGTATTGAATAATTATTTCATTATCATTACTTTCAAATATATCCTTTTCAATATAAGTAACTAAACAATCATTCAATAACTGGTCTCCCATGCAATTTCGTAGACGACTTTTCACTATATTCATAGCAGAAAATGTCCTTTCAATAGTTTCCATCGCGACTGGTAATATCAGAGCTAATTTGACAAGCAAATAAACTAAAAGATACACCAAATTTTTTCCTGTCTTAACTAACAACTGAGCAAGCTTATTGATTCCTTCCAACATTAAAAAATCTTCATTGGATAGCATGTCAGTAATATAAGTTTCAAGCTGATTGTCAAGTGAAAGAAGTTGTACCGATGAAAGATCACAAGGATAAAATTGAGCAAGTCGAATCAATTTTTTTTGTCAAAAGACGAAGATGCATTATTTGGACTTAAACAAGCCACACATAAAAGTAACTCAGTATTCATCTCAGTGAAACGATTGTTAAGCTCTTGAAGTTGCAAATCAATGACAGCATAGAGTAAATCCACTTGATAATGGTGCAAATTTGTGACTTGTTGAATTCTACGCCGTGACCGCCCTTTCACTTGAAACAAGTCACCGATATTAGAAATAAAGACATTATGTGTTTCACAAAAGAGACAAACCTCATTCAACAAAAAATCCCAACCATCATCCCTCATCTTCTGTAGCTTTTTTTTTTTTGATATTGCAACTAATTGCATAGCATTAACAATATCTTGATCTTTTCTTTGCAAAACTTGTAATAACTCATGTGTGACTCCCAAAATCCCTTTCATTAAGTGCAAATTGAATGCAAAATCAAAACATTGTATTGCTCTAATAAAGCACAAGCTTCAGCTCTTTGTTCAGAGTTAGTCCCATCCTCAACAATGTTATTAAGTACCTCTACTACAGATGCAAACATACTTATTAAATTCAAGATTGTACCATAATGAGAACTCCAATGTGTGTCACCTGCTCATTTAAGACTAGTTTCTTAATTTAATCCTCGACCACTTGCCAATTCACCATTTCTTAATGCTTCGGAAACTTTAGCCGTTTGACTTTCTCTCAAAAGATCTCGACATTTGCACGATGCTCCAACAACATTCAACAAAGTAGCCAACAAATTAAAAAGAGATGCAATATTGATATCATTTTTTGCAACTGCAACAAGTGTTAATTGGAGTTGATGAGAAAAATAATGAACATAATAAGCAGATTCACTTTCTCTCATGATCAAACTCTTCAATCCATTGAATTCTCCTCTCATGTTACTAGCCCCATCATAACCTTGCCCTCTTAATTGTGACGTACTTAAACCGTGCTTATCAAATAATGACTTGATCGAAATTCTAAGAGATGAAGCACTAGTATCATGAACACGAACAATACTAAGAAATCTTTCAAGCACATCACCCTTATTATTAATATAACGCAAAACAACAATCATTTGTTCTTTCACTGATATATCACGAGATTCATCAACCAAAATTGCAAATATATCATCGCCTAAATTCTTAATGATGGCATCAATAGTCTTAGTAGCACAAGCATTTATAATCTCATGTTGAATAGCATGAGATGTTAACTTAAAATTATTTGGAGCATTTTCACGAACAACATCATCAATACTTTCATTATGCTTAGCTAAAAACTTTAGAAGTTCATTGAAATTACCTTCTTGTTTTGAACCATAAGTTTCATCATGACCACGAAAAGGAAGCTCTTAACGCAAAAGAAATCAAATGCAATCAATTAAAGCAGTTAACCGAGTTCTATATTTCTTTTTTACTTGATCTGTATATCTATTGAAAATAACTTTTATACTTTGGTCTTATTTCATCAGTGTTTCACATTTTCTCCAAGCTACATTATGAGCACTATTAGCACCTCCCACATGAATATCTAACCTCACAGATAAGCGGGGAACTAACTTTCTGCAACTCCATGTCGTAAATTGCATCACCTTTAACTTCAAAATCTTCGTGATGTGGAAGATGGAATTAAGATAATTATCAAGTGCTCAAAATAATATGCAAAATAGAATGAAGATGCTCGGTAATTCTAATATAAGGCTATGTTTGATAAGTGGTAATATAATGTAATTAAAAATGTAATGAATTTTTTGTTTGTTAATATAAAATTGAAAAAATTTATAATTTATTGTCTAAACTTTACATTTTTATGTATTGAATTTTTATACTTTAAAAATTATACATTAAATCTTTAAACTTTAACATTTTTACATATTACATTTATATGCTTTAAAAACTATACATTGAGTTCTCGAATTTTTTGAGCATAATACATTAAGTTCAAATGAACAGTAAAAATAACATTGTTCCGTTAAAACACATATGATTTTAACTGTGATTATATTACACTGTCATTTGTACAATCCATTTTAAACTTAATATGTTATTTTCAAAAAGTTCGAAAACTCATTATGTAATTTTTAAATTATAGGAATCCAATGCATAAAAACGTTAAAATTTAAGGACCAACATATGAATTGTTTCTATAAAATTTTTATATTGTAATGTGATATTAAATACGTTTATAATTTATAAAATCTTTACTAATGTATTTGTTAATCCATAAAATTTGGTAGTATTTATTATTAAATTGCATTACAGGAGGGACTAAAGTGAGATTTTGGAAGGAGCACGATTCTGCCTAGAACGGCAGCATTTCCTATGCTCCTTTTTATTTTCTTTCTTTTGCTGCGTTTCCAGCAGCTTCATCGCCCGCTCTGCTGCGTCTTGTCTCCTCCCATTTTGCCGATCTTTTCTTTGCAAAACCCCACACACAGCAACCTTCACTTGAGCCCCGAGAAACATCAGCTTTTGTGAAAATTTTGTTGCAAAGAAACTGAGAAATCATGAAGGAAACGGAGGAAAAGAAAGAAAAATCAGGTTGATAGGGATTTTTGGTTTGTGAGATTTGGAACCTAGAAATTAGAATTTTCAGATCAAGAAGAGGAAATAAGAAGGGAAAGGAAAGGGAAAAGAAGTCTTATTTGAGCTTGGTGGTGATTTTGAAGACTTGGGAACTTGATTTTGCCATCAATTGAGGTTTGTGAACCACATTTATATTTTTCTCAATTTTTGTTAGGTTATGTTTATGCTAGAGTGCACGGTATGCTTAGGATATTATACAATTAATTTGGGATTTTTATTATTGAATTATAATAGATAATAAATATGCGATTATGTGATAAATATGTGAAACCTTTTGCATTAGGATTTGATGAAAGCTTTGAATTAGGATTTGATGTTTTACATTCTTATTCTCTGGTTTAGTTATGTTTCAGGGGTTGTTCTTGCCTCATCGTTTGCTTTGCTTTGATGCTCTGTTTTTCTGGGCAAATTGTGGTCTCTTGGAATTCCATTTTTGACTGGGTTTTGTTGTTTTTCTGCGTTAATTAGTGGACTGAATTGAAGTTGAATTTATTTTTTACCATTTCACTTTCTGCACTTTATCTTCAACCACCCATCCATTCTATACTGTTCAACCAATTAACAAAGCCAAAGGGCAAACTAAAAGGATAAGCAGCCATTCAGTTAGTCGCGTATAAATATACTAAATGAGGTTTCTTCTGTGTCTTACTACAATTTTGTCATCACAGTTTTGCTTTTCAATTCTTTTAGTCTGTTTCTTTCTTTTTTGCTATAGAGTTTTATTATTATACTTTTTTTTCTTCATAGTCGTGGAGATTGCTTATGGGATCTCATGAATAAATACTTGTTTGATTTTGCAAATTAAATTGACCTCCATTTATACAATTTCATGTAGGTTTTTGCAGTCTAGCTATTCTAGTGGTTTTTGCAGTCTTTCTATTCGATTTATACAATTTCATGTATGTTAATGAAGTTATATGTGCTGAAGTTCTGATATAAGACACGACATAGTTACCAATTATCTCTTTTTAGTACTGTGTGAAAATACATCTGCTAGCTAGATGGGATTAGTCTTCTATCATTGGTGCTTGATAAATATCTAATGAAAATTGAAATTTAGAGATAGAACATCTCTGATACAATTTCTTAGTTAAACCAATTGCTAAAGAATTTGTTAAACCAATTGTACTCATTTTATAGCTTTGGCCAAATAAAGATTGAATACTGATAGAGTTGGGATACGCCCATAACTCTATAATGGATTTAGTTCCAATCCAGATTAAATTGAGTTATTTAATCTGATTAAAATTACCAAATCTTATCTCAGAAATAGTCTGAGTTAAACTAGAGTTAGGTTTCTAGTTTTTAGGATATCTATAAATAGGGGTGAGATCCTCGTTATTTGGTAACGAGAAAACGTTTACGTCGCAAGGCTGCTCGTTTCCACTCACAAGTTTTCTGTCTCAATTTTCAGGGGCATTTCGATTGTGATCTAGCTGCTCTTACCCCGAGTGGATAAAAGTCGGACCAGTGGCCAAAAATAAATGGGATCTTGGTAGACGCTTCCGCAACGAGTTTTTGCACTACTAGAGGTAGGTACTATTATTTAATGTTACCTCCGTATAAATTATTTTTGTTATAATTTTTCCCATATCCATCATTGGTATCAGAGCCGTTGTTTTTGCGTCCTGGCATGTGGCTAAAAATATCTAAAAATTTTATGTGTAAAATTATTAGATTTGGGATGCATTGAACACAATAAAAATTTATTTTTTTTTGTGTGAAAAATATATATGCGTATATATTTCGGCTCGATTTCGTGTATGTGTACATCGAAACCCGAGGGGACGAACATAAGTGTTCTAAACGGCTAACTAGAAGACGGGATTTTTAATTTTTGACCTTACCATTGAATTCACAGACCCTGAAAATCCCCCACCGGCCGGAACCGAAGCGCCAGAATCGGTCGGCAAGACGGCGCGTGGCTTACACGCGCTCCAATTCGTTAGGCTTATGCGCGTGGGCGGTGGCCCACATGCACGCCGCCACGTGTCAGCTGTGATGCATCACGCTGACACGTGGCCCAATCGCTGAATGCCACGTGGATGGTTGAGGCCATGCCACGTGGCAGCTGAGGGGCTGACACGTGGACGAATAATAGAGTGACACGTGGATGGCTGTGGTCATGCCACGTGTCCCAATCAAATGGTGCCACGTGGCCCAATCAGGGACCGCCACTTGTCAGACCGAGGTCTGCCATGTGGCATTACTAACGTGTCACGCGTGACACGTGGTCCAATGAGACACTGACGCGTGGATGACAAGTGTCATGCCATGTGGCAATGACGTGTACCCGGGTGCCACGTGTGCGCCAGGTGGACTAGTAGGAATCGGACATGTGGCACTCTATGGTGTTGACACGTGTCTGGTCGAATGGGAGGCCGCGCGTGAAGGCACGTGAGCGCGTCTACCTCCCTCCTGTCGGCGCGTGGTGGCACGTCCGGCATTTTTCGACCACCATTTCAGCTCCGATTTTTGTCAAATAATTTTTTCAAATTATTTCTGATTTTTTGGTCTTGTTTTCAAAATTTTTTAATGACCAGAAAATAAATTGTGTAATTTTTGATATTTAAATGTGTTTAATTTCAAAATAAAATATTAAAAATTGTAGAAAAAGTGTTTTCTGCATTCAATTAATTTTTAAAAAATATTTTGAAAAATTTTTGAGGTTCTGTCCTTACTTATTGATTGAAATGTGTTTCAATCATGTGTATTTATACATGAGTGTATAAATATTTTCTGTATTATGTTACAGAAATATTGAATAAGGACAGTAGGTCTTCCTTAAATTATGCATAGGTTGATTTGAGAAATGCAAGAGTGCAATCTATAAAGCAACGTGAGAATGCGAAGGAAGATTTGAGCTGATGATATTAATGTTATAGTGCATCATAAAGTACATGTGTGAGAACAAATGTAAGAGTGCATTTGGACTGGTGGTCTGAGTATGAAAATGAAACTTTGGTTTGAGTTGCCAAAAGGGCAAGTGTTGAAAAGTGACACTAAAATTCTGTGATGGTATTGAGAAATGGACAGAGTGTGCATCGTCCATGAATTTATCATTTGACTTATAAGTCGCTTGATGAATTGATTAAATCGGTCAAAGATATAATCCTAATAATTAGAAAGATTTTATAAAATCTGGACTTCTATAATAGTTGACATATGTGTCAATTTAAGTTGGCGTTTATTTTTGTTAAATAGGATTTATGTTTCTTATTAATATTTGACATGAGTGTCTGATTTTGGAATTATTGAATTTTATTTATTGGTTAAATAAATGTGTTTATTTATTATATTGGTATTTAACTTTATAATAAATGAGTTTATTTTAATTGTTAATTGCCTTGCGATATTTTATGAGTAAATTGATTGCATACTTATTAAGTAAAGGCTTAAAGGTTAAAATGTCCAACCATATAGGTTAAAATTTAATGCATAATAAATCTGAATTATTGGACATTAGTAGCCTTTTCGAATTTGAGCCTAATAGAAAATTTTACTAGGTTATTATTTCAGGTGCATAACAAATTACATGTGTTGCCTTATCTCCCTTAAATATGTGCACTATTGTTCCATTTGAGATCAGAGGATCTTAATAGACGCTGCTTCCAAGTTATAATTATGAAATCTGGAATACAAAGATAAAGTATGTGCTTGAAGAGCAAGAGGCTCTTAAATCTTCAAGTTCGGTTATGGCTGAACCTGAAGATGGCACTATAGCCTAGCATAAGCAGAACCGGGATGCCTATGTCGCATCACATCACTAAGCCATTCGCAAGTATCAAAATGCAATGGATATGTGGATCAGTTTGCAGGAGAAATTCAGAGATGAAACTCTGAATAAGCTCCGATCATTGACGATCAAATTTGATACATATCAGAAAGTCTGATTATTCGATGCCAAAACGTCTAAGAGAGATGGAAAAGAAAAAGTGAGCTTAGTGAACTAAGTCATAAGTTGACTGATGAGCAGTAGATTCAAACTGTTATCCGTTCTTTACCCAAGAGTTAGTAGCATATGAAGATACAACTAACCCACATGGATAAGCATAAAGGCATTTAAAGATGTCGCTTATCATTTAAAGCTTAAAAGGAACCGTCTGACAGTGATTAAGGTCAATGTCATAGTGCATATGGCACAATCCTATTCTAATAGAATGAGTTCTCATTAGAATAATAAAATAAGCTTCAACAATAGGAGTAAGAAAAAGGCTTGAAAGCCTGAAAAGCAAAAGGAATAGAATCACAAAAGGTCCAAAGGCAAAAAGAAGGTAAACTTTTCAAGAGTGAAATTTTTAATTGCTTATAGAAATAACACTATGCAAGAGATGCATTATGCCTAAAAAGATACACTATTCTGACTCAAGAGTGAGTTGAATTTATGTATCTAGTTCTAAATTTTATCATTTATTGGTAATAGATTTAGAACCAATGGACAGTGTAATAAGGGATCGAGATACCTTTGTTATGAAATTTAGGTTATGTTCTTACTTTATTGAAATTTATTTTAAATTTATATTTTGAGGATAACAGTGTACGCTTATGCTTGAATGATTTCTATTATGATTCTGATTATGGATGTGGACCATGACTATTTTCCTTTAATTTATTATTTTTCACATTGTTATGAGAATAATGTGAAATTATGGCATGCTATAATAAATCATATTGGACAAAATCGAATGAGTCGGTTAGTCAAAGAAGGTTTAGTAGGCGATTTAAATAAGGTTAAACTACCTACATGTAAGCATTACCTAAAAGGAAAAACTAATTAGAAAATCATTCGAATAAGGAACTAAAGCCAAATTTTCATTGCAGTTAGTCCATTCTGACGAATATGGTCAAATGAATGTGAGGGTAAGGCATGAGGCCTACTATTTCATCACATTTATATATGGTTGTACTAGGTATGGTCATGTCTATTTGATTTCTCACAAGTCAGAAGCATTGTGTTGCTTTAAGACTTATATGAGTTTAGTTGAGAATCAATTAGACAAAAGGATCAAAGCTTTAAGATTTGACAGAGGTCGGTGATATCTTACAGATAAATTTAAAGTTTCGTGTGATGAAAAAAAAAGGATTGAACATCAGTTGTTCATTCTTAGAAATCCTCAACAAAACGGTGTTGAGGAAAGGATAAATAAGACTCTCCTATATACGGTTAGATCTATGATGGCAGAGGCAAATTTGCCTATCTCCTATTGGAGAGATATTTTATTGACTGCCACATATGTTCTGAACTGTATGCCCTCTTAATCTATCATTATCATAACTTATGAGTTGTGAACCGGTCGACAAGTTGACCTAAGCCATTTACAACTTTTGGGTTGTAATGCTTGCGTCCATGATACCTCAATTTGGTAAATTTGAGACCAAGAGGTGAAAAGAGTGTCTATGTGAGATATTCTTAAGTATCAAGAGGATACATTATCGTGGGTAAGTAAGAAAATAGCATAATGACAGAATTTGAAGCACTAGACGTCATATTCTCAAGAAGATGAATTTTCAAAGTTGGGCAAAAATTGAGATCTCACTTTCAATTAATCTCAGTAAGAAGAACTATCAGGATCACTCCATCCGAGTGGGAGGGATTCAGAGGAAGAACGTTAAGGCCCTCATCCTCTAAACGATCTGAATGTTCGAGACCTAATTCGAGTGGGAGTATTCTTGACTCCAGTGGGAGGAAAGAATATAGTATTCCTGACTCCAGTGGGAGTATGTAACATAGTCCCAGTGGGAGAATTATGAATCACGATGAATATATGAGACATGTTTATCAAGATTCAGAACTGCAAAAAATCTAAAAGGATAAATGTTTCATGCCGATGATTTAAAATCGAAGGCTTGAACGAATCCCTTTTAGTTGTCCCACAAGACAAAAAAAAAAGCATAAAAATATTCAAAAGGCTTTTTCATGCCCATCTAAGGAATAATGGATTAAAGCAATGGAAGAAAAAATGACATCTATGAGATCAAATCATGTTTGAGAACTATTTGATCTACTGGAAGGACACATATTGAGAATAAATGTATTCTCAAAGTAAAGCGAAAGGATGAAAGAGGTATCGAAAGATATAAGACTCAGCTAGTCGCTATGGGGTTCATACAATAGGAAGAGATTGACTATGAGTAGACTTTCTCATCTATTGTAAAATTTACGTCCATAAGGTTCATTCTAGCCATAGTGGCAAGTTTGAACGTAGAGTTTCATCAAAAGGATGAAAAGACTGCTTTTCTCAATGGAGAAATGGATGAAACAATCTACACGTTTCATTGGAAAAGGCAGCAAACATAAGGTTTGCTGATTGATGTGTTCAATCTATTGCCTTAAACAGTTTTCAACAAAATAGTGCTTGAGACTTCATCATATAATCATGTCGAATGTGTTCAACATGATTGATGAAGATCATTGTGTTTATAGTAAAAGTTCTGAAAATGAATTTATCATTTTGGCATTGTATATATACAACATACTTAAAGCTGAAAATGATAAATGGTACATAAATGAAATCAAAGATTGGTTATTGTCCAACTTTGAGACAAAGGATATGAGTCATGCATATTACATTCTTGAAGTTAAAATTTCAAGAGATCATTCGAGAAGATTGTTGTCTGTTTCTTGAGAGAAATATATCAACAAAGACCTTGAGCGATTCAATATGCAAAATTACAAACCCATACATAACTCCATTGCCAAGAATCAGTTTCTTAGCAAAGATTCGTGTCCCAAGATGCTAGCAAAAAGAACGTATGAGGAACGTTCTATATGCCAGTGCCATGGGTAGTCTTATGTATGCAGTGTTGTATACAAGACATGATATATGTTATGCAGTGAGCATGGTTAATAAATATCAATCTAACCCAGGCAAAGCACATTGGAAGCAATTAAAAAGGTACTTATATATCTTAAAAGTACTGCAGACTATTCTCTCTATTATCAAGAAAGGGATGTGCAAATAAGAGAATACAGAAATGTTGATTGGGCAGGAGAAGTGGATGAGAGATAATCCATCTCAGGTTTTATATTCTTGTTTGGCAAGAGTGTCATCTCGTGGAGTAACAAGAATTAAACTTGTGTAGCCCCATCAATAGTGGAAGTTAAATTTGTCACTTCCTCAATTGCAGTACAGGAGACAATTTGGCTGAAATGGTTTGTGAGCCATTTAAGAGTAATTGTCTCAAAGGTATTAGTGACAGTCTAACGTGACAGTCAGTCGTTGATGGCTTATAGTAGAGCTAAGCATATCGGCATTAAGTATAAATATAAGAGAGATATTGTTGCACGGAGAGATATGAACTTGCAGTACGTTTCTATGCATGCAGATCTATTGAGTAAACCTATAACGAGAGATGTGTTTTGAGAGACACATTAGATCTCGAGGTTTGCGTAGAATTTAATTGGTACTGTTATATTTTATATTATCTCTTAACGTTATTATTTGCGAATAATAAGTAAAATTCATTGTTGGCAATACATGAGTGTGAATGTTTATGTGTAAATATTTACTATTATTGAAATGAGATTGAGCATGTCGGACAGAGAAGTAGCCCACTCACAAGGGTGTTTACCTTAGTTTTATCAATGAGTTGGCAAAGACTAAGATGAGGCGATTTTTAAACATATGAGAATACTCGAGAGCTTGTTCAAAATAATAGTGTCGTCTTGCAGAAATTACAAGATAAGTCTTGTTAAGGTGCGAGATAAAGACATACATAAAGTTGTATACTTTGAATTGAGATCCAAAATAAGGATTGTATGAAATCCAATGGTCAGTTATACGTAACTACCATGTTCTGTCTAAAAGGCCAGAAATAGTCCTTAAGTAAGCGGACTAAAGTTGGGTGCTTCGGTGCATCGCAACCTTACGCTTCTGTATGGTGTTTGATATACACATTATTGAAATGGAAGACATGCTCTCCTTTAAGGGAAGGAAAGAACAGCATAACATATGTTTTATACCGTGTGTGCTTATATGACCACAGGGATGGGAATTTAATAATATTAATGATCTCAACTTTCCCTATTTATATTTCGACCCTTAGAACCCTTAACTTATCCCTAAAGTATGGTTCAATGTGGCTAGCTTAGTTAGTTTCCAAGAGGTCCGGGAAAAGTTTAGGCCTAGCGGATCTAACTAGAAAAGCGAGTTGGATCATGATGGATGGCATACAGTAAGAGGGGAAGATAGCCTTTGGATCACTTTCATAATGTTTCGTGGTTCACCGGCATGCCTATTATAGTTTCTATGAGTAGAAACATAATAGTGAACACGAAAATTATTTTAAAAGATCATGAGTTAAAATAATGAATGTGAGAAGGCAATCTAGGGTCAGGCATACATGAAAAGAGGATCTTGTTTTTCGAGACGCTATATATTCCTAACAGGTGTATAGCACTAGTGCTCTCGATGTATGCTGGTCACACAATCTATCTGCTAGTATAACTGAAGATTAAGACTGGAATGCGTTCCGTTATGTCCGAGTGGTAGATGATAGAGTTGGGATACGCCCATGACTCTATAATGGATTGAGTTCCAATCCAGATTAAATTAAGTAACTTAATCTGATTAAAATTACCAAATTCTATCTCAAAAAGAGTCTGAGTTAAACTAGAATTAGGTCTCTAGCTTTTAGGATCTCTATAAATAGGGGTGAGATCCTCATTATTTGGTAACGAGAAAACGTATACGCCGCAAGGCTGCTCGTTCCCACTCACAAGTTTTCTGTCTTAATTTTCAGGGGCATTTAGATTGTGATCTAGCTGCTCTTACTCCGAGTGGGTAAAAGCCGGACCAGTGACCAAAAACAAACGGGATCTTGGTAGACGCTTCCGTAACGAGTTTCTGCGCTACAAGAGGTAGGTACCATTATTTAATGTTACCTCCGTATAAATTATATTTGTTATAATTTTTCCCATATCCATCAAATACATTATCAATCTGGTGTTCCTTCTTAACTCAAAAGCAAAATTAGTCTTTGGAGTATTTCTAGTCAGTCCACGTGTTATATATTATATTCACTTTATCTTACCTGTTGCCTTGTCTAGTTCTCCTCATTTTGTTTACCTTATAGGAATGCATATCCTTTCTATAATTTTTTTTATTTTTGACTACTAATTTTATGCTCAACACATTATCCATCTAATTTATATATAGTTTAATTTGATTTTTCAGTCTTACTACAATTTGCTTTTCAATTCTTTTAGTCTGTTTCTTGTTTTTTTGCCGTAGAGTTTTATTCTTGTAATTTATATATATACTCGTTAAGATTGCTTATTGGATCTCATGAATAAATACTTGTTTGATTTTGCAAAGTAAATTGACATCGATTTATACAATTTCATGAAGTTATATGAGCATGAATTTTGTACTATTTTCTTTTTTATGTACATATTAAAGAAAAATGGCTCGTCTAGGTTTGGCCACAAGGAACTTGATAAATAGGAGAAAGAAATTAGTAATATTGTTACAATGGTTAAACTTTATAAATGTAATAAGTTGGTTTTTTCTAGGGGTGTTCATGGATCGGTTAACCGGTCCATGAGCCCCAAAAAAAATCAGTCCATTAAATTCAATTCTTTTAAAACACTAATCATTAACCAGTACATTATTATCAGTTAACCAGTCTATCGGTTTTGAATTTTCGGATCGGTTAACCAATATTTTTTAGTTAACCATTATAATTATAAAATACATTCATAAAAAAATTAAAATATTCAAGTTACTTAAAAATTAAAATTAGAAAACAAATATAATTCAATATAGTAATTAAATATAATGTTCAAACTACAATTATAAACTAAAAATATTCAAAATATTTGAAAATTAAAATTATAAACCAAAAATATAATGATCCAACTAGTTAAACAAAAAATTTTCACGCACACACGCACACACACATATATATATATATAATATTTAATATACAGTTTCATTTTAATTTTTTTTTAAACTTTTTATATAAAAAAATTATGTAAAACCTATCTGTTAACCGAAAATACACGTAAAAATTGTATAAAATCGATCGGTTAACCAAAACCGAAATATATATAATTATGCAAAATCGGTCGGTTAACCGAAATCGACGGTTTTTTGGAACTAAAAACCGAAACCGAAATTCATAAAAACTATTAACCATAAAAATCGGTTCGATTAATCTATTTTTCGGATCCATTTCGGCTGGGTTTGTCGGTTAATCAAGTCCATCAGTTTTTTTGAACACCCTTAGTTTTCTCAATTATATTGTGTGTTATAAACGTATATTAGCTCTTACTATTTGAGAAAAAGTTATACCAATGATTTTTTCTTGAGAAGAAAAATGTTGAATGAAATAATATATGAGAGTGATGATACTTGTATATCAAAATTAAGGATGAATAGAAACTCATTTAATAAGTTATGTTATTTACTTGAATATGAGGATGGTTTAAATGAAACTAAATTCATACTGGTTGATGAGTAAGTTGCAATTTTTTTTGCATATATTAGTTCATCATGTTAAATTTAAGAGATATGGGAAAACCATTAGTAGATATTTTGGGAAGATCTTGAAAGCTGTCATCCGTTTGTAAGGAATACTATTAAAAAAACCAGAACTTGTCCCAAACAACTCAACAGACTTGACAGTATGAGTTGGATCACAGATGGTTTGTTGCTTTTTGGCTTATAAAATGAATCAGGGCATCCAAGTGTTTGAGTGGAATCAAAATTTGTTAGGCTTAATTACTTAAATCAACATGTAATTAGTATTTGAAGACTAGAAACGTACTTTCTGCGATGGTTTTTCCTCACCATGCATCTTTTTAACATCCTCGCCTTTCCCCAATTTGAAATCTATATACTTAACCTTAAGGCCTAGCCACTCAACTTCTTTACAGTCTTGCAACTTAGGATCCTCCATCAGCTTTCTTGTAAATAATAAGCCTCACACTTATTGCTTAATTTTTCTCAAATCATGATAAATTCTCCACATGCCAAGATGCTTATACTTTCCAAAATAAAAAAATCATATATCTTTTTTATTGAATTTTTAAAAAAAAATTGTTAATTTGGTCAAATTAATGTGTTCTCTTCTAATCACCACAAAAAAAAAAAAAGAAATTAGCGACGGCATTTTCCGTCGCTAATTATTTTTAGCGACAAAATGACCAAACGTCACTATTTCGCCCGTCGCAAGGAAATTTGCGACTAAATCAAAAAACAGTCGCTAAAAATAGCGACGAAAAAATTGTCGCTAATTAACCTCTAAAAATAGTCATCACGAGATTAAAAAAATATTAGCGACGAATTTTTTCATTGCTAAATTCTGCCGCAAAATGATAATTAATAAATGCGAAAAAAAAAGAAAATTAGCGATGGCAAAATCCGTTGCTAATTATGCAAATTCCGTCGCTAATTTAATTTTAATATTTATTATTATTACTACTACTTTCAATTTAATTTTTTTGTTATTATTATTATTATTATTATTAGCATTATTGTAACATCTAAAATTTAATTTATATAAATAACAATTCTCCAATATTATTAATTAAAAAAATATAACGTCATAAAAGTAAATTAAATTGAAACAAGATTTAAAAAGTACTTAAAAAAATTAAAAACATCCCAAACAATTCACATTCAAATATTTATAAACATCCAATAAAAAATGCTAAGCCCACCTTCGTATTTTTATGATATCAAAATCATTCCACACTGAAGAACCGAGTTATCATTTTTTGTTGGAAGTTACGGAAGAAGATTGATTACTTTCATTTGTCCCCGTAATTGAAGTTGTTGAATCTATTCTGAAAAAAAAACCAAAATTTAATAAGTATTATGCTCCTTTCAACTAAAGGACTAGTCAATAAAACACAAATCGCATCACAAGAATTCAACTCCATATAGACTATATAACTTAACCAAATCTTGAAGCTATTAGGACCAATTTTAATCTTTAATAAAAACTATGTATATCTAACATTTCACATTCAAATTCAAGGAAAGAAACAATAAGCAAATCATCAATTAATTCACCGTTAAAGCACAAATGTTTTCTGGCATAAGTATTGGAGTGCCACATATCATCAATCTTAAGCAAAATATGTTATGAAATATAGCTCAAACAAACTGAACAATATCCAGAATTGATGTCTTTACATTTAAATTATGGCAGGCCAAAGAAAAGATAACATCATTTTACAATGAACCATCTCTAAATGAGAGATTTTGTGTTTGATTGAAAGAATGTACAATTCCCTGCTCAGTAATTTAACATTTTAGTGAATGCAAGTTTTAGAACCCATATATGCTACAAAGCACAAAACTATACAGGAGTCTCCCAAACTTTTTCACAGATAAAATTATGACACATCTTCTGGCAATTTCATGCAAGTTATGCAGAAGGAGTCTATTCAACCACAAACTGTCAATAAATGTTGCTTAAACAGTTGTTTAGAAACTCTGCAAATTCTGAGGGAAACCAAAAAGGAAAGTTAAAACACTTGTTGATGGGTACCCTTTAAATTAGAAAAACGTCTGGCTAGTTATGGAAACTCCATAGTTATGAGAATGATGACATAAAATGGCATTTTGTATTCTCTCACCAGCCTTCAACACAATTAGCAAACACAGCCTGCAAATGCTAAATTCCACTTTGTGAATTGCATATAGCAACATAATTCTTTATCTATCCGATATTGCTATATTTTATACCCTTGGTCTAGAAATATACTGAACATCATAAAATGGAAGCAGTTCAAACAAGTTTAAATGCAGCATCTCAATTTTTAAAAGTAAGAATGAACTTTCAGAATTTGATCCCACAATGTAACCATAATAAAGCTATCAATAACTCAAATTTTAAATTATTCAACAGTCTCAAATTATAAATAAATGGCAATGATTTTACTAAGAATCACATCATTGTCATATATAAAGCATAAAGCACTAAAATACCTGATTAACAAACTGATTTTTAAATTTTTCAGGATGCAACTTTCGCTCAGAATGAAATGCATATGATATTTAAGCATGCATTCCTGTTAACAACGGAAGATATGTAGTTGTTATGCCACAAGGTTTATGTGAACCAAAGGTCTGAAGATGATGAATTCATAGCATGGTGGAAGAAAGACAATGAAAACCCGAAGAAATTCATCCATTTTAATCCAATTTCATAATGGAGCTAAAGGACACAACAAACCAGTGAATTAAAATTTTAAATTGATGTTCATCACTGTTATGTTTACCTTTAGTGCTCATAATCATATCTATAATCAAACTCGCAAATTAAGTTCTCATATCACCCTTTAAATTTCTTATAAGCCTATTACATAAATATAAGATACATCATAATTTGCCTCTTACATATAATACAAATTTCACTTATAAATAGTGATACTTTTTCAAGTACGATTCCATTCATAAGCTCATTTATACTTAGATAACACACATAATCCATAAAAAGGAATATACATAGAATGATATGTATATACATATATCACACACATCCATATATTTTATAAACCACTTAACACCAAATTAATCATTATATATCATTAATTTCATTCATCCTTGATTCCCTTCCAAGGACTCTAGTTTCATGTAAACACATTTAGCACAATTCACCATTTCTTAACAAGATCAAACACGTGCACTTAAAAGCATTCACATTAAATAACTTACTAATATAATTATATATTACATTGCATAAGCAATTTATTATCAATTTCCAAGTTAATATACGATTAATTATTTATCTAATTATACATGATTTAACATGTTTCCATATTCCTAGGAACTATTAGCAAACGACCCTTTTCAATATCTTCACTCAAAAGAATCCAAGTAAGTCAAGATCATATCTTGATGCCAAATATCAGTAAGAATAATCAAAAAGAAAAAAGAAATTGCGCCTTATACGGACAAGATTAATAAAAAAGACAAGATTAGAAGCCCTAAAAGGACAATATTAATTAAAACAAAAACAGAAACTAACTTCATTTACTAAAAAACCCACAGACCCAAATATTATAGATAAGATCAAACAAGATCATGAAAATTGCAATCCTAGCTGGCATTAAAATGAAATCCCCTGCATTTTCACACACACAACAGAACACATAATAATCACAATAGCTTAATCCCTAATTTAATTTCATGCTTAGCTGAACCAGTTCATTAAACAACACGGCAAATTAACCAATTTAACAAACAATTTAATCACACACACACGATAATTAAGAAATCCCTAACCTTTTTGAAGCTTTCACTTTCGTTTGTAAACAATTTTTTCACCTCCAATTCTTAAATTGTCTCCTTGCCTTTCTCCTCCTTTCTTTTTTCCTCTTACATCAACTAGTTTTGCCATTCCAAGACTCAATTCACCAAATTCCAACCACAAAGCCTCCAATCCTATGTAAACTTTCTACTACTCTATCTTCTACTCTAGACCAACATGAATTCATTTCTATCTCCACTCTGCCAAATATTGATGTTTGTAGATAGTGAAATATATATATATATATATATATATATATATATATATATATATATATATATATATATATATATATATATATATATATATATATATATATATATATATATATTTGTTTGAAACTCAAAATATATTAACTAAAATGAACAAAGACAATAAGAGAAGGACGAAAACTAAACCCAAGCCAACAGGCTTTTACATTGCACATGTATACCCCCTGTTTACAAAACAAAGCATGTCTCTATACGCAATTCAATCAAACTTTATACATCTTTGTGAAGAAAGAGAAGTAGGCGCTTTTAAACACTATCATTGGAAGAACACAACTAATTATCAAAATTCAAAACAAAAGGTAAACAAGGACATTCATTCCTTAGTGAAATATAAGATAAAACACAAGCCTATCCATCATAAGCAACAGATCTAGTAAAGAAAATGTCAAAATAGAAGGAATAAAACACAAAGATTCACAATAAAGTCTTCAAACTTAACAAAATCTACCGTAATGAACTGGAACATACCTTTTTTGTTCGTTTAGCTTTGCCGGAGTTGGATCTAATGGCAAAAAATAGGCTTCATTCTCCTTCCTCCTCCTTTCGCCTGTCCAATCTCGCCAGAAACCTCAACAAAGAAGAAAAATTATACATAAACAACAGTAACCCAACTCCAGATTAACTTTTAAGCATCGGACACTAAAATTTAGTAGAGGTTTAGCAGTATTTCACTTACCTCTCACACTGTAGAAGCAATTGGAGTTGCTATTGCCGATTAGACAGCTGGCGCTAATGGGTGGCGTGACCGGTAACCGGGGATTGGGGAAAATTGGGGATCGGTGGTTTTATATGTCTGCGTTTTTTGAGATAGAAAATTTGGGGGTTTAGGTTTTTTGCAATATGTACCTTAACCATATATTAGCGACTACTTTAGCGACTACATCGTGTTAGTCACTAAATAATTATAAATACAACTAATCCTTTACTGACAACATAATTCAGTCACTAATATAGTCGCTAAATATACTTTTAAAATTGTGATAGCCATTTCACTCGCTATTTAGTCGCAAATTTATCAATATTGATTAGCGACTAAAATTTAGTCTCTAATTTATCAATATTGATTAGCGACTAAAATTTAGTCGCTAAAATTTAGCGATTAAATTTTTCTGTTGCTAATTTTTTTGCTAAAAAGGCACTGCTCTTTTGCGCCACTATTTAGCGACTATGATTTTCAGCAATCGCTATTTAGTCGCTAAATAGGTATTCTAATTCAAAAACTATGTTTTCACGACTAAATCCTCATTCAGTCGCAAATTAGCGACTAAATTTTTGCCGTCGCTAAATTTAGTTGCTAATTCCATATTTTTTTTGTACTGTATATATAAGTTATTTTCTTTACACAAAATAATTTGTGTGTTTGGATTTCGATCTATGTCCTTATCAGTTGGTAATTATTCTTCTTTTTGCTTCAATCCATTTTAATTTTGTTATATTACCCAAAATGTTTGTTAATTGGCTTACATTTTTATGTGAATTTCATTATTTTTTCTCTGCCACCTTTCTTTCTTGCTTATAATAAGTTTACTATAACACTACAAGAAAATCGCATTTTAGAGACGGAATTCCGTCTCTAAAGCCAAATAGCGATAAAAATAGAGACGGAAAGATACCGTCTCTATTTGGTCGGTTGCTAATTTTAGAGATGGAAAATTTCTGTCTCTAATTTTAGAGACCAAAATATGCTTTCCGTCTCAAAAAATAGAGACGTAAAGTATCTTTTTGTCTCTAAAATTATAAACGGAAGGCAAATTTCCATCTCTAAAGATAGAGACGGAAAGTCTTTTTCCGTCTCTATTTTTTAAATGTATAAAATAATAAATAATATTAAATTTAAAATTGCCTTAATTTATATAATGAAACAAGTTTTAAATAAAAAATAAATAGATTTAATAAAAATGTAATTAATAATATATTAATATATATATAATTTAGTAACACTACAAATAAACGTATGTGAACAAATTAAAAACACTAACTAAGCTGGAGGTGAATGTGGACGACCAGCCGACGGTGCTTGCGTATCATCAGGTAATCTTCGGCTAATGAAATCCTCTAACCTATTAATACGGTTCATTAATATATCGACCGTGCTGCGAAGCTCAATGACCTCATTAGTAGTTGTCGCAAGCCTACTAGCCGTAGCCATAGAGGATGAGGAGGCATGCGAATAGCAAGTATTCGCATAGGAGCCCAAACCGAAGACCTATCCATGGCGGTCCCTACCGCCAGCTGCGTCATAAAATACCCGAGCATGGTCCACATTATCGCCATCTGCTAGCTGACTTTAAAGACTCTCTACTACCCGCTCCTGGAATAAAAATTATTCGAATGTTATGCAGTACTAAAATGAAACTAAGAAGTTATAACAAAATAGATAATAAATTATGAAATTAACATACATGAACTTATCTAGCTCGGTCACTGACGAATGTCACACCGTCATGATTTCGCGTATGTGTATGCAAAAACAACTCATGAGGATTAGGTCTTTTGCCCAAACTAGACTCCTGTAAATAACTTATAGGTTAATAACAGTTGGACTGAATTTTCCTTAAATTTGTAACAAACCGAATGTATAAAAACCACATAAGTACTTATATGTATTACTATTTTAATGCCAACCAAATACAATTATAACTCTTGACACAATAACACTTGTTTATAATTTAATAAAATTTCAGCAGAATTTTCCCTAAATTTGTAGCAAACCTCCTGTGTAAAAACAAGATAAATACTTATATTTTATTATGTTAATGGCAACAAAATACAATTCTAAGTCCTAACTGCAATAAAACTTGCATATATGTTAAACCTCATGTTTAAACATCAAGAAATTACATTTATATTTCTATTATCCACCATCAAAATCCATTTCAAACTCCTTACATAATTTTTTACCCATCCTCCTTCATTCAATCAAACGTTTTGCCTATTATCAAGAGTTGTATTTATTGCAGTAAATAAACTCTTAATTCAGTTATTAGCTGATACAAATTGCAATAAAGAGTAGCATTTACGAAGTCAGATATTTGAATACTTACAAGTCTGTCAACATGCTCACGATGGGACAATGTTCCTCCAGTGTGTAAGGAAATACTAACTCCCTCTGGTCCTCCCCTCCTATTAGTGGAATTTTGATCGATAATAGAAATGGCCTTGGTTGATGACCAGTACTACATCCAATTTACCCAAATGTCTTCATTTATATACCTTGGTTGTTCACCTTTAGAGGGCAGCTTATTAAGCATATCTTTGTAATGTACACGGGCTTATTTCTCCCATATGCCCTAAACAATGTGATCGATAGAAGAATTCGAATAAAAAGCTTTCTGAGGGATTAAAAAGAAAAACAAAAAGGTTAAACATATATAATGTATGTATTTGCAAAATACGTTTATAATTTAAATGATATATTAATTAAGATAGAATAATTAAAAATAAATAAAATAATTTATTTACCTGAAACTCTTGAAAATAAAATATTTTTGTCTCCTGAGAGATATTCTTTCATATTAAACCATTAAATTCAAGTCTCTCCTTAAATATACCAGTTATCGAGCGAGAGCAAGGACCAGATGGGATAAATCTAATGGACAACAAAAATGTCCTTATGTGATCAAATTCATCATTACATTGTAAATATAAAAACGAAAATTTGATAACTCACTATTACCCTTAAATGACAATATACGTCCATCCATCCACACCAACTGATCCAAGCAAAGGACCCTCAACAGTTTTAGGCGATCTCTGCGATGGTTCAGACGGATTCTCTGAAGTAGGCACTTCTGTCGATGAAGTACCAGCAGTAGATACCGGGCATGGATACACTGGGGGTGAAGAATCTGTGTCCATACGGGGAGGTGCAGACGCATGAGACGATGATCCCTCCTTTTGGCTGACAGCTCCGGATAATGATGAACGAACCCTCACCCTAGGAGGTTGTATAATACCAGTCTTCCTCTGGTTATTCATTATTTTCCTGAAAATATTAATAAACAAAATTAGATATTAGTTGATTATTAAATATTCATGATTAGCTGTGATAATAATACAAATATATACTTTTTGTGAATTAAAGCAAACATAAATTAATTAATGATTTTTAGATTATGGATCATACTCACATGGGCAAAGAATTATTCGCTATCATCACTTAATTGTAATTTATTACCACAATCATCTTCATTTTTTGAATAATTAGAATCAAATTCGCTTTCCAATTCAGATGTAGACTTGAATTCCTTGTCGAATGCAATATCAACAAATTCATTGTCAACATTGATCAAAGGTTCATTATCTTCATATGGCAGACTTTCATTTGTTTCATGACCCTCCACTTTCTCTGTAATGGCCCAAATATCGGTCTGAAAGTGTCAGTGAGTAATTTCAGTGTTATCATGATGATTGCAGCATCGAACAGTGCAGGGAGTGAGTTTGTCAGTGTCAAAATTTAGTAATAAGTGGGTTAAAAATATAGTGATTCCGGGACAGTGACACCGGGGTGGCTATACAGCGGACCCGGCTGTCCGGCGCCCCAAAAATTTTAATTTCGCAAAAATAATCTTTGGGTTATAAGGAGTCTAGTGGTGAAATCGGAACTGAAAACGGAGCTAAAACTACCTCTGAAAGTCATTCTGAAGTTGGCCACCGGTTCGGTTCAATTTGAACCGGAGTTTGACCGAGGTTTGACCAAAGGGTTATGAGAGGTTTATGTGGCCCAATAGAAGTTAAGTGTGTTAAATAATGTAATGGAAGTGATTTCTGTGAATTTTGACAGCTTTAGAGTTGTATTTTACGGCAAAAGGAAAATTGATCGAATCGGACCGGTTTAAGTGAACCGGTGCCCAAATGAACTTCGATTGAGCTAAAAATTTTCAAGGATCCTATTTTTGATGTTTTAAGATCAATGGAATTGGTTAGAAGTGGAAATAATGAGAGGAACATATAGATGCTTTGAAAAAGTGCAATTAAACCGAAAAACTGAAATTTTGGTTTAAATCGGTTGGACCACCTTGGTTGGACCGGTTCGGTTCATTAGAGGGCTATATAAGAAGAGAGGAGGCCAGATTTCTCTAGAGAAATCCAGCCAAAACCGACCTTCTTCCTCCTCTTTAAAAGCGAATGGTTTCTTCATTTCTCCACCATTTTTCTTCTTCTTTCTTCCAATCTTTCCCCAAAATTCAACCCCATTGACAAATTTCAGCTCCTCTACAATCATATAGAAGTTATTGGAGTACATTTGGAGCATTGGAAGTTAGGAAAATCAAGTGTGCAAAGTTTATGTCAAGATTTGAGGGAATAAAAGGGAATGATGGAGTTTCAAGGAGTTATGGCATGGAGAGCATGTTTATGATGTTGAGAATAAGAATTTAAGGTGAGTGGATACTTTATCCTTCCTTTTCCATTGGTCATGTGTGAAATTTAGGTTATGTCCAAGTGTGAACATGAAATTTAGGCATGCTTAATGAAATCTAATGTGATATTTCGTAATCTATGGACTTAATATAGTGTATAAATATGATTAGATGAAATTAAAACATATTGGAATGAAAACCCTAGTGAAGGCCGAATAGTTTCTTAAGGATTTTATCAAGATTTAATGATGTTAAAGGCATATAAATGATGGATATAATGTATAAAATAGGGTTAATGCATAATTGAGTGATTAAAGGAATGAAAAGAAATTATAATGAAATAGTAAAGTTGTGGCCGAATGGAATACTAAAGGAAATAATGAGTTATGTTGCGTAACATGGCAAGTAAATGATGTTTATGGCTAATACAATACGTAAATTAAATGATTGAAAGATTAAGTGGAATTAAAGTGAATTAAATGGAAAGTTAGTGTAGTAGCCGAATGGTATATAAAGGGTTTAATTAAGAAATATGATGAATTGTGGTATATAAATGGCATACATAGTATGTTAAATATGTAAAGAGTAGGATTGAGTGATTAAATAAAATTAAAGTGTAGGATATGAAAAGATAATACCTTGGCCAAATGGTAATCATGGTGATTTATATGTGTAATTTGATAACTAATGTAATGTGGTGGCATACTATGGTTAAGTGATGATAAATGAGTGAGTATGTAAAGTGGTAAGTGAAAATGAAGTGTATGACAAAATAAATGTGATGGCATAATGTGATGTTTATATGAATATTGATAAAATATTGCCCTTAGTAGTTATCTGGTAGGAAAATCTAGTTCAGGATATAATTGGCTAGCCATAGGGATTCCACACCGCGGTACGAGTCATGGCGACTCGCTATTGATAGACCAATGACGGTCTATCCCAGTGCAGTATTCAGTATTTACAGTGTATCCAGTGATTACATTGATCAGTGTAGTGCAGTGCAGTGAAAATGGTCCTATTGGGATCATTTTATAGTGTAATGGGTCTGTGGGGCCCATGTCCCGCATATCTGGTCAGTAGATTTTCTACGGGATTCATACTAGGGGCATAATGGTAAATAAGTGATAAGAATGATTAAAATAGTGATAAAAGTGAAAATGAGTGAAAACGAGACTAAAATGAAGTAAATAGAAAATTTAGGAGTAAAACGGTAATTTTACAAAAAGTTGGTAAAAAGTGCGCAAGTTAGGTAAAAAGTGTAAGTGGAAGGGTAAAATTGTAATTTTGACAAAATGTGAGGTTAAAATAGTAAAAAAGTGAAAAAGTGATAAAATAAGGACCTAATTGTAATTTAGTGAAATTATAAGGTTTAAAGTGGTTAAATAGTAATTAAAAAAGTAAATAGGGGTAAAAGTGTAAAATGGAAAGTAAATAAGGTAAGAATGGTAATTATTGAATAAGTGAGGGCAAAATGGTAATTAAGTGAAAAGTAAGGACATAAAGGGAATTAGTGAAAAAGAAAGGACATAGATGGTATTATGGTAAAAGATGGGACATAGATGTAATTAATGAAAAAAGGTTAGGGACGTATATAGAATTAAGTGAAAGATTAAGGATTTAAGTGTAAGTAGTTATAATTGGTGGAGTAGTTATGGAATATATATATGTGTAATGTAGTTAAAGTGATTTAATAAATAATATGATTGAAATAAGATTAATTATTGAATTAGTGTAAAAATATGTTAATTGACAAAATGATGGTATAGTTAATTAATTAATGAATTGTAGTGGATCATTATATTGAGAAAATAATTGAATAAATTATTGGATTTAATTAATTAAATCGTAGTTAGTGAAAATTTGTGGATAAAAGAATAAATAATTTAAATGAATGATTTAAGGGCTAAAATGTAATTTGTGAGTTAATAATAATATTAATAGTGAGATTTATTATAACTAGTGGTATGATTGTAATTATAGTGAATTGAAGTGGTAATATTGAAATTAATGAATAATGTGGGGACTAAAGTGTAATGTGAAGAAAATATTATGGTATTGATTAGGTGAAAATTTGTATGCTAAATAATAAAGTAGTGTAGTAATGAAATTAAGTAGTGGCAATTTCGTAAATATAAAATAATTAAAGGCTAAATTGTAATCTAGCATAAAGTAAGGGACTAAGTTGAAAATTGACAATATTGAGGCTAAGGAAGGGATTAAAATGTAATTATGCAATAAGAAAGATAATAAATGAGTGCCTACAATTAGTGAGCGAACAATTTTAAGAATTTTGGAGTAACATTATTTAATTAAATATTAAGTGAATAAGCGATTAAATTAATTATGATTTAACTATTATGCTAGTGACAATGAAGGGTAAATAGGTACATAAGTGGCGTTATTGTAAATAAGTGAAATTTATTGGACTTAAACGTAATTGATTATAACAATGCTAGTAATAATATTTAAGTGTAAATGGAAAAGAAATAGACTACTGAGTAATGAATAAATTGGTTTTATGTATATGTAAATTAAGAAATGATATTTGAAAATAAATAAATAATAAGGTGGACAATGATGAAAATATAAATCAAGTGAAATGGAAAGATAGTGTTTAAATTGTAAGAAACATAGAGAGATGTAATTGTAAAGTTAATTATTAAGAGGCTATAGTAGATAAAAGAACAGTGTAAATTAATTGAATAACGGTAATAAGTAGGATTGACAAATTAAGTGTAGCCAAAATAATTAGAATATTATAAGTGCGTAATTGAGTATATTGGGAAATAAAATTATCATAATAAAAGTGATAAAGGATAGAGTGATTAATAAATAGTGTTAAGATAAAAGAAAATAGACAGGTCATTATTGTGAATAATAATATAAGTGACCAAAGTCAAACAAGAAATAACATACTAGTAATGAAATTTATAATGACGTACATGTGAACCAAGTGAATAGTAAAAAGAGACAGTTATAAGTCAATCGATAGTTAAGTGATAAGTGAAAACTGTTAAACAAAATGAGTGTATAAGTGAAATGAAGTGGATAAGTGATATCGTAAAGTAAAATTTTTGATAAGTGTAGAATCGAAATAGTAAGGGAAGAAATAATATAGAGATTAATGTATAGTGATAACCATATAAGAGTAAACACAATTGAAATTAATTTAAGTAAATGACATTAACCGAAGAGAGTTAGTATAGTGTAAATGAGAAAAGGAAATATTAGAAACGGAAAGAAAGTAATAGTATTTGCTCAGTGCTACTAGTAGTGAAATATTAATAAAATTATAGTAAGTTAATAAATAATTTAGTGTCCGGAATTAAATGGCAATTGAGTATACAAATTAAAGGAAGATCTAATAGATTATTTACAAAGGTAAAGGTATTAAAAGGGAAGTACATATGAAATTGATCGTAAATGACAAATCAAACAAAGTATGAACCGACAAGAGTCATGAATGCACATAATAAAGTTAATCACAATAGTTATAATAAGAGTGAAACCAATAGATAAAGTAAAACATCGAAATTAGCAAATAATAGTGGAAATTGATAGCTATTAAGATTAACAGTGTAAATGATAATGAAATCGATAAGTGCACAGATTAACAGTGCAAATGACGGTGGAATCGATAAGTGTAAAGGTTAAAAGTGTAAGTGAAAGTGAAATTGTAAATCGTATGCTAGTGAATAACGAATTGCATAATAGTGATAAAGGTAAAGATATTGATTAGTAATAATAATGACAATGATAAAGATAAAAATAGTGAGAGTCACAAAAGTATGCTATGAACTATTTAAAAGATTTAGAAATAATTGACCCCATAACCTAAATACGATAAAACAATTAAGTGATCAAGTATATAGGATTAGTATGGAAAACTTAGGATAAGTATCCACCACTGGGCATTTTAATGCTCAGCGCGTAGTGTGTTAAATGCGCGCAGGTTATAATAGTTAGACGTGGCCGAAGACGTAGAAGCAATTGAAGATTGAGCAACAGCAAGGATCGAAGGTTGCATGGCATGTATACGATTGTAGTTGGGTAAAGCTATGGTATGGGTAGGTAGTTTATATGTTAGTGTTTTGATATGTATTATTGTGTATGTTACAAAAAAAAAATCAGAGCTATCAAGTGTATCATCAATGATTGGCAATGCAGTGCAGTGTTGTGACATCCGGTGTCCGCATCATTTACGGGTATAAGGGTGTTACATTCTCTACCTGAAAGGCTTCGCTTTCAATTCATTTATTTTGTCTTGTAGCTTTCATTTCAAATATGCCTCTTGGTTTTACCTTGCAAACTGCTAACCAATCTATTTTATCTCGTCTAAGGCTAGGAAAAGGCAGGTAATGCACCTGGATTGCTTGCATGGCCAACACAAAAGGTTCAAAATTAGGAAATCTTCTTTGATTGATTTCAACCAAGTTGTAGCTGCTTTGCACTTTTGTTCCGACATTAAGTGTTGGATCAAACCATTCACACTTAAATAGCACACAATGTTTTATTGTCAAAACAGGGTATTCAATTGCAATATCTCTGTAATTTTGCCATAACAATCCATCAATTCACCATGAATGCAAACTCCACTATTTGTAGTTGCCCTATTATTACCATGAGATTACGTATGATATTTGTATCCATTCACGAAATAAACTGGGTAAGATTTAATAGTCTGCAATGGTCCTTTAGCAACATCAGAGATGAAATTATTTTCAATTGTATGTTTTGATGCCTATAGAATGTAATTGTAATTTGTCATTTAATCCATTCACAAAATATTCATTATGTCCTTTATGTATATTTAAAGTCAAAACTTACATATGTCTTGAACCATAAATGGTAGTGTTTTTCGACTTCCTTATTGATATCATTTTGTGTTATTTGTAGCATAAGCTCTCGTAACCATTCCTCATATAAACTGCAGCCAATAACAATATAAGTTATATATCCATCTTCGTTGCAATAAATAAATAATCATTTTCAAACGATCAGTTAGACTTGCTGCACAAATGGTTGAATTTCTTGGCAATTCAGTAAAATGTAACCATGTGCAGCCTCTAATTCCTCATCTGTAAGCATTCTTCTAGTTGCACGTCCATGTAATTGACCAGGATATGTGAATATAGTTAAATTTCCATCATTTGCACTTGTTTGGCCACCATCGTCATTACGAGGAACCTTTCGACGTCTTGTGCTGACATGCGGCTCAAAGTAATGAGAACAAAATGTACTTGCTTCTTCAACCAAGTACGCATTGCATATTAAACCTTCTACTCGTGCTTTATTTTTAACATTTTTTTTTTCAAATGATACAAATACCTACATGGCAATTGTTATTCAAGTTAATAACAACTTAACAAATTATAAATTTATATATATATATATCAACCATTTGGATTTAATTACCTTTCAAAGGTATACATCCATCTATATTGAACAGGTCCTGCCACTTTGGCCTCATGTGGTAAATGTACTGGTAAATGCTCCATAGTGTCAAGGAAGCTTGGAGGAGAAATTCCCTCTAATTTGCAAAGGATTACTGGAATTTCTATTTCCAGTTTTTCCATGTCAGCCATTTTTATCTCAGATGAAGTCAAGTTTTTGAAAAATAACCTTAACTCAGTTATAGCTTCCTTGTCACACCCCGAAATGTACCCTAAAAGGATTGCACATATTGAGGATGAGTAGTGACCAAGGTTGTGCACGTTGAGGTATTTGGTATGCCAAGTGGACAAATCGAGAGTTAATGTAAAGGTTCCTATAAATTTGGTTAATAGTAAAAATTGTGAAGTATGGAATTAGGATTTAATTGAAAAGAATTTAAGTTCAGAAAGGAAAATAATTTGTTTAGTGAGTAACTTGTATTTAGACAGGGACTAAGAAGAGTTAAGCCAAGGACCCAATTGGGTATAAGACAAAGATTTTTATTTTGGACCAATGGTAATGTGATAAGTGGCAAGGGATAAGAGGGAGTATGGAAGGAAGAGAGAGAGGGGAGAGGGCAGATTTGGGGGGGGGGGGGGGGGGGGACTCCCCTCCTCTCCTGTTTTCCCGTTCCTCCTCTCATTTTCTTCTTCTTCTTCTTTTCCTTCTTGTTTCATATCATTCACTCTCCCTAAAGATCAAAGACTGAGATTTTAAAGATGAAGTGAGTAAATCAAGAGATTTAAGAAAAGATTGTTAAGATAAGGTGAGTTGTAAGCTTTGGGTCTCTTCTTCTCTCTTCTTGGTTAGGTTTTGACCTAGATTGTGTTTTGTGTTTGCATGATTGGTGAGAATTTTGGATGAGAAAGACCTTGCATGGGTTTGCAAGCAAGAAAGTTCAGTTAAGAGAGCTAATAGGATCAAAGGAGTTAAGGTTTGGGAATTGGTGTTTAACTTGTATTTTGCTTAAATTATGAACTTCTTTTAAATGAATTGATGTTTGAGATGATGATTGTGTAAATTTGACTTAATTAGATGAGTTTTGAACATATGAAATATGTATTGATTGTGTGTATGGAATTAGTGTTTAATTTGGGGAAGAAAACCTTTATTTTTCTGAAAAATCTGGGTTTTCATTGGTTCACACAGCGGTAAGGGTAGTTCATACCGCCGTGTGATCACATTCTGGTTTGCCTGTTCGTCAAGCCACATGGCTGTATGGAGTAGCGGTAAGCAAACTCCATACCACCGTGTAACATTTACATGGCAGTAAGAAATTCCCATACCGCCGTGTAAATGCTTACTGATGTGTATGGTTAATCTCTGCTTTATTGTACCACGTTGGGTCTTCCATACTACCGTGTGGAACGCCTTACATGGCGGTAAGGATTTACGATATCGCCGTGTAACCTCTTTCTGTTTGGATTTTGGATTTTTGAACTCTTCTCCTCTGGTTTTCTTAGTTATGCATTAAAATATGTTTAAATGTGTGGGTTAATCTGTGAAGTACATATGTACAAATTCTAATATAGTGTATAACATGTTTTATTATAGAATTAATACCAGAATTAAAGAGGTTTATGTTTTGTTCTTTCGTTTTGAATGTAATTTAATTGCCGAGTCTTAATGAACGCATGATGCCCCATGGAATAGTTATGTTTAGCATGTTAAATGGGAATATGCTAAGTTTAATATGTCCATATAAATACTTTAATCTATGGAGCCAGGTGTGTTTAGCTTTGAATAGAATAAACATGAATTATTCAAATGCTTTGATATAGGGTAATGATTGAAATCTGAAATCTTAATTGCCAATATTAGTTTGTAAATGTGTATGCATAAGGAGAGGTAAGTTACAGTTAAGTCTAAAAGAGTATGTGTTGTCTAATAAAATGGTTATGTTCAGTATATTTATACGAATATTTTATCCAGGGAATAAATACATGATTGGTTTTTGAATATGATAAATATGATTAGTACATATGATATGCTTAAATTTATATATTAATGTATATGTCTATGTGATCGTAAAAGAAGGATGCAATTGTTTGATGGAATGGGTATGTATGTGATAAAATATGAAGAATAATAATATGGAAAACCTAGCCTGCATTAGTCGAGTCGTGGATAGATAGGCATGCCTATAGAGTTCAGTTTGCTGCAGCCATGCATATGCGTTTTGGACCCTGATCAGGTCCCTGAATTAGATCCACGTGATCCCCATTTAACTTGAATCTTGTTTAAGATTCCATGCGAAAATATTTTGAAATAAAAAGAAAAGAATAATTTTGATACCCTCGGGTATCCATGCGTTTCGAATGATTATGTGTTCACTCGCTTATCCACCCATATGACTTAGCAGGCAATTAAATGACTAAAAGAATATGAATGAATTGCTAAATTCTGTAATGATCATATGAATAAGCATTTGATGCATCTGTGATAAATGCCATTTGATTGGTGCTCTATGCACCCCTCTGTTCTGGATCCTTTATGGACACTTATGTGGAAAGGTGTAGTATCTTCCGATACCCAGGTGTTTTGTATTATAAGGTGACATTTGTTAAACGAAAAGAAAGGTATCAAGTAATGTTTGTTCTAATAAGCATGTATGTAAAGATCCTGATTGCATAAGAAATTGTATTGGGATAATGCATGTTATTAATCTGTTCAAAAGTTATGAGTATGCTTGTCTATATGATGTCTTTGGAGAGAACTATTGGAATACTTGATATGCATGATTGTTATAGTTGCAAAGCTTAGTAAATGTACTTTGGGAATGTATATATATATGTGTGTGTTTATATGTTTAAATGAGAATATAGGTATGTAATGTTCTATTTGCCTTCGGGACGTGGCATGGGTAAGTGAATCAGTAAGAGATTTATGTGCGTTGTTTGATGACTATTAATGAATATATTGAGTTCGTATCGACTAGTAAGCATGAGATAGATAACCGGATTTAAGAAAGATGTTAGGACTAAATCTGGAACTTGTGTGAATGAAGTTTTAGGTAGAACTACGTGGTTCTGATTCCCCAACCATAGGGATATGTAGGAAGCTTGGAATATTATTTCGAGCCTGAACCAAATCTGAAAATCTAAATGTTTTATTAGTTTTGAATAAGTAACGATTTGAATAAAATGGAATGTTTGATTTACTATTAATAATGTAATTCATATGATTTTGAAATATTTGTGAGAATGGAAGTTTCTAAATTATATATATATTGAACCTTAAAACGTATTTCGGAAAATTAAGTAGTATGACTATTTTTAGAGCCTTTAAATGATTTAAAGTATACGATAAGTTTTGCTTAAAATATATTTTGGCTAAAAAAATAAATAAGCATTTCTACTTATGGTTTATAAGGCGTTAATGTATCAGATAATGATATTCTTTTGTAATAACTTTTGCTGGCATTCCTATATGTTTATGTATATATGTATATGTTGATTTGCATGTGTTTGCCCGGCAACCATTGTGAGTGGCTGCCCATTATTTGTTTAGCCCGACTAAGCGTTATCACTTAGCACGGTTGGTTGTCCGTGCAGGTTAGGAGATTAGAGTAGTGCAGCGGTCCACTGGATTTTGGCCAATAAGTCAGTAGAATTTTAGAAAGTGTTGTTTAGATTTCGCGTTGTAATTAAGTTTTGTTTATTTGTTTTTGTATATATATTGTAATATTTTATAGTGCGAACAATGGTATGTGGATGCCATAGATCTAGGATATGCATGTCTCGAGGTTGGTTTTGAAAAATTTTATTGTTCTGATTTCTGTGTTGCTGTGTATGTCTTTGTCTAGTAGCGCCCTCTACTCACTGTAGCTTTTCGTCCTGCGATAGGCTATGTGTGGGGGTTGAGGGTGTTACATTCCCAAACTTTATGAGGCAATAATTCACGAAAAGCAACTGGCATCAGCCTTTGCATGAATACATGGCAATCATGGCTTTTCATTCCGAACAATTTATACTTCCTCATATCAACACACCTTGCTAAGTTTGAAACATATCCATCCAGGAACTTTATACTTCTTAACTGATCACATAAAACTTTCTTTTGGCTTTTATCCAAAGTATAACAAGCCTTTGGATATTTACCCGTTCGAGAATCTCTATCCAACTCGTTTCTTTTGCAGTACAATTTTAAATCAGTCCATGATTTTGCATTATCTTTGGTCATCCCTTTAATATTCATTATCGTGTTGAATACATTGTTGAAGACCTTTTTTTATATATGCATCACGTCTAAATTATGCCATATTATATTTGATTTCCAATATAGCAAATCCCAAAATATACTACGTTTTCTCCAACCAGAGTTTTTAGAAATGCTACTATTGACTTTTTTAGCTTCAACTTCTGTTGCTTTCATCAACCCTAATTCATCAATCTCTTGCAAGATTTCTTCACCAGATCTATTAGGTGGAGGATGGGCGTGGACAACTTTGTCCTTAAGAAACCTTTATTTATTTCGTCTAAAAGGGTGATTTGGAGGAAGAAATTTTTTGTGATTATCAAAACACGATGTTTTACACCCATTAGTAAGATAAAAAGCATCTGAATCATTGCCACAGTAAGGGCAAGTTAATTTCCCAGCCGTGCTCCAACCTGATAGTATAGCATATGCAGGGAAATTGTTAACTGTCCACATTAAAGCTGCTCTCATCATGAAATTTTATTTTAGGGACACGTCATATGTGAGCACACCGAATTCCCATAGTTGAAGCAATTTAGAAATCAATGGTTGTAGGAAAACATCAATCCCCTACTTTGGATTCTTAGGACCGGGAATAATTGCTGTTAAAAACATGTAAGCCTCTTTCATGCACATCAATGGAGGTAAATTATACGGAATTAGTATGATTGGCCATGATGAATATTATTGGCTTGATTGCCCAAAAGGCTGAAAACCATCAGTGCTTAAACCCAGCCTCACATTTCTACTATCAGCAACAAAATTGAGGTGAATGTTATTGAAATGTTTCCATGCAACGGTGTCTGATGGATGGCTCATTACTCCATCCGTCTGTTTATGTTCATTATGCCATCTCATGTGAGATGCCGTCACATCGGATGAATCAGCCTCTAAAGTCTTGGAGTAATAGGAAAATAATACATCCGCTTTCATGGTACTAATTTCTGCTTCCTATTAGCATTCAGTGGCTTGAACCTCGGTTGATTACAAAACTTGCAATTCATTAATTCCACGTCATCTCCCCAGAAAATCATACATCCGAGCCGACAACAATCAATTTTTTCTACTGGCAAACCAAGACCCCGAAGCAACTTCTTCATATCGTAAAAACTGTCAACCATGTTATTATCCATCGGCAATTATTCATTATACCAAGCCAGGATTTCATTTAAACTACGATCAGAAATATGACCTTCAGATTTGATGTTCAATATTCAAGCAACAGAGCCTAACTATGTCATATTATCACAGCCTGGCCATAATTCCTGGTCAGCTGCATTAAGTAAGTGGAAAAAATTTTTGGCTGCTGGTTTGGGTTTTTCTTGGGCATTGCCTAAATTGATGCTTCAAAAACCATTTGGACATAGGAATTTTCTAGAGCACAAACATTGCTTGTCATATAATCTGACTCCCCTTGAAATTCAGCTTCAACTACACCCGGTCCAAATTTTGAACTTCTAGACGTGTTACAAATTATTGGCTCTCTATGCCTTATCCATTCAAAATAATTGGGCACAAATCCCTTTTTCAGCAAATGGAGATGCACATCCTCTGTAAGAAGATAACACCTTTGTTTGCACTTTTTGCATGGACATCTAATTTTTGACCCGTTCATGTATGCAGGTTGAGAGGTTGCGTACTCAATAAAAGATTGAACTCCTTCAGCAAGCTCTATATTAATGTAACCATCGAGCATTATTCTTCTATACATCCAACTTCTGTCTGTATTACTCATTATTGTTATACTCTTGCGCAAAAATCTTAAGTACATAGTTAGTACTATCACGTGTCAATTTTTATATCTTATTTCAATTCAATTCTATATCCTAGTTCATCACATTAATTCATAATTAGTTTTACCAAATTATGAATATAATCAAAAAATATCAATGTAATAAAAATTATAATAAAATATATATATACACAACAATAAATATAAAGACGAATAAAATACCACAACGCAACGTAGAGGGAGAGGGAGGGCAGTTGGAGAGGGAGGGCAGTCAAGGGCAGGGAATGCAACACAGTGGTCCCTTAGCAACCAAAATTTAAAATTATACTGACATTCATAAATCATACACACACATCCCAGAAATTTATAAATAATGCAAAATTAAAACAATACTAAATATAATAACAAATATACATGAAATTTAGAAATATTTTAACTATAATAACAATATAAGTTACAATACAAAATATATGGACAATATGTTTGCAAAACTACTGTAACACACATACATGGTCCAGTAAGGATGATGTATCGAATGTAAACCAACTCGATTCTTTTTTTTTATCTAAAATTGAATTTAATACTTAAATTCCTTTACTTTTGTAAATTAAAATGCTCAAAATTCTGTGGAAAAATGGACAGAGTTTCCCTTATACGGGTCTCTATCCCCCTGTTAAATAATAGCAAATTTTACACTTCTATAAAGTATCAACACATCTCAACTCCATAACAAAACTAATGCAATATCAAATTTCCCCATCCACCTCAAACATGCAAATAAAAGGGCAATTTTACCAACAGTTGTGAATTTATCCTTTCAATTCATACATTGTCCAAAAGAAAATACTAAGCACAGGTACCTATATAACTACTAAATTTATAATTTAATTTAATCATCACACTATGGCACCATATGACCTTATTACAGTATCATTATTGCACAGTCATTACAGTCAAATTACTACACAGTAATGAAATATATATACCTAGAACAATAAATATTAACACAAATAAATTATCTAATTAAAACAACTTATTTCAAATATATACGTATTATTAACAAACTAATTTTAATACATAACAAACTTACCTCTGGTAAAGCAACCGGTAACAGGCGAAGATTCGAGGCACAGGCGAGCTAAATGCAGAACCGGTTGCGGCAGTGACAGGTACATGCAATAACAAATATAATATAATTTATAAATATTAACTTTCAGGTATAACAACATACATAATACACACTTAAAAAAAATAAATATTATACAAATTTAAACAACACTACATATAATAATAATTATACTACAAAGTTAATAATATTTTAACTATAATAACATTATACACAATACAAACAATATACACAAAAAAAAAAAATCATCCATGCACATATATAACACATAATTAAAACAATAGTACATATAATTTTAACAAACATGCCATAAAATAAAAAATATTATATCAACATAATAACAATCATAATAGAATATATATACACCAAAATAATATATGTAAACAAATTTAATAAAAAAAATTGACAATACGCCACAATTTAAAAAAATATATATAAATATAATAAATATTTTGATACAATATAATATATATACACAAAACACTAAACATATACACAAATAAAAACCAAATTAATAACAGATACACATACAATAACCAACAAAATTATAACTACATACACAAAAAATAACTACATACTCAAATAATTAAATACCACTTTCAAACAATATTACACTCAATATACCATAAATTTAAAACAATTATAAATAATTTAACAATTATAATACACTGTAAATAAAACAAAAATAAAAAAATTATACACACGAATCTAATACTATATTAAAATAATAAAAACATTTAATAATACACAAAATACATAAATATAATACTAAGTTAAAAGGCTAGATTAAAATAATACAAATATTTAATAATGCAGAAAATAAAAAAAATTAAAAAAAAAACTTGCAGATCTCCTCGAAGAAGGCGCGGTGCCGGCGGCGAAAGCCACTAGAACAACCGGCAGCGGGGAAGATCCATGAATCGTGGCCAGGCAATTCCTCGAGCAAGTCTAGCACCGGACAAGGGAAGGCGCATTGGAGAAGAGAGAGACGGCCTGCGTTGACGTCGCGGGGTCCCGGGAGGTGCACGGCGCCGGACCACTGTGGAGGGGGGTGAAGGGGGAGCGGATCTGCAGAGAAGAGGGGAGAAGGGAGAAAAAATAGGGGGAGAGAAGGAGAGAGAAAAGGAAAAAGGATTTTTATACCCCGTTAATTAGAGACGGAATGGTCTTTTCGTCTCTAAATAGGACGAAAATGAAATTCTGTCTCTATTTAGAGACGAAAATTATTTTTCGTCTCTATTTAGAGATGGAAATTTCATTCTGTCTCTATATTTAGAGACGAAAATATATTTTTTGTCTCCATTTGGAGACGAAAATTAAATTCCATCTCTATTTAGAGACGAAATTGAATTTTTATCTCTAATAATAGAGACGGTACAAGTTACCATCTCTATTTAGAGATAGATAACAATCTCCGTCTCTAAATAGAGACGAAAACACGTACCGTCTCTATTTAGAGACCGGATATACAGTCCGTCTCTACTTTTAGAGACATTAACGCATTACAGTCTCTGTTTAGAGACGGTAAACCAATACTGTCCTAAATATGGAGGGAAACCAATCCCGCCATTTTTAGAGACGGAATTTATATTCCGTCGCTATAGGTAAATATTTGCGACCAATTTTAGAGGCGGGAGGATTTTTGTCTCTAAATAGAGACGGAATTCCATTTTCGTCTCTCTTTAGAGACGTAAACTATTTTTCGTTTCTATTTAGAGATGAAATTATTTTTCGTCTCTAAATTTTCGTCTCTATTTTCACTTTTCCTTGTAGTGTAATAACGGTAAGTTTTTGGATTATATATCTTTCAACGGATGGTTTCTTGTTATATTCTTGAGCTTCCGCTGCTTGCCTTTAGTCTTTAGTCTTAAATGACTTGCCTTGCTTGATCTTGTATGAGAATTAGAATATAATTTCCACTCAGATAATTTTCTAAAAATTCTATAACACATATTTTATGATAATTATATTATAAGGGTTGAAAGTATGGAATTCGAATACTGATCAATTAAAAAAAAAACAAACAAACTATCAATTGTTTAAGCTATGTGATTCACATTTATAATACATCTTAAAATTTTATAAAGGTGAATTTCATATCCGCTAGACAACATGTGGCATAATTAAATATTTTTTTAATTAAATTCTAAGTTGATTTTATCAAATTATTTTTAAAGTAAAAGATTCACTTTAACAAACTTTAATAGATAAGAGGTGGCTTGCAAAATTAATGAATGCAATGAATTTTTTTTTTTTTAAGTACAAGTTAAGGAGGTTTTATTTTTTTTTTATGCCTTAAAATTTGTTTTAAGACCCCTAAACATTATGTGCTTGTTTTATAAACCCTGTATATTTCAAAACTTGAATTATTAGCATTCAATCTATTGAGATTCTAAAATTTTATTAATTTATATTACGTCTTTAAATTTTATTTTTGTATAATTGAGGTTAAAAAAAAGCTTATATAGGAATTTTTTTTTTCAAACAAATATAAGCCAGTTTCTACGGTTAATTTCATACGTGGTTATAGAATTTTGACGATGGTAACGATATGGTTACTATTCTATGATTTGTAACGAAAAAATAATTTTACTATTATTTTCTAACAGAAAAGTTATAAAAGCCCGAAAATAGGTATTCAAGCAATTGGCATGTGTGTTTCACATTCACTCACCTGTCCACATTAGCCATTGAATGGAGTTTACATGGCATTAAGTTGATTTTATCCGTGGTCACTCAAATTTCGTACACATAATGTTTTGGCCACTATATTTCAATTGGTAACTGATGACGGTTCAAAATTTCTGAGCTGGCAACTTAAAACAATCACCTGAAAATAAAGACTTCTAGCGAATTTTTGATCAAGAATACTCTGACGATCAAGTTAGGAAGATTGATGATAATAATGGTATTGTAATTGGAAAAGAATCAAGAAGAAAAAAAAATACCTTGATTCTCCCTTTTATAGAGTTAGGAATCAGTGTTGGAGAATGAGTCCTTTTCCGCGTGGGACATGTATTCCCAATAGAGCTGGAGCTGGGAGTCCCAACTGGAGCATAACTCAAAGACTCTAAATAGATAAGGATCATTCCTAATCAAATAAGGTTAACCCCTGATTAGATAAGGTTGAATTACTGATTAGATAAGGCTGGTCGCGAAGAAAATGCGTTGCAAGGGAGTGGAAGCTTGTAGACACCGGGTCCCGAGGCAGCCTAAATCAGGATTACCCAATGATGAAATTAGGTGTGCCGATTTACAGGCAAAAATGAAAGTTGGAAATGATGATAAAATTGATTTATTAGAAATAAATAAAAATGTATTTTAAAAAAATATTTTAAGTGTTTTAAAAATTATTTTGGGACAAAAGGGTATATTTTGAAATTATTTTGTTTTAGGAAAAATTTAAAAAAAAAATAAAAAAAATTCACGGGTGCCGGGAGCGCGACAGCGCAACGCGCAGCTCCTGCACGCCAGGCGCTTGCCTGCGCGCCCGACGGGCCGACGGCCGATCTGCTGTTTTTTCGTTTTTTGGCCTAAAAATTGATTTTTTCTTCATTTTTTTTGTATAATTTAATGCAAAAACCTTTTATTTTCCAAATCCTTCAAATTCATGAGTTTTTTGTGATTATTGCAATTAAATTTATTTAATTCAATTAAATAAAAATCTGATTTTTTTTGGATTTTTTTATGTATAAAAAGGGGTTTTTAGTGAGGATTTAGGGGGGATTTTTCTTAAGAAAAATACACTGTTTCTCTCTTCTTCTTCTTCTTATTTTTTTCCTTCTTCTTCAAGAAAAATTCTCCAAATATTCTAATCTGATTTTTTTAAGTTAATTCTTGAGACAAATAAATCAATTATTTGTTCTTGTGAATTTTTTTACTTCTTAATTTTCATAATTTTTCCTTAAAACAAATAAATCAATTATTTGTTCTTGGCATAAAATTTCATTACATTTTATTTTTCTAAATCAAAGTAAGGAATTATCATCCAACTTCATTCATCACATCAAATTTGAGGGTAAACGTTCTTGGCTCAACTTTTAATTTTTAATTTATTTTTGTTTACAATTAGTTAGCTATCATGTAAATTCTTTTAGTTCTATTATTTATTTTACTTTTTATTTCTTGTATGTTTATTTAATTGTTCATGTCATTACTTTTTATTTCTTAATCTTTTATTTAATTGTTCATATCATTATTTCTTATTATTAATCTTTTATTATTATTTCTTATTCTTAATCTTTTATTTAATTGTTCATATTATTATTATTTTTTATTTTTTATTTCTTATTTCTTATTTAATTGTTCATGTTCATATTATTATTCTTATCATTATTTTTGTTCATATTATTATTATTATTATTATTATTATTATTATTATTATTATTATTATTATTATTATTATTATTATTATTATTATTATTATTATTATTATTATTATTATTATTATTACTACTACTTGCATATTTAATTGGATTGTTCATATTCTTTGATATTATCATCATCATTATTATTTGTTGTTGTTATTATTATTATTATTATTATTATTATTATTATTATTATTATTATTATTTATCATTACTACTATTATCATCATTATTATTTTTATTAATTTTGTATATTATCATAATTTATTATTGTTGTTATCATCATTATTATTTTCATGTTTTCATGCATGTTGAATTTTATTGTTGTTATTTTTATGCATGTTTAATTGTTCATGCGTTAAGTTACATATTTTTTATTATGCCATCTAATTAATTTGTCATGCATGTTGCTATATTTATTTTAATTCAAGTTTTACATGTTACATGTTTAATTCATTTTTTTATTACTAACATTATCTTTCATTTTTCTTCAAAAAAAAACATTATCTTTCATTTTTATTGTTTTATTTCAATACTTATTTTTCATGTGTGAGTTTTCCAATGGCAAGTGGGAGCCCACGGAGGTTTGAAGACACCATTTTGGTGGAGTTTAGCATTTTTAGCATTTTTAGTATTATTTTTCTTTATTTGCTTTTATTATTTAATATATAATTTATAATAAGTTTGTTTATTTTCATGCACGTTAATTAAAAAGTCGCATAAAGTTTTATATCAATAAATTGGGATATTTTGTAACAAAATGGGACTAATGTCCTAATTTTTTCATCCAAATAAATTGTCACTTCAAAATTATTTTCTTTAAATTATGCATGCGAGAACCAATGTCCTCACTCTTGATAAATAACCCGTTTTATATATGAATGGTATTTTATTTACAATGGGGGTTGTATTCCTCCCCTAGTTTTGTTGTAATTTATTTTTACGTACTTTATTTCAATTATGCTTTATTTACCGCTTTCTTTATATGACCAACTTGCGCTCTAATTATTGCATCTAAAAGTATGAGAAAGGGGATGAAAACTTAAATTCAAAACTTAATTAAAAATAACCAAGGTATGAATAAATGAGAAGTCCCGAACCATCTCTGTTCTTTGGGCTCAGCGAGGCGAGAGGACCATTCCGATGTTTCATTGGAATGGGGTCTCCAAGACACCTCTTGTGTCCCACCAAAAGACTTAAATTTATAATCCTAGGCTCCATAGGGTTAGAGGGTCATTCTAATGTTCTATTGGGGTGAATGCCTCCAAGACCCCTTTGGCTTGCCCAAAATGGATATTATGCGCCGTCTTAGGCTCACTGAGGCGAGACGAACTTTCCCAATATTTTATTGGGTGGTGACTCCAAGAAACCTCCTTGTTGCCCAAAATAGATGCACTTGTAAATACCTTACAAATTTTCATGAACCTCTCTCGAAAGCCTTAAGAGCGGGCCTTCGGGGTGTCCCACGGGCTTCGGCGCACGTCACAGTGGTGACTCCACTGGGGAGCTCTAAGTGGCTTCGATTCGAAAGTACCTTGGTTAAAATTTATAATTGAGTTTTAATTTAAAATTTTTATCCCTTTTCCAAGTTGCATATAATAGCGTTAGAGCCTTAGATCTATGCTAGTTTGGTCCCTTTGTTAGCCCCGGTGCATTCCCGAAGCATGACCCTACATTCACTCAATGTAGAAAAGTGTTAACGATGATCACCAGCCCAAGCCTCGTACCATCAAGGTATATCAAATGGTGACCCGATCGGTCGTTATGCTCATGATGAGCTAGACCCATCGGCAGGGACCATGCTTGGGTAACCCCAAATTATCATCACCCATTACCAAAGCTCATGTAAAGGCAATAGATACTTTCCCTAGGTGACATGTACCTTAATACAATGCTTGCTATATGGGCCAATATTTATTGAACAAAGTCAACCAAATTAAGTGGTCTTTTATCAAAGGCTTTCATACCCCGGTGAGCCCATCTTAATTTAGTTGAAATGTTTAAATACATAAAGGCCAAAATCCATACGTATGCGCATTAGATAAGAGATGTTATGATGTCGATTTTCCACTAAGCACCATATGCGTCCATTAGGTTCCCCATTGACCCATAGACCAAGCCCACCTAGGAAAGAGACTACACTACCTCGTGTGTGGGAGTGATAAGGTTGGAAGGATTTATCTGCTTGTATGTGATTGTCCATGCAGCATTAATATGATCATGCATTGTATATATCATTCATGCATCATTCTAACAGTTCAAATCTTTCAGCCATCATAGATTCACCGAAGTGGACTAGAGGTTCTGACGGTCGACTGGTGAGGATAGATCCGCCTCTTAGATTGACAAAATTAGTGTCTGACTGGAATTCTGAGCCACCCTCAACGATCAGAGAGTCATCTATGGCAGAAGAGACTGGAGCCTTAACAACTCAAGACCTAGCTAGGAGGCTAGAGGGTTTTGAGTGAAGAGTGTTGGAAATGATGGGAGTTATCGCTGATAGGATTGCTCATCCTCCTGCTCCACAACCATCAGCTGCTCCATATCCGCCCATTGCTCCACAGCCCCCGATGGTTCATGCTGGGGGGCAAGTTGAACCACCTGCTGGCAGAGAAGCCCCCGTTGTAGTTAATACTGCTCGCCAACCTGTTAATAAACATATAACTATTGTGCCTATTGAGCAAAGAAGGGAAATAATCCCCAATCCCAATAATGATTTTATGATGGAGGAGAAAGTTGAAGAGGCAGTAGCACCTCAATTTGTGGGTGCTAGAGCACCCAGGGCAGAAGATGAGGCGATAAGAGGGTTGAGGCAACAATTTGAAGCAATCACCCTCATGCTATCAGCCGAAAAGGGGATCAACCCTGAAGACAGAGATTTAGGAGAGGAAGAGTTGTTACCCCAAAGGTTCAAAATGCCTGAGCTGCCGAAGTTGGATGGTACTTCGGATCTATCTGCACACATTAAGCAGTATACCCTGGTGATAAAAGGCACAGGGTTGACCAAGAAATAGAAGGTGGAATATTTCTGCCTTAGTCTGATGGGTCTGGTTGTGGACTGGTACCATGGGTTAGACAGGAGGTCTAAAGAGGATTGGGACCTTTTAACTGAGGGGCTCATGAAGCAGTATGACTGCAGTACTAGGATGGAGGTCACTTTAAAGGATCTCGAGCTTTTACAGCAGAAGAATGATGAGTCGTTCCATGAGTACCTTACAAGATGGAGAAATAGGGTCATGAAGATGAAGAAAAAGCCTGACACTGCTGACAAAATCAGGCTATTTATTAGGAACTCTTATCCTTACTTGAGGGACTTGCTCAGCTTTAAAGGGCTCAAAGACTGGGAATCCCTTAAGGACATTGCTGTAGAAGCTGAGGAGGCTTACTTAGTAAAGAAAGCAAGTCAAAATAACTTTGTTGGGAAAGGCTATGGCAACTAGTCAGGGTACAAGCCAGGTGGTGCAGGAAGCAGCAATAATAGAAGTGGTAAGACGGTCGAGGTTTCAGCCACTAAGGTTGGACAGGTTCAGAGGTATTACTCCAATTTGGGTAGCTGGGTATTGAAAAAATTGACAAAAGAAGGCAAGCTGAGACCATTGCCACCCAGGCTAGCCATGAATCAAGGAAAGCCGGGGCATAGAGAGGATCAATACTGCACTTACCATCAGCACACAGGGTATCTAACAGATTATTGCAGAACTCTAAGGAACAAAGTTCAAGACCTTATTGATTCCAAAGAGATCACAGACCATGAGAAAAGAGACAAGAAGAAGAGGGCAGGCTATAATGCAGTTCCCCCACTGTGAATGTGATCAGAGAAGATGATGTTTTTATGCTTTTTTTTTAATTCCAAGAACACTTTCTATGACAGTATTTGCAGTATTGCTAATTTCAATAAAATGAACAATCTTGCGTATTTATATAGTGTCTCTGATGATTTCATTTCTCATGATCACGATACATTTATTTTTTGATATTAATTCAATTAATATGATTACATTTAATCTCGGAACTTTGGAAAACCCAAAGAAAATCTTAACAGCATCTGATATAACTCTTGAAGAAAGAAAAATTCTAAGAGCTAAAAAAAACTAGTTGCAATTAGGGGATTGGATGGAAACTCACTAAGAGTACTAGAACCTTTCTGATTACCCGTCAAAGCGACCCCTGGATAAGACAAAACCTAGAAAATGATTTAGGCAGCCTTTCTTTGTATAGCTCTCTAAATGACTATTTCCTACCCTTATTCTGCAATCGCTTGCTAGCCTGTTGAGCTTTATGTAGGTATGCTAAATGCGTGCTAAATTTTGTTGTTACACATGTTAAAACTACCCCTTCGCCTAAAATAATTTTTGTCTCCCCTTAGAAGAATGGCCGTTCTAGTAAGGATGGATGTATATCATTAACAATTCTACATCATTGACAATTTTTTTAGGTTATCAAAAATTTGCCTTGGTAAGGATGAGTTTACACTTTGAGAAGAGGGTTTAGTCATGCTCAAAATACATAAGCTCATGAAAACAAAAAAAAAAAGAGAGAAAAAGAAAAGTTGAGCTCAAGATAGTAATCTCTTGATGAATTCCTGTGGCAATCACTCTAACTTAGTTTTTGTTCTAAGCTTGATGAGCTAAAAGTATTATTAAATCCAAATTCAAGAATACCTTTACAATATGCAACTGAGCTGAGAATGGTTCATCCATCAGTCGAGTAAATATTGCGGCCATATCTTCTCTAGCAACCTGATCCTCCTTTGATAGCCATCTACCTAATCCTAACATTACAATCAAAATAAGACCTCTTGATTCTTGGTTCAGTCTTATCAAAATTAGCGGAGATGACCTTCTAACAAGGTTTGGTACGTAAGAAGAGACATATGGTGTTTCTTGAGCTTAAAGCGGGGAGCCACAAGTGCATTTATGCATTTGAGTTGAGTCTCGTCCCCAAAGTTGCATCTAGAATTTACTTAAAAAAAACAAAAAAAAATTAATTAAATTAAGAGCAGAGAGAAAATCTTCAACCATGAAAATTCGAGAGGGAGAGTTGATAACAGGAATTTGATGCTTCCAAGATTTATCCCGAGATTAGATGAGGTCATATATTCTTTGAGTTAATGCCAAACAATGATCATATTTAATGAAATCGAATTGAAACACATGCATTTATGCAACGATATATTGGTATGATCATAGCAGCTCACTTTGTATGGTCAAAGTCATCCACTGTCCACCACTCAAGCGCTTCAACCAACTCATCCTACTATCAAATGTGGAGCCGATCCTACAGCACCATGTCCCAAGACTCCTGAAAGATTCTCGGGCAATATCTTCAGCCTCTTCAGCAATCAGGCAAAAAAAAAGGGCCGTTAGAGTGAAAATCGTAATTGGCGCCCTAAGCAAAATTTAGGCAAAAGGATAGGATGAAAACCTGGGAACAGGCAGTCTGTCCTTAAAAAAAAAAAAAAAAAAAGCCGCTGGATTGGGTTGGATCCATTCCAGGCAAAAAATAAGGTACAGGGTTATGTGAAAATCCGCAAAGGACACATCTCTCGCTAAGAAAAGCTAGTGTGAAAATCCACAAGGGACGCACTACCTTCAAATAATGACTACAGGTACCGGATGAGAATCTCGCAATCCCAAAGGGCATGAAATTCAAAAGCAGTTTAAAAGGCATCAATCCTATTGCAAATTGTAGCTAGCCCAGCTGTCATCGCCAAGTCCACATAGATGAATTCTTATCCTGCATTTCTCCATGACTCATGCATTTCACTTGCATGCTCACTATTTTTCCTGCATGTTTTAGTTTCCCTATTTTGCAGAAAGAGAGATTTAATGCGGACACCGACAAAAGTCGAGTGACGACATCATCCCAAACAATCAATCAAAGACCACTCAGGGGGCAACCAGCAGAAAATGAAAATCCAAGTATCAGTCCAAACATCAATCGAAGTAATCAGCCAAAGGGCTCATAGATAGCACCACTTCAAATCTCAGAAGGGTTAGTACGATGACGGCACTACCACTCCACGGAGGGTTAGCACGATCACGGCACTACCACTTCACCAAATCAGAAGGGTTAGCACGATGGCGGCACTACCACTCCATAGAAGGGTTAGCACGACCACGACACTACCACTTCAAATCCCAGAAGGGTTAGCACGATGACGGCACTACCACTCCATAGAGGGTTAGCACGATCACGGCACTACCACTTCAAATCTCAGAAGGGTTTGCACGATGGCAGCACTACCACTCCACAGAGGGTTAGCACGACCACGACACTACCACTACAAACCTCAGAAGGGTTAGCACGATGACGGCACTACCACTCCACGGAGAGTTAGCACGATCACGGCACTACCACTTCACCAAATCAGAAGGGTTAGCACGATGGCGGCACTACCATTCTACGAAAGGTTAGCACGACCACGACACTACCACTTCAGAAGGGTTAGCACGATGATGGCACTACCACTCAACGGAGGGTTAGCAAGATCACGGTACTACCGCTTCAACAATGGACAACACGCCGACAAGCTGGCGATAATCACCACAACAACATCATCCGTTTCGGAAAGACGGCGGCCTCAGGTACACGCTTCTTTCCCTTTTCTGAGTTTAGGCTCACTTAGACACTAGTGCACTAGTTTCCCCAAAACTGGGGGCAACTGTAGACATCGGGTCCCGAGGCAGCCTAAATCAGGATTACCTAATGATGAAATTAGGTGTGACAATTTACAGGCAAAAATGAAAGTTGAAAATGATGATTTTCTTGTCAAAATTGATTAATTAAAAATAAATAAAAATGTAATTTAAAAAAATATTTTAAGTGTTTTAAAAATTATTTTGGGACAAAAATGGTATATTTTGAAATTATTTTGTTTTAGGGAAAATTTAAAAAAAAAAATCGCGGGTGCCGGGCTCGCAGCACGTTTGCCTGCGCGCTGCTCGCGCTCCTGCGTGCGCCTGCTGCACGGCCAACGCCCGTCGGCGTCAGTCGCCCCTGCGCGCCCCTCCGACGGCCGATCTGCTGTTTTTCCATTTTTTTGGTCTAAAAATTGATTTTTTCTTCATTTTTTTGTGTAATTTAATGCAAAAATCTTTTATTTTCCAAACCCTTCAAATTCATGAGTTTTTTGTGATTATTGCAATTAAATTTATTCAATTCAATTTAATAAAAATCTGATTTTTTTTTTGGGTTTTTTTATGTATAAAAAGGGGTTTTTAGTGAGGATATAGGGGGGATTTTTCTTAAGAAAAATACACTTTCTCACTTTTTCTCTCTTCTTATTCTTCTTATTTTTTTCTTTCTTCTTCAAGAAAAATTCTCCAAGCATTCTAATCTGATTTTTTTAAGTTAATTCTTGAAACAAATAAATCAATTATTTGTTCTTGTAAATTTTTTTACTTCTTGATTTTCATAATTTTTCCTTAAGACAAATAAATCAATTATTTGTTCTTGGGATAAAATTTCATTACATTTTATTTTTCTAAATCAAAGCAAGGAATTATCATCCAACTTCATTCATTACATCAAATTTGAGGGTAAACATTCTTGGCTCAACTTTTAATTTTTAATTTATTTTTGTTTACAATTAGTTAGCTATCATGTAAATCTTTTTAGTTCTATTATTTATTTTACTTTTTATTTCTTGCATGTTTATTTAATTGTTCATATCATTACTTTTTATTTCTTAATCTTTTATTTAATTGTTCATATCATTATTTTTTATTCTTAATCTTTTATTATTATTTCTTATTCTTAATCTTTTATTTAATTGTTCATATTATTATTATTTCTTATTTCTTATTTAATTGTTCATGTTCATATTATTATTCTTATCATTATTTTTGTTCATATTATATTATTATTATTATTATTATTATTATTATTATTATTATTATTATTACTATTACTTGCATATTTAATTGGATTGTTTATATTCTTTGATATCATCATCATCATTATTATTTGTTATCATCATCATCATCATCATCATCATCATCATCATCATCATTATTATTATTATTATTATTATTATTATTATTATTATTATTATTATTATTATTTATCATTACTACTATTATCATCATTATTATTTTTATTAATTTTGTATATTATCATAATTTATTATTGTTGTTATCATCATTATTATTTTCATATTTTCATGCATGTTGAATTTTATTGTTATTATTTTTATGCATGTTTAATTGTTCATGCGTTAAGTTACATATTTTTTTATTATGCCATCTAATTAATTTGTCATGCATGTTGCTATATTTATTTTAATTCATTTTTTACATGTTATATGTTTAATTCATTTTTTTATTACTAACATTATCTTTCATTTGTATTATTTTATTTCAATACTTATTTTTCATGTGTGAGTTTTCCAATGGCAAGTGGGAGCCCATGGAGGTTTGAAGACACCATTTTGGTGGAGTTTAGCATTTTTAGTATTGTTTTGCTCTATTTGTTTTTATTATTTAATATGTAATTTATAATAAGTTTGTTTATTTTCATGCACGTTAATTAAAAAGTCGCATAAAGTTTTATATCAATAAATTGGGATTTTTGTTAACAAAATGGGACCAATGTCCTAGTTTTTTCATCCAAATAAATTGTCACTTCAAAATTATTTTCTTTAAATTATGCATGCGAGGACCAATGTCCTCACTCTTGATAAATAACCCATTTTATGTATGAATGGTATTTTATTTACAATGGGGATTGTATTTCGTCCCTAATTTTGTTGTAATTTATTTTTACGTACTTTATTTCAATTATGCTTTATTTACCGCTTTCTTTATATGACCAACTTGCGCTCTAATTATTGCATCTAAACGTATGAGAAAGGGGATGAAAACTTAAATTAAAAACTTAATTATAAAATAACCAAGGTATGAATAAATGAGAAGTCCCGAACCATCTCTATTCTTTAGAATCAAAGAGGCGAGAGGACCATTCCGATGTTTCATTGGAATGGGGTCTCCAAGACACCTCTTGTGTCCCACCAAAAGACTTAAATTTACAATCCTAGGCTCCATAGGGTTAGAGGGCCATTCCAATGTTCTATTGGGGTGAATGCCTCCAAGACCCCTTTGGCTTGCCCAAAATGGATATTATGCGCCGTCTTAGGCTCACTGAGGCGAGACGAACTTTTCCAATATTTTATTGGGTGGCGACTCCAAGAAACCTCCTTGTTGCCCAAAATAGACGCACTTGTAAATACCTTACAAATTTTCATGAACCTCTCTCGAAAGCCCTAAGAGCGGGCCTTCGGGGCATCCCACGGGATTCGGCGCGCGTTACAAAGCCCTTGAAGGATTCCAACAATCCTTATGATCCCAGGAGACGAGCTCTTTTCAAGCTACTGGATAATACCGAGCTGTTATTGAGAGATTTCAGATCAGCTCGATCGTCCGGACTGGAGCAAAACGAAATCAAACCCCTAGGAGGAGTGTCTGGTTATCATAAGTCCCTCCCAAGTATATAACATTTATGTCATTCTGGCGGCAAATTAAAAATTTTAAAAGATAACTGTTAGGTACGTGAGGCATTAAAAACGGAGAGGATAACTCCTATTATCACGCAGACAGCGCCTCGTTTCACGTAAAGTGACGACTAGGGCAGTTAAAATGCCATCATTATGATGCTTTGGTATTTGCGCTTTACTTAATGATCACTAACATAACCACACAGCGCTTGCCACTTGTCCTTTAACCACTGGCTTACCCTGCCTATATATTTCATTTCATTTTAGGGATTTTGCTTCTCTTTCACGCTTTTGATTTCCCAGTTTACTGTTCATCTCTCTGGCTTTTTCCCTCTTTTCTATCTCACCATTCCAGATTCACGTATTCTTCTTCCTATTTCCCAGATCTGCTGCTCTTGCAAGCAATTGTCCCTAGGCGTCTCCTGATTCCACTACTTTCAGACTCACTTCCAAGCCTTTTCTGAGAGTTCAGGTTTATATTATTTCCTCTTTCATCTCTTTTTACCATGAGTGCCTCTGAGAGTTCTGCTAAGAGAGTGGGGGTAGAGGAAGGGTTTACTACTCAAAGTCCCCCCGATTCTCCTAGCACCAGCTAAAGAAGACATAAAGGGAGAAAAGAACCAAGGAGGCTTCCCATGGTAGGGAGCATAAGCTCCATCCTGAAACCCAGCGATATGAATGCGCTGAGGGAGAAGCTTGGTATTCCATACGAGTACAAGATGCGTGCTGCTGGCGCTTCCCTAAGAGCCAATGCCAAGATCTAAGGGAAAAAAACACTTATTGCCTATGAGGCAGACTTCAAAGCCAAGGTGAACCTTCCGCTGACTGCCTTTGAGCTCGAATTTCTAAAGTTCTATGATATGACCATTGGGCAGCTGCATCCCAATGCTTGGTGCACTCTCTCAGCGCTGCAAATCTGGGCCACTGAGCACGATATAGACCTCACTGTTCGGCTCTTTTGAGCTACCCACAATGTCAGACTCCGGGCTAATGGGGAAGATCACAACTACATTCAAGCCTGTCTTGGATATGGGGTATTTACTGGGAACCCTGAGTCTCTGAAGAACTGGAAGAATCGGTTCTTTGTTATAGAAAGCGAATCGGACTTCCCCTTTCGAACTCAGTGGGGTCGGTTTGTAAATAGGAATGACAATCCCCTGTTGCTCAATAATGAAGAGGTATGAAGGGAGCTAGCCAAAGAGAAGACCAATATAAACTTGCAACTCCAGTGCGGCGTACCTCCACCACCTCTGAAATCGAGCTCAAAGAAAAAAGGGTACACTTCTTAATTTTTTTTCTTTGCATTCTAATCTATTTCGTATTGTTTGCTATTTTTCAGCCATGAAGAGGAGCTCCAATCCAAGCATAGCCGAACTAATAAGGGCTAAGAGGAAAAAATCTAGATGAAGCTCTTCTACTATATTGAAAGGCCACCCACCCCCTCCGAACCGGAGCTCTCCAATAACATCTCTGAGCTCAAGTGTTCCAACTTAAAGTCCCCTATCCGCGGCTCACCCGCAATCTCCAATAGTTATACCCGATCACTCTGCCCAGTCTTTCGAGCACCCCTTCGAAAACAGGGAACAGGCACATGCCCCTGCCTCGAAGTCATGGGCTGAGGAGCTAAAGGCTCTGGCTGACAGCGTGCTCAGATTCTGGCAATAACAAGGGAAGTCCTATACAAAGGAAAACCTGAACTTCAACACATTTGTTCATCAAACAACGTGTGTTCCCTCAGAAGCCATGCTAATGGTGCAAATGAGTGCCAAACAACTGAGTAATGCCATGAAAAAGCATGAAGTGGAGGTAAGTTACAATGCTCAGTAATTCTTATATGCTCGGCTATTAGGGTTGTTGATATAATAACTATTCATTCTAAGGGGTGCATGCTGGCGGGAGCGGCCATCGGCAAGATAAATAAGCTCATCCTCACCTGGAAAAATAAGGAAAAAGAGGTGACTCGGTGAAGCGAGGGCGAGGGCCAAGATGGAGGCAGTAGAGAAGCAACTTGGAGAGGCGAGGGCCAAGATGGAGGCAGCAGAGAAGCAGGCTCTGGAGGTCGAGAAAAAAATACTCGACCAGGGGAGCGATGTAGCTGAGGCTAAGGAAAGAGACGCTGCAATCGAAGCTTGCCTAGTCCAGGAAAAGGAGAGGAGCCAGCCTGCTGAATCGAGCCAAGAGGAAGCGAGGCGTGGACAAAAAGCCACGAACAAAGAAAAATTCGAGCTAAAACAGAGGTGTTCGGAGCTCAAATACCAGGTAGCAGACCTGGCGAAAGACAAATGTATTTCATTTGGCGGTAAACTAATTCAATCACTGAAGGACTAGCACCCGAACATGGACTGGTCCTAGCTGGATGAAGTTTACCCTGATGAATGAAAGCCGGACTGTCAATTTTTGATTTGTAACTTTCTGAATTGTAACTCGTATTCAATATATATATAATGAGTTTTCTTTCGAGCTGAACAATCATAGAGTTATTGCATAAGCCTGTATAAATGGTTCCGTATGCTTGGATAATGATATAGTTACTATAGGTATAGCTTTTGAAAATCTGACAAAGTATCAGAAAAAGAACTGAAAATTGAAAAAATGCTCGTGGCGATATTGCCGAACTGAACTTTTCATTAATAATAAGACGTGCTCGGATAGTGATTTAGCTGTACCGAGCTTATAATAATTAAAAGTGCTCATAGCAAACCTGCTGAAATGAGCTTATAATAAATAAAAAGAATGCTCTTGGCGAACCTTCCGAAATGAGCTTACAAAAATAAAGAAAAAGAATGCTCGTGGTGAACCTGCCAAAATAAGCTTAAACAAAATAAAGGGCTCATGGCAAACTTGCCGAACTGAGCTTACTACTGAAAATATAACTTCATATTGGAAATATTCCAAGAATGGGGGAGTAACTTCCCCAAGAGATCCTTCAACCTGTAAGCACCACCTTTGACTTCATGCACTGTATAAGGACCTTCCCAATTCGGGCTTAGTTTTTTGACCCCAGATGCCATATGAGTCGCAACGACTTTCTCCAGAAAAAGCTATCCAAATTAAAAAGGACTGGGTTTTAAGATTTTGAACATGATATGATGACATTTACTGCTTATATATTGCCGATTGCAAGTGGGCGGACTCTCTGATTCCCTCAAACCGATCCAGGTGATACAAGAGATTTGCCTCATTTCTCTCAGCATCATATGATGAAGTCCGAACACTTGGAATGCCAATCTCACATGGGATGACAGCTTCCGCTTCATACGTCAAAGAAAAAAGAGTGAGGCCAGTCACTGCTCTTGGGGATGTTCGGTACGCCCAAAGAACATTATTGAGCTTATAAACCCAGAGACCCTTCGCATCATCCAGCCTCTTCTTTAGCCCAGCCAATATAGTTCGGTTTGTTACCTTAGTCATACAGTTTGATTGTGGGTGGTATACCGAGGTGAAATACAGTTGGATATTTAGATTTGCACAATAACTCTTAAAGGAAGAGCAATCGAATTGCTTGCCGTTATCAGTAATAATTGTGTGCGGGATTCCAAATCTTGTAATTATTGCCTTCTGCACAAACTTTATGATATTTGCCGGGGTAATTGTAGCTAAAGGCTCTGCTTCCACCCACTTAGTAAAATGATCAACCGCTACTACTAAAAACTTCCTCTATCCGGTAGCCAATGGAAAAAGGCCGAGGATATCAATTCTCCACTGAGCAAATGGCTAAGGACTGTGAATAGGCAATTGTAGGGCAGATTTTTGGTGCAATATGTTGCCGAACCACTGGCATTTATCACACTTCTGAACAAGCTCTTTAGCATTTTTCTCCATCGTGGGCCAATATTACCCCTATAATAAAGCTTTTCGGGCTATTGCTTGTGCGCCTTCATGCGCGCCACAAATACCTTCATGAATCTCTCAAAGTACATATTCACCCTCCTCGATGCTCAAACATAAAGTCTAGGGATTTGAGAATGATCGCCTATACAATTTATCATCCAAGATGGCATATCGGCTTGACCGCCGAACTATTTTTTGAGTTTCAACCTAATCATCTGGGAGAACTCCCGAACTAAGAAACTGAAATATAGGCAGACACCAACCATTTATCAACTCATTTAACTGAACTTTGTACGTTTCATATGTTAGTGCCGTTATGACCGACCACACTATGTCCATCGAGGATATTTTGTCCTAATAAGAGGCTTGTTTGGCTAAGGCATATGCTCCCTGATTTTCTGTTTGAGCTATCTGCTCAATTGACCATGTACACCTCATTTTCTCTAACTGGAATAATAATAGGGCAACGAGCTCCTTGTACCAAAGCATTGTGTTCTCCTTAGCCTCAAATTTGTCGAGCAACTAGTTTACGACCAACTGCCAGTCAGAAAGGATAGCCAACGAATCAGGCTTTACCTCAATGGCGAGCTGCAATCCAAAACAGAGAGCCTCATATTTCGCCGCATTATTGGAGGCCGGGAATGCTATGTGAGCCATTCCTCTAATATTTATCCTCTTTGGTCTAATAAGGACTACACCGATACTAGCCCCTTCAAACGAGCAAGCTCTATCTACAAACAACTTCCAAGAGCGGGTGCCTGGCTTAGGAGGCGGAGCATGCAACTCAGCCATAAAATCGGCCAAAACTTGAGCTTTCATTGACTGCCGAGCTTCATATCGAACATCTAATTCTCCTAGACGAGATGCCCATTTTGTGAGCCTTTCAGACGCTTCTGGCCTCTGGAGCACTTTTTTGAGATTAAGGTTTGTCCGAACTACCACAGTGTTTGCTTGAAAATAGGGCCAGAGCTTGATGGACGATGTAACCAGTGACAAGGCCAACTGCTCCAGAATGGGATAATTGAGTTCAGCACCCCTCAACACCTTGCTCGTATAATAAATCAAGAACTATTGACTACCTTCCCCTCTAATCAAAACCGAACCAACGGCCCCAGAAGAAACTACAAGATACAGATACAAAAGCTTGCCCACATGAGGCCTACTCAGCAATGGCGGTGTGCTAAGAAATTGCTTAAGCTCCTCGAAAGCTTGCTGGCATTTTGGGGTCCATTTAAACTTCTTCAGATTTTTGAGTGCCCCGTAAAATGGAAGATAGCATTTAGCGAGCAAGAGATAAACTTGCCCAGGGCTGTTACCTTGCCATTAAGTTTCTGCACTTCTCTAATGCACTTCGGGGGCTCCATCTCTAAAATGGCTTAAATGTTCGTCAGATTACCTCTTTAAAATCATGAACCCGAAGAACTTCCTGGACTTTACCCCAAAAGCATACTTCTCTGGGTTAAGCTTCAAACCGAACTTCCTGAAAGTTGAAAATATTTCTGTGAGTTCGGTAGGCAGGTCACTGGATGCCTTGCTCTTGACTATCATGTCATCCGCATACACCTCCATATTCCTTCCGAGCTGATTAGGAAACAACTTGTTCATTAACCTCTGATATGTGGCCCTTGCATTTTTCAGCCCAAATGGCATAAATCGATAGCAGTAGGTAGCTTGATGACTAATGAATGCCATTTTCTCCTCATCTTTCAGGTTCATTGGAATCTGGTGGTAACCAGACGAGGCATCCGTAAAAGCATATTCTTCAAACCCCGCTGTTGAATCAACTAGGAGGTCGATGTTCGGTAGCGAATAGCTGTCTTTGGGGCAAGCCTTATTCAGGTTCGTGAAATTGACACACATTCTTCACTTTCCATTAGCCTTCTTTACTAGAATAATATTGGACAACCAGTTTGGATATAAGACCTCACAGATAAATCCATTCTCGAGCAGGGTATCTGTTTCTTTCGACATTGCTATCTGCCTTTCTGCAGCATGGTTCCACTTTTTCTGTTTGACTGGATTATAGTCCGATCTAATATTCAGTGAGTGGCATATTACATCGGTAGATATCACTTTAATTTTCGAAGGCTGTCAAGCGAACACATTGAAAAATTTTTACAAAACTTCAATAAGTGCTGACACTTCTTCCCTTTCTTGCTCGGCCCAATTTTTACTGCCTTGCCTGGTGCTATCTCAACCTCCAGCAATGAATCCAACGGCTTCACTTTCAGAGCCTCGTTGGTGGAAACATCCAAGGAATCTAATGGGAGAGCCTGGTTTGCTTCGTTTAGCATTGTAACCTATATTTCTCGAGCCACCTTATGATTTCCCCAAAGCACCGCAATGCCTCTAGAAGCAGGAACCTTAAGCAATAGCTTTCGTATAAAGACATATGCATCTACCCTAGCTAGCAATGGCCTTCCAAAAATGGCATTATAGGCCAGCAGAATGTCCACGACCATGAAATAGCTAGTACAAGTTCAAACCACCTCATCATCCCTGAGATGTATAGACAATTTCACCGATCCTTCTACCTTGACCGGCTAACCAGATATCCCAATGAGTGGGGTAGACACTGGTTCTAAGATGTTATTCGACATTTGTAATGCCTTATACACTCACAAAGTAATGAGGTTAACCGTACTGCCCGTATCTACTAGAATCTGTTGGACCAAGTAGTCCTAAATTAAGGCCTCTACCACCAGAGAGTCCATGTGAGGTTGTCTGACATGCTCGCCATCCACATATGAGAACCTCACTTTATAATTCGTTATAAGGGGACTAGAATCTAAGGAGTACACCTCCTTTGCTTTCCTCTTTCGGGAATTATTGAAAACATCGTAATGTTTGCCCCCCGTAATAACATATATGACACCAGCTAGAGCCTTCTTACTTGTACTGGCTCTATTGTCCTGTCTTTGAGGTGAGCGCGACCGATCTCTACTTTTATCATTTTTAACAAACTGGGCGAGCTTACCCTTTCGAACTAAAAATTCAATCTCCCTCTTAAGCTAATTACAATCATTAGTCTCATGACCCTTGTCCTTATAAAAAGCACAATAGAGGCTCTAATCTCTATTAGAGCTCTCCCTCATGGGTCTTGGCCAGTTTAACTTGTCATTCTCCTTTACCCACTTCAAAATTTATGCCCTCGAGGCACTCAAGGGTATCCACCTCTCATCATTCTGATCCCCAAACCTCGATAAGACTACATAAGCTCGGTTGGAGCCACCAACGCCCCAATTTCTTGACTCCATTCTTCCACTGCCCCTCTCCTGCCCTGATCTGTATGAATCCTTGCCCGTATCTTTATACAGAGTGCTATTACGGAGGCATCGTGCCTTATCCATCCTTATATACTTATGAGCTCGGGACATAAGCTCGGTAAAATCACTGGGTGGTTTCTTGCTCAGCGAGTCACTAAAATCCTGACACCGGGTATTACGTATCAGGGCATTATTGGATACCTCAAAATTCAGGTTCTAAATGTCCATTGCTACAGTGTTGAACCTTTCCACAGGATCTCAATGTCTCCCCTTTGTCCTGCCGAACTAAGTTGAGGTCGGCTGAGACTTTCGTGGGTCAAATAGCTGCCACAAACTTCGCAATGAACATATCGCTGAACTGTTCGAAACTTGCAATGGAGTGCTCGGGCAAATTTTGAAACCAAATCTAAGCGGACTCAGTAAGTGTTTGAGGGAAGATCTTACACATAGCAACATCATTTGAGGTGTGGACAAGCATAATGTGGTGGAATTGATCCAGATGAGCTCGAGGATCTATACTTCTATTGTACTTGGGCAAGTTCGGTAGTCTGATATTTGGGAACGGGGTAGCTAAAATCTCCCTGGCTAGTGGCGATCTGAAATTGCTTTGGTACTACAAAGTGTTTCGATTCTGGTATGTCTGCATCCGTTCCTTAAAGAGGCTCTCAAATTGGTCTGAGGTGAGGGTTATAGTAAAACCCGGGGCCAATATGGGCAGAAAAACTAGTGGGACAGGTGTGAAAGCCTGTGGAGATGGCGGCAAAAATTGTATGAAAGCTGGAGGGAGAGGTGTTTGGGCAGGTGGTTGAGGGGCAGGTGCTTGAGCAGCTATTACGGTTAGAGTTGCTAGGAAAGCTTGAGTTGTTTGTGGGGTAAGACTAGGTGTGACGCGCGCCGAACCTAGCAAAGGCCCTCATGAGGAGACCCGCTTTTAGGACTCGAGGGATTGGTTCGCGTCTTTTGATCTTGGGTAACATGAGACATCTTGGAATCCCCACCCAATAGAACATTGGGGAAGTTCATATAGCCTCATGAAACCTTTAGACACCTTTGAGGCATTTTGGAATCGCCACCCAATTTACAAGAAATTGGGAAAGGTCATCTAACCTCTATGGTCTAAACCAGAGAAGGTATTCGAAACTTCAGTCTTATTTATGCCTTGGTTAATTATAAGTGAGTTTTTAGATTTGAAAATTCCATCTTTCTTCTCACGCGATTAGTGCAATTTATTAAAAATGCCTTTCAAGCATCAAGAAAACAATAAAATAAAAGCTGTAAAGAAAGTGGTAAATAAAGCGGTAAACACGCAAACACTCCATTTACAAAGAAGAAATTGGGACAAATACAATCCCCCAAATGAAAAGAAAAACTGAATAAAATTTAAAATGGAAATCAGGAAAGAATACAATCCTCAAGTGAAAAAAAATAAAATTACCCCAAAAATAATTAATTATAAGGGCCCATAAGATATAAGCATAAAATCAAACAATCACATAAAATCAATCAAAACGGGTAACATACATAAATCGGGATATTTATTCGGTTTAGGAACATTAGTTCCTTCATGCTCACTAAAAAAGGGATCGAAGAGTTATTTTTGGTTTTTGTCTAGAAAATCGGAATGAGTGATCCCATTTTTAATAAAATCAACTCTTCATTTTAGTCCGCGATATTTTTGAATTTTTTGGCTAAAATCTAGGACATTGGTCCCAATTTATTAATAAAAATCCCAATTTGGTCGTACAAAATATATTTTTATGATTTTTTATTTGACACGCATATAAAATAAACTATTTTATTTACAAACAAATACAATCACATAAATAGAGATAGGGAAGGTCTCACCCAAGTGATGTAAATTCCTACACCTCGCGACCCATTCGTTTGTTCAAGAAAAATGCTCAAACAAATAAGCACGACATTTTTAGCACGAATAAAAAACAACAATAAAAAAATATTAGCAATAATTCCAAAATCAATTAAAAATACAAATAAAGGAAATTTAGTATAAAATTAATACACCAATAGAATATAAAATAAGTTAAATTAAAAATATTAATTTAATATATGAACATCCCACATAAAAAATGATAATTAAAAATCACGCAAAGTATGGTAATAATAATAATAATAATAATAATAATAATAATAATAATAACTAAATCATGAAATAACACCATGCGAAATATAATGACAATAATAAAAATAATAATAACAATAATGATACTAATAACAATAACAACAACAACAACGATGATGATGATGATGATGATGATGATGATGATGATGATGATGATGATGATACAATAACAATGTTAATAATAATAATAATAATAATAATAATAATAATAACAACAACAACAACAACAACAATAACAACAACAACAATGAAATTAAATAAATAAATAAATAAGAGAAAGGCAAATAAACATGTAATGGAAACTTAACAATAAATCTAATTTTTTTTCACACCCAAAATCGTATATTCTTACCCTTTTTCATACCCAAAACAAAACAAAAATTGAAAACTCGTGCTAAAAAAAATAAATCTCAACTCAAAAACACATATTCATCAATGCAACAAAAAAAACTAATATAAATAAAGTGAAATGAGATAAAAATGGAACCAAAAATCTTTACCCTCAAAATATATAATATGTATAGCAAGATGTCTTGATCTATTCTCCTTATCAAGATTCAAGAATAAACTCAAAAATATTCAAGAAAATCTTAAGTTTTTGTCTCAAAAAAACTCAAGATCACTAAAAATTAAAAGTGATTTTTTTGTATTTGTTGTCTAATTTGATGAGAAAACTCAAGTCAAGAAAATTAATTTTTCCTTACTCAAGTTTCCAAACTCAACAAATATATTTTTTTAGATTTAAGAGAAATTAAAATAAAAATCAAAGAAGATTTTTAGATATAAGAAAATAAATGAAGAAAAGCAAAGAACAAAATTTTTTATCTCTCCAGAAAAATAGAAAAATATATTATTCTTTCTCAAGAACACCCTTTTTTTTTTCTCTCTAAAATCCCTTAGAAAAAAATCCTCTTAGAAAAATTCTTTTGAAAACCAAAACCCAAAAAATCCCCTCAAAAATGAAGAATCCTCCCGTTATATTTTCTTCAAACTCCATTTTTCCAACTTACCAAGTCCTCCTTCAGATTTTCCAAAGACAAATCTTCCCCTAATTTCAACCAAAAACCCCCAAAATTCAAAATAAAATTCCAAAAGTCAAATTTTTACAATTCATATTTTTATTATTATTTTTTATTTTTTTGATTTTGGCACCCATAAAATTTGACTAACCTTTGTCAAAATTCAACAAAATCTCAAAAATTCCATAAAAAAATCATTTTTTACCCAAAAAATGTCAAAAAATTTATTTTCGACTGAAATTGGCGAGACTGGGTGAGACGGGCGGCCAGCAAGGCGAGCGCTGCTCCGCTCAGGCCACGTGCGCGCACAGGCAGTGCACAGGCTGCGCGCGACTAGCCTCGCGCGCTACCAAATTTTTTTTTTAAAAAAAAATTTCAAAAAATGAAAATAAAAAATAAAAATAAAAATAAAGATAAAAGTAGAAATAAAAATAAAAATATAAAATAAAAAATAGAAATAAACATTTTAAAAGTACTTTGAGACAAACAAAATAACTTGACAAGGAGATGATCAATCTTTATTTTCTTGCTTATGAATCGGTCTTTATTTTTATCATTGGGTAATTATGATTTTGGACCGCCTCGGGACCCGGTGTTTACACCAGGAATGGCTGGAATGGGGGTAGGTTGAGGAGGAGCTGAATTTTGTGCGTGGTAAAATGGTTGTGGAGCTGGTAACAATGGGACCGGCTCATACGGAACTGGTGGAGGTTGTATTATTTGTCTAAATAATTGGACGAGAGGTGGCTAAATTAACTGGGGTTGGATTTGCGAAGGTTGAATTTGGGGAGGCTGAATTTGCGGGGGTTGGTTGGCCGGAGGAGCAGCAGTAGCTGCTAAATTAGGGAAGAGATCCATTGAAAAATCTGGAAGGTTCCATGCTCACCACACCACATGTTGACGGTTCAAAATTCCTAAGCTGGCAGCTTGAAACGGTCACCTAAAAACAAAGAATTCCGGCGAATTTCTGATCAAGGATACTCCGACGATTAAGTCAGAAAGATTGACGATAATAATGGTATTGTAATTAGAAAAAAATCAAAAATTAAAACATACCTGGATTTTCCTTTTTATAGAGTTAGGAATCAGTGTTAGAGAATGAGTCCTTTTTCGCGTGGGATATGTATTCCCAATAGAGCTGAAGCTGGGAGTCTAAACTGAAGCAGAACTCAAAGACTCTAAATATATAGATAAGGATCGTTCCTGATCAGATAAGGTTAACCCCTTATTGGATAAGATTGAATTACTAATTAGATAAGGCTTGTCACGAAGAAAACACGTTGCAAGGGAGTGATAGTCCTTGAAGGATTCCAACAATCCTGATGATCCTAGGAGACGAGCTCTTTCCAAACTACTGGATAATACCGAGCTGTTATTGAGAGATTTCAGATCAGCTCGGCCATCCGGGCTCAAGAACAAGACGAAACCGAACTCCTAAGAGAAGTGTCCGATTATCAGTAACAATAAAATAATCCAAATACTATTTTATAATAGTAAAGTCAAAAATGCCAAATAATTGCATTTTTAGTCATTGGCACGTGTGGAAATTGCTGACTCAGTAGGTGATTGATCAATCACCTGCTAGGGAAAAGGGTAGGAGGAGAATAAAATGGAGTACAATTTGTCGAATATAAAGGAATAATATAGTATTTGACTTTGCTGAGTCAGCAATTTCTACATGCGTCGATGATCGAAAATACAATTATCTGGCATTTTCGACTTTACTGTTAAAAAATAATACTTGAATTATTTGATTGTTATCAATAGAAATATAGTGAGCATAACGTTACTTGTGTGAAAATTGAGTGACCAGGAATAAAATTATTCCTTTTAACTTAATACTACATGGGCTCCATTCAGTCATTGACATGGACAGGTAGGTGAACGTAAAATACACCCGTCAAATATCGGAATATCTATTTTCCGGCTTTTATAACTTTTATGTTGTTATAAAATAATTATGAAATTATTTTTTCGTTATAAATCGTATAATAATAATCATGTCGTTACAATCGCTAAAATTGAGTGACCATGTAACTCTATTAGTATTAAATCTATCTTTATATATAGGCCCGCATTTTATTTGCAGGTAATTTGTGGTCCAATTGCAGTATTAGACCCAATTTATCTGATCGAATATGTTGGGACTACTTAGTAATAAAAGCCCCGTCCAACTAACATCTATTATCTCAATTTCCCTTTTAATATATAATATATTTATATTGCAAGTAAAGATTTCCATTAGATATTAAAATGCAATAATGATTTATTGTTACAGTGATGGAAATGGAATGGAGAAATTTCCCTGGTAGCAAACCGAGATACTCGTACTGTCTTTTTGAAAAAATTGAACAGTTCATGAATCACCAAGATCAACTATTTCTTCTTCTCCCTCAACTTGAGTATAGGAAGCAAAAGCATTTCTAATAGCAAAAATGTGCCCAGTCTATCACCCATTTTTTTCACATCCACAATATTGGCTTGAGAAAGACCGCAATAATTATGTCATTTACTTTGATCAAATTTGTGTTTGACTTAATAGGATTGCCATTTTTCCCATTAGCGGCATAGTGGCCTAATTTGGCGCACACAAAATAATTGTCTTTCTTCCTAAAATTAAAATTACTAGTTTTGGACTTGTAAACATATTTTCAAAAGACATCAAATTAAGCATTAGAAAGAGTGGTAATAATTGTATGCCTACATACTTATTTGCATGATCACATAACTCCAATTGATTAGTGGAGGACTCGTATAGTTTAGAATCGGTGAGAGAAAAATCCACTCCATGCATGTCTGAAAATGAGAAAGACCCATTTTTATCACCTCTTGAAATTGCCACTATTAAAAATATTTAATTTAATCCTACATTTTTCTGATAAATTACAACTCCACCATAGAGTGCAGTATAGCATAAACCATTGTAACTAAATATGAAATAAGACCAATAACCACTAATACACATAACGAAACAAAAGCAGTCAAAGCATCACGAGTCCCACAAGACAGCTTTCCCACCTTAATTTCCAGCAGTAAGGCAACTGAAGCAGTTAACAGACCAACTCCAGCAGTAGATGCCACTACCGAAACAGATAAGAAGAAGGCCCGCCACGGCTTGAGACGGAGATCATTTGGGTGCTCAGAATGGAAAATGTTGACATAAATCTTCACTGATTTGGCTATGAAGCTGGAACATACGAAACAACCAAATGACAGAATTTCAAGAACGATAACTTTCCTTGCCAAGCCAGAGCCCGGTAAGCATTCGGGTCGGATCCCAGGAGCATGTAGATTGGTAGATGACAAGGACAACCCTACAAACACGGCTACTGTGAGAAATGAATTTACGCTCACCATATCATCCAGTGTTTTTAGTAGGATATCTTTGTGCTTGTGGTCCTTGGATGGAGGAGTTCCTTTGTTTCTAAAATCAACACAAATTAAAATTGTTGGTCAGAATATTAAGTATGCAAATAAATTGAATTAAAGAAAATAAGAGATACAGAATTACCCATCCTTCGCCATTTCTTATTGAATTCTGCTCAAGATCTCTCTGTCTGTGAATTATATATGTTAATGGAGTCGAAGCACTATTTTGGAGGGGAAATGGACGCCCAGACCCGATTTATAATTCAACCAAACCATTAGTTAATTTATCCTCTAACGTATAGATTTTGGGCATGTGGCAGTTAATTTAATTAATGGATATGTCAAATTTCCCATCCTAACCTTTTTTTTGTTTCCAATGTTGTCAACTTGTCATTTAATCATTTTTTCTGCTTTGATCATTTAATGCTGTCAACGTCATTTAACAAGAGAGCCACAATTACCACTCTCTAATGGTCAGTGAAAAGCAGGACTAATTATGGGAGTTGCAATTATTGGTGTGCTAATTTATATAAAATATATATAGGAATAAATGTCAAATTTGTTGATGAGCTATTCGAGATAATATAAATTTGATATTTATTTTTTTTAAAAGAAATTTCCATATCATTATTAAAATATATTATTTTACGTAATTTAGTAACAGATTTGGGACAAGAGGTTGATGATATGTTGAAGTTTCTAAATTAAGAATCGTACTTGACTTAATTATCAATTAAGTCATTCTGGTTTGTTTAGTTTATTTAAATAAGAGCTGAAAATCTGTATTAATTAGCAGTGAGGCTGCTGACTTCCGTTGACTCATCTCCGTCTCTTTCATTGCCAATCCCAGTGTTGCAAGTAATTTCTGCTCTCTCTCTCTCTCTCTCTCTCTCTCTAACCTATCAAAGTATTATTGGATAATTAATACATAGATTTTTTTTTGGGAGAATAATTAGCTGTATGGATCCAAACCAATATTCTGATGATCAGCGACAATTGCTTAGAAATGAAGAAGAACAGATTGAAAGTGATTATGAGAAGGACTTTGCCAAAGGAGGTTGGATCTCGTTCTGCAATTTGTTTAATAGAAATAGAGCTAGAACTGCTCCAAATCGGACCGATTCGCTCGATCAACTTCCACAGTATTATAGCTTTCCAACATTTAATGATGGTAATTGTTGAAAATATGGCTACAAAATTATTGACCCAATGTGAATTGAAGAATTATTAGTAGCACACAAAAGGAATAGTTGGGCTACAATGTAAATTGAAAAATTGTTGGTAGCACACAAAAATAATAGTTGGGCTAAAATATGAATTGAAAAATTGTTGAAAAGGAATAGTTGGGTTACAATGTGAATTGAAGTTGTTTTTGTTGATTTTTCCATCACCAATATGCCTATAAATACCAAGGCATATTTTGTCTCAAGAAATCTCTCATTTTTGTGTGAGTTATACAATACTTGAGAATTCCTACTCTTAAGAAATTTCTTTATGAATTTTGTAATACTCTTGTGTTGTATATTGGTGAGATTATTGGGTGTAATTGGAATTTGGGTTGAGAGTTAAACACCACCTACTTTGTATTCTCCATCGTTTTGTTAGTAAATTGCTTCTCTAGCCTTTGCCCGTGGACGTAGGCATAATCGCCGAACCACGTAAATATTTGTGTCTCATTTATTTCTCATTATTTTGTCGTTATTATATTCTTCCGCACATCTCAGGTCCTAACAAGTGGTATCAGAGCCGAGATTCTTTCTTAGTATGCTCTGTGGTTGCAGCATAAGCTGATATTCCACATCAGAAAAGATTTTTCCTTGGGTACTGTTTACGTATACGGTAACTTGCTGATTTTGATCAAAGAAGTTTGAGATTTGTCATGGCAACGACAAAATTTGATATTGAGAAATTCGACCGTACTATGAGTTTTACTATGTGGCAAGTCAAGATGCGTGCAATCTTGATTCAAAACGGTCTGCATCATGTATTAGTGGGTACAGATAAATTATCCACTACTATGGATGAGGCAAAGAAGCAGGAGATGGATGATAAAGCCCTTGCTGCCATTCAGTTATGCTTGTCAAATGAAGTCTTGCGAGAAGTTGTGCAGGAGAAGACTGCTAAAGACTTATGGAACAAGCTTGAGTCTTTGTATGTTACAAGAAATTTGACCACCAAATTGGTAGCTAAGCACCGACTATACACACTCAGTATGGCCGAAAAGTACGCCTATCAATACTCATATTGATGAATTCTCCACTATTCTGATGGATTTAAAAAATATGGAGATATCTTATGAAGATGAAGATCAAGCTCTTATGTTGCTTCGCTCACTTCCTCCATCCTACAAGCACTTTAGAGATACTCTGATTTATTGTCGACAAACTCTAAAGTTAGAGGATGTGAAAGCAGCTTTATTCTCAAAGGAGCTCATTGATAAAGAGCTTGGAACACGAAATGATAGTCCGGCAGAAGGTCTACTTGTTAGAGGAAGGTCTACAGACAGAGGTTATTCGAGCAGTCAAAAACCAAGATCTAGATCCAAATCTAGATACAGGAATCTTATCTGTAATTATTGCAAGAAGAAGGGGCACATAAAGTCAGACTGCTATAAATTGAAAAATAAGCAGCAGACAAAAGACCAAAAAAATGAAGAAAAGCCTATTGAAGCCAGTGTTGTTGAAAAAGGAGCTTGTGATGTTCTCTCAGTAACTGGAGATAGTGCCCAATCCACACAGAGGTGGATTTTGGATTCTGCTTGCACTTTTCACATATGCCACAATAAAAATTGGTTCTCTACCTATGAACCTCTTCAAGGTGGAGTTGTTTTGATGGCTAATGACTACCCTTGTGAGATTGCTGGAATTGGCACAGTCAAAATTAGAATGCATGATGGCATGGTGAGAACGTTGACAGAAGTTCGACATGTTCCTGACTTAAAGAAAAATCTTATTTCTTTAAGTGCGTTAGAAGATTCTGGTTGTGAATTTACTGGCAAAAATAATGTTTTGAAAGTTCTAAAAGGTGCTCTTGTTGTGATGAAGGGTTTGAGACAAACCGGTAGATTATATATTTTGCAAGGATCTGTTATCATAGGTTCAACTGCTGTCACTTCATCTTCTATGTCAGATTTTGATGTCACTAAATTGTGGCATATGAGGCTCGGTCACATGAGTCAAAGAGGTCTGGATCTTTTAAGCAAAAGAGGTCTTTTATGTGGTCAGAGTACAACAAAATTAGATCTCTGTGAGCACTGCATTTTTGGCAAGCAGAAAAGAGTCAGTTTCAGCACTGCAGTCCACAAGACTAAAGGTCCTTTGGATTATGTTCATTCAGATCTCTGGGGGCCTGCTCCTACTTTTTCTAAAGGTGGTGCTCGTTGTATGCTCACTTTCATTGATGACCACTCCAGAAAGGTGTGGGTGTATTTTTTGAAGCACAAGAATGATGTGTTCCCTACCTTCAAGCAGTGGAAGGCTTTAGTTGAAAAGCAAACAAATAAGAAAATAAAATGTCTTCACACTGATAATGGGCTGGAGTTCTGCGACAGTGAATTCAAAAAATTCTGTAAAGATGAAGGCATCGTTAGACATCTCACAGTTCGTGGGACCCCTCAACAGAATGGTATTGCTGAGCGCATGAATAGAACTCTATTGGAAAAAATTCATTGTATGCTATCTAATTCAGGCCTATCAAAAGATTTTTGGGCAGAGGCAGCTTCTGCTGCATGTTACTTGGTAAATCGTTCTCCATTTACAGCTATTGATTGTAAGACTCCTGAAGAATTATGGTCTGAAAAACCTGCTGATTACTCTGATTTGAGGATATTTGGTTGTCCAGTTTATGTTCATGTTAATGATGGTAAATTGGAGCCCAGATCTAAAAAGGGCATTTTCATTGGCTATCCTCATGGTGTGAAGGGATATAAGGTTTGGCTTTCTGATTCCAGAGATGTTGTATTTGATGAGTCTGTTATGCTTCACTCAAGAGATAAAAAGTCAAGCTCTTCTAACACTGGTGTGAAGAATGTTGAAAATCCTATAGAAGTTGAGGTGGAGAATTTGCCTTTAAATGATGCTTCTCAGCGTGACCAAGTTCAATTGCCAGTTCATATGGAGACCCCACAAGAGGAGCATTCTATTGCTACACATAGGCCGAGAAGGGAGAGAAAAGTACCTCAAAGATTGGTTGATACCGATTATGTTGCATACGCTTTGGCAGTGGCACAAGAGATTGATGTTGTTGGTGAACCTTCCTCATATTCAGAAGCTATTTCTTGTGATGATTCAGCTAAGTGGATAATCGCTATGCAGGAAGAGGTGGAGTCCCTCCATAAGAACAAAACTTGAAATTTAGTGAAGCCGCCAAAAGACAAAAAGATAGTTGGTTGCAAATGGGTCTTCAAGAAGAAAGATGGCACTCCAGGTATTGAAGATGCAAAGTATAAGGCACGGTTGGTTGCTAAAGGCTATAGTCAGGTATATGGAGTTGACTTTAATGATATATTTTCGCCTGTTGTTAAACATAGCTCTATTCGTGTCTTACTTGCTTTGGTTGCTATGCAAAATTTGGAATTGGAACAATTGGATGTTAAGACTGCCTTCTTACATGGAGAACTTGAGGAGACAATTTACATGCAACAACCTGAGGGTTTCGAGATTGAAGGCAAGGAAGACCATGTTTGTTTGTTGAAGAAATCATTGTATGGTTTAAAACAGTCTCCTCGACAGTGGTATAAGTGGTTTGATTCCTTTATGATTACTGACGGCTATTCCAGGAGTAGGTATGATAGCTGTGTTTATTTTAGAAAACTTAATGATGGCTCATTTGTGTACTTGTTGCTTTATGTTGATGATATGCTTATCGCAGCCAAGAATATGTCTGAAATCAAGAAATTGAAGTTAGAATTGAGTGGAGAATTTGAGATGAAAGATTTAGGAGCAGCAAAGAAAATTCTAGGCATGGAGATTCGAAGAGATAGAGCTGCTGGAAAACTTTACCTTTCTCAAAAGGCTTTTGTTGAAAAGGTTTTAGAGCGTTTTGGCATGAAGAATGCTAAACCTGTAAGTACTCCGCTTGCTGCTCATTTTAGACTATCTGCTGCTATGTCACCACAGTCAGATGATGAAGTTAAGTATATGTCTCATGTTCCATACTCTAATGCTGTTGGAAGTCTTATGTATGCTATGGTGTGCACTCGTCCTGATATTTCACATGCAGTCAGTGTTGTTAGTAGATATATGTCTAATCCTGGTAAAGATCACTGGCAAGCAGTGAAATGGATTTTGAGATATTTGCGAGGAACCACTAATTCTTGTTTAAAATTTGGAAGGAGTATGGGTACTATGGTTGGTTATGTTGATTCAAATTACGCAGGTGATCTTGATAGAAGAAGATCCATCACAGGCTATGTATTTACTCTTGGTGATACTACCATTAGTTGGAAAGCCACTTTGCAGTCTACGGTTGCTCTATCGACTACAGAAGCAGAATACATGGCAGTTACCGAGGCTATAAAAGAAGCCATTTGGTTAAAAGTTTTGTTTGGAGAGCTCAGTTTGGACAACAAGGTGATTTTCATTCATTGGACAAAAGTGCTATTCACTTGACTAAAGGTCAAATGTTTCATGAAAGGACGAAACATATTGATGTAAAGTATCATTTTGTTCGTGATATTTTTTCTCAAGGTACTATTTCTGTAAACAAAATTGGTACTACAGATAATGCCGCTGATATGCTGACAAAGACTCTCCCTACTGCTAAGTTCAAGCACTGCTTGGATTTAATTGGTGTCTGTCAAAATTGAAGATTCTTTCAGGGTATCGTGGAAAAGGTGGAGAAGTATTAAAGGCTTAATTAATTTTGAGCCAAGGTGGAGATTGTTGAAAATATGGCTACAAAATTATTGACCCAATGTGAATTGAAGAATTATTAGTAGCACACAAAAGGAATAGTTGGGCTACAATGTAAATTGAAAAATTGTTGGTAGCACACAAAAATAATAGTTGGGCTACAATATGAATTGAAGAATTGTTGAAAATGAATAGTTGGGTTACAATGTGAATTGAAGTTGTTTTTGTTGATTTTTCCATCACCAATATGCCTATAAATACCAAGGCATATTTTGTCTCAAGAAATCTCTCATTTTTGTGTGAGTTATACAATATTTGAGAATTCCTACTCTTAAGAAATTTCTTTAGGAATTTTGTAATACTCTTGTGTTGTATATTGGTGAGATTATTGGGTGTAATTGGGATTTGGGTTGAGAGTTAAACACCAACTACTTTGTATTCTCCATCGTTTTGTTAGTAAATTGCTTCTCTAGCCTTTGCCCGTGGACGTAGGCATAATCGCCGAACCACGTAAATATTTGTGTCTCATTTATTTCTCATTATTTTGTCGTTATTATATTCTTTCGCACATCTCAGGTCCTAACAGTAATTGATATTTTATTTAAAACATTTCAATTGGTATAATATTATCATTCAATATTTAAAAATTGTGAGAAATTTGTCCTTAATATTTAATAAATAGGACAAATTTACGTTTAGTGTTTCAATTAGTTTAATGTTGTCCTCCATATTTTAAAATTTGAATAAATTTACCGCTTTTATGCTATGTATTAATATGTATGTTTGAATACTGACTATTAAAAAAATGTTAAAAAATAGGTAAAATTTTCAAATTTTCAAATATAAAAAATAATTTTGTGATAATTGAAACATTGAAAGTAAAAATTGCATTTTATATGGAACATTACGAAGAAATTTACACATTTTGTCTTTTTTCTTTAGGTTGAAAAAGAGTGGTGAAATCAAATGGATACCACTGTTATATTTTGATGGATGTCAAAAAAAAAAATAAAGATAAAGATAAAGATTTCACCTACTTTCAAATGGATACCACTGTTATATCCTAAGAAATTGCAGTTGTGCCATCATATATTTGGAAAAGGTATGTGAAATACATGAAAAAGATAGTGTTTTGTATATTGGTAGTAATTAATTACTGATAAATGGAGAAAAGCATTATGCACGGTTTGAGAAAGGAATTGAAGGCATGTGAGGCGGAGGGATAAGAAGGATAATAGTTCCTCATGAACTTACATCAAAAGTACTAAGCATCTTCATTCTATTTCGCATGTTATTTTGAACACTTAATAATTATCTCAATTCAATCTTGCATAGCACAAAGATTTTGAAGTTGAAGGCGATGCAATTTACGACGTGGAGTTGCATCAAGTTGGTTCCTCGCTTGCCTGTGTCCTGAGGAAAATATTTGACGATAAAAATGAAGTTGATTTCACCTAGACCAGTTTTTCCATTCCTCAGCCCAACTGAAGTTACTTGCCAGCATGTGTTGAGAGTTCGTTATTATATGCAATATATTTTCTCCATATATATATGAGGCCCTAGTGTATGATTTCCACTATATTCGTTAAAAACTGGCCCAATTTTTCCATGTAAAACGTTTGAATGCTGTACCACAAGCGACATGTACGTGACATATTATTATTATTATTATTATTATTATTATTTGTTCAGCATTAACTAATTTAATAATTTTTTTCAGCAACTTGCAACTATAAAACTCAAAAATATTAATTCATAATTAAACATTACTAGATTACTAGTGATTATTGTTGGATTTAGTAGGTTGCATGCATCATATATATATATATAAGAACAATTTAAATTTTTTAATCAAATTAACTTAAATTTTGCCATGAAATTATATTAGCTAACTAAAAGTTGAAAAGTCACATGTGGAGTTTTATTGATCAGTTAATTTTCCTTTATACCGGATTATCGCAAATCACAGTATCCAACTTTCAAACACCCCTAGTAATTGTTCATACCAAATAAGAGGTAAAAAGAACCAATATAGGATGACAGCAAGGCTGCCAAATTTTCCTATGGCTACCAAGGAAAATTTCGGCTAGGGAGAGAAAAAACAAAATTAGCTCAAATCCCACCATAATTAAGCTTTTATACTTAGGTTAAAATCCTATGTCCAATAGGATCAGGACTCTTAAAAATTATGGAGATTAATTTTAGATTTTATTATTAATTATTAAATTAATTTGGCTTAATTAAATCAAGTTCAGACCTACTTCACAAGACTTATGTGCGGAAGACTGCAGACTGAGCTTTCATGCGCAGATGTAGATTTAATTATCCAAATAGATTTTAAATCCAATCAAATTAAATATATATGGTCCATAACACTTATGAATTATATTTAATTTAAATTGGTCCAAAAAATAGGCCATTAAGGCCTTCTACTCTGCACAGGATAATTTTCTTCTAGGCCTGAAATTAAGTCTTCATGTAATCTAAAAAATATTATTTTACTTCTATAACACTTATACTCCAATAATATTTTATTTCAGATTATAATGGACCAGTTTGCTCCATTATTATAGATCTTGAACAGAAAATTCTACAGAATTTTTTTGGCGTATGTTTAATTAATTAAACTTCTTTAACTAAGTATTTTCTTGTTCATTATCTCATTCAATAATAACATCAAATATTGTTATTTCTTTCATTTTACCAAGATGCCTTTTCTCTATATGTGCGTGACTCGTTGGATTTTCTGTTGGGCTTGGCAGTACATACATAATTGCAATTAAAGAATTGCATGATTTAGACTCTTTAAATTATTATATTAATTCTTTGATTAATATTTATATTTATGTTAATATACAAATCACGAGAGACTTTTAGCCAAGTATCATGATTATCCAAGTGATAGAAAAGTCAAGTAATTTTGACTGAACCCTTCCATAGAACAGGTGCCGTACAATTACTCATTTTACCATACTTTTATTATCTCATTCGGGTTTCGAGTATGAATTTTTTCAACTCACATAAACCTAAATATAGTTGTTCTAATAATTTGACCATTGTTTTGCAAAATGCTCATTGTGTATCTCATCTACTTTGGCATTCTACTCTGGCCAGAGATTCTCTGAACAAGGGTATTATTGAACTTATGAGATAACTCCCATAATAAATCTGAGATGGTGAATCCTTTATTGATCACTCAACTATTTTCAAGTAGGTCATGATATACCCAAACTTCTGACTATGTTCACCCCTCGATAAAGGTAAGTAGTTCTTAAGTTAAAATGTATCATTCGCTACTTAAGATAGCTTTGGTGATCTCAAGTTTGAGAATACTTGCACCACTGTTATGTAGAGATTTCTCACTGACATAGATTTAATATCTATGTGAGGATTCTTATGGCAGGTCTCCAATGTATTTGTTCTTTTAACAATCATCTAAATGTTAGCTTTGATCATCTCCATGATCACAGTTATACGAACAATTGCTTGAACCATTCAAGAAGTATAACATATGCTAGTCTATCCATATTAACAATATCCTGTCTTATTAATACTATGACTAGGGATATTTAGGTATTGATATATTTACAAGCAATAGGCATTTCACATCATGAACTCTTTCATGATTGCCTTTGCATTGTATTTATAATACCAATGATTATATTTATTAATTTAAGATTTAATATCAAGTCATATGTAGTCATAACATAACATTAATAAATGAATATTACCTTCTCATAAATTAAAATGAGTTTATATATACATGATATAATTTCCTATTCATACACCTAACAATCCCCCACTTGTATTAAAACCAATCACTCATGTGTCTTAAGTCCAAAATATTTACATGATGATTGTACTTGCTTTGGGATAATATTTTAATGAGAGGATCCGCCATATTGTCATCTGTGGGGACCCTTTCTATATTCACATCATTTCTTGCTATTATCTCTCAAATGAAATGGTAAAGTCTGAAAACATGCTTAGATTACTAATGAGATCGTGGCTTATTTGCTTGTGTAATGGCTCCATTATTATCACAATACAAAAGTATTGGATCAACAATGCTGGGAACTACTCCTAGTTCAATAATGAACTTCATAATCCACACTGCCTCCTTAGCCACATTTAAAATAACAATGTACTTAGATTTTGTAGTAGAATCAGCAGTCATTTCTTCTTTGGAACTTTCCAATTGACTGCTCCTCCTTTCATTATAAACACAAAACCCGACTGTAATTTATAGTTATTATTGTCTGACTGAAAGCTAGTATTAATATATCCTCTTCTAAGTAAATCACCCTCTTCATATACCAAAAATATATCCTTTATCCTTCTCAAATACTTAAAAATATTCTTGACTGTATTCTAGTGTTCCTCTCCATAATTGGATTAGAATATAATTGTGACACTAAAAGCAAATTCTACATTCGGATGGGTATATAGCATAGCATACATGACAGAACCGATTTGCTAATGCATATGGTATTTTATTCATTTTCTCTCTATCCTCTTATATATTATGACATAGAGATTTTGAAAAGTGTTTCCCATGTACCATGGGAATAAATCTTTTTTTAGAGAGATCCATATTAAACTTCTTCAATACTTTATCTATGTATGTAGAATGTGAAAGACCTAGCAACCTATTGTATTTATCTCTATAGATCCTAATTTCCAAAATATAAGATGCTTCTCCAAGGTCTTTTATTGAGAATTGTTTGGATAACCAAATGTTAACTAAATTTTAAGTTGATTTTTTCTAATTATTTTAAGGTAAAAGATTCATGTTACAAACTTTAGGAGACACTACAAGAAATTTGCGAAATAGAAACGGAAAAATAGCAACGAAAAAAAAATTCCGTTGTTATTTTCGGTCAGGTTTTACTCAAATAGCAACGGAAATTTTTTTCGGTATTTTCGGTCGCTAAAAGAGGAGGGAAAGTTTGGCGCGTAAATTTAGTAACAGTTATTAGCAATGGAATTTAATTACCGTTTGCTAAATATGGCGCGAACAAAGTGCGGGAGACATTTGGAGCGAAAAATAGCAACGAAAATTTTTTTCCGTTGCTAAATGGAGAAAATTAGCAACCGAAAATAATTCGGTTGGTAAAATTGAAACAATTAGCAACGAAAATTATTTCGGTTGCTATATTTTTATAATTAACGATAAATTTGCAACGGATATTAAAATCCGTTGGTAAATGGGCATAAAATAGCAACCGAAATTAAATTCGATTGCTAATGTCGATACCTTTAGCAACAGACCAGTTTTCCGTCGCTAAAGGTTCCAAAAATAGCAACCGAAAATTTTTCGGTTGCTAATTTTTGAAGAAATAGCAACCGAATCAATTTTCGGTTGCTTATATTGGAACGTTTAGCAACGGAAAATAATTCAGTTGCTATTTATTTTGTAGTTAATAAAACTTTGCAATGGAATTAAGAAACGGTTGCTAAATCATGCGAAAATAGCAACCGAATTAATATTCGGTTGCTAATATTGAAAATATAGCAACCGAATATTAATTCGGTTGCTATTTGTATAATTTGCAACGGATTCATACAACCGTTGGTAAATTATTCTAAAATAGCAACCGAATAAATTTTCGGTTGCTATATTTTGTAGTTAGCACTATATTGCAACGGAATTTGAAACCGTTGGTAAATCTAAAGAATAGCAACCGAATTTTATTTCGGTTGCTAATATTGAAAAAATAGCAACCGAAATAAATTTCGGTTGCTATTGTGTAAAAAAGTTGTCCACATGTCTTGCAAATAGCAACCGAAATTTATTGGTTGCAAAATTTTTTGTGTTAAAAATACCAACCGAATTATATTTCGGTTGGAATTAAGTCAACGATAGCAACCGAATTGCTTTCGGTTGCTAAATCTTAGGGATTAGTATCCTATTTTGCTTCATTTCTTTTTCATCCTATCCCTTACGCCGACCCCTTTCTTTCATATCTCCATCGTCGCCTCTGCTTCCCCTATCTCGGACACCGCCGACCGCTGCTCCCCCACTGCCTCCCCCGATCTCCGACCGCTCCCCCGATCCCTTGAGCCGACTCCTCTCCCCCACCGCCTTGCCCTCTGCTCCCCCGATCTCCGACGCCGCTGTTGCTCCACCGATCTCCGATGCCGCCGTTACCCCACAGTACAGATGCATCAAACCTGCCCACTGCTGCTCCCCCACTGCCTCGCCCACCCCCACTGATTACGGGTAAGTATTTTTTACAGACATCAATGCATTCGTTTTTCAATTTTGAACTTTTCTCTTTAATAAAAATTTGATGTCTCTCGCATTCTTTTTATTTTTTGTGTTTTTTCATTTCACTGCTTTTTAATAGTCTCATTTCTTTTTTCCATTTCTTTGCTTTTTAAGAGAGTTATGTTTATTGATGTAACATATCTATGTCCTTTTTTTTGTGTTTATGCATGTTAAATTTGTGAATCTGTTTTCTTCTGTAACTAAAATTAATGGAAGCTGTCCCAATTATTGACCCACTTATTTATTTATTGTTGCCTGAAATGTAGGTGCTGAATCGACAGGTAGTGAAATTCGAATCTGCCACCATAAAGGTATTTTTGCATTGCCCAACTTGCTTTGCTCTGTGCACGGATGTGTTTGCTTACAATTTCTAAACTTTCAATGTGCTACTGTTATTATAATTCTGTTCTATTGAATGTTTGAGGCTGGAACTTAATTTTTCTTTTCTTTTCATTTCATATGCCCTCTTCCACTTAATGCTTTCATAGCAACCCATGTGACCTATTTGCTGTTCCAAAGTACTTTGGAAAATGTATAATGTGGTTATGTAATTTGGGTGCTAATTTTGCAATTATGACAAATTATTGGCATAATTAATAATAAGAAGAAGAGCACTTAATTTTCTTCTCAACTGCCCTGATGAAAAGGGTTTGATTAGTTTGACAAATTAAATAATTCTGCAAATAGGCGGGGAGGCTGAGATGGTGAGAGTTTAGCTGTGCACACTGGAGGAACTTTGAGCCATCACGAGCATGCAGAAAATTTGGTAAGTATCTCAATTTTATTCATCAAATATATAATTTTTATGGATAATAATAGCTTTAATATATGTCTGTTAAATGGATGGGTTTGTTCTGAAGATAAGTTTTTTATTTAGCTCTCATTAGTTGCATTATTTCTCAAGAAAGTACACACGCCAGTTGATGTCATGTATTTTGTCTTAAGATTTTAATCACAATTTACAAGTAAAATAAGTATTGTATATTTTGTGGCTGTATGATGATCGGCGTTTGGGAAATGTATGAATATAGGATGAATATATTGTTGTGCCCTTGTCGGGGCTGTGGAAATTTCTATTTGCAAGTTTGGGTAGTACAATTTACAAGCCGTTGTAATGCCGAAATTTATACCAAATGAATAGTAATCACGATAGTTATAGATCATTAATGTAAATGTTAAGAATGTGTAAAATGTGTCAAATGAATAAGTGCATAAAATGTTAAAAAGTTTTTAGAATAGTATATCCATATCCAACTTTTCATGTTAGTTGCCTGTTTAATGTCTTCGCCTTATATACTTAATCCTTCAATACTCAAATTTTATCTTCTTAAAGTTCTACTTTGGTTGATTGCATGATTTTGCTTATTAAATTTTGCAAAGAAAACATATTGTTGTCTACATTGAATTTAGAACACTTTCATTTGTATAAGTATGCTTATTTTATACACGGATTAGATTTTTCATTTGAGCTAGTTTGATCTATTTGTTCAAATACTGATTAATAAGTAGTTTAGTTTCAGCCATATGCTTACTTGGAATATTATGTCAACTTAGTTATGTAATGTTGTGGTTGTTAACAATAGGGATTAGATTTCAATAATTGTTTTTAACATGCTTAACCAACATGTTCCTTAAATTGCTTCTTATGCAGGCAAAGTCTTTGGGTAGGAAGCCTACATATCCTGAATTATTTATGCATACTCATACAAAGAAGCATGATGGGCAGACATTCGTCAATACCCACTGCAGACAACTCAATGTATGTAAATTTTATACATCATTATTAATTATTTTAAAAAATTATAGCTAATTAATTGTAATTATTGTAATGGCAGGAGCAAATACAAGATACTCTCACTCAACAGCGGCAGAACTCTGAAAGTGTTGATGAGAGTCATGTATTTCTAGAAGCAGTTGGTGGTAAGAATACTCGTGGAAGGATTTTTGGTTTAGGGTCAATTGCAAATACTTGCCATTCAAAGTCCTCTGCATCATCCATTCCTGCATGTAGTAAGTGGTGTGAGTCTTCTCAAAGAGTTTTTCAGTTAGAGACCACAATCGCTATGTTGATGGATTCTCTAACGCAGTTAAAGAATCGGGTTGAAGATTTGAAAACACATCGTGATTCGCAGCCAGATCGGCCTCCTCCACTTATGTAGCATTTGCAATATATCGTTATTTGTATTGAATTTATATTATGTTTGTGACAGTTTTACCAGTTTTTACTTTACACTGATGTTATACTGAATTTACTTTTGTGATGTTTTCCGGATTTTTATTTTATAATATTATAATATATTTTTGGGATTTTAATTATTGTGTATTATAATTTGTATATGAGATTATATTATCTATAAGAATACATAATTAATATATACAGGATTTGAAATATATTAATTTAAAAAATATTTTTTTTTCTGTTGTAAATAGCAACGGAATTACACTTTCCGTTGCTAAAAATAGCAACGGAAATATTAGCAACGGAAAAATTATTCTGTTGCTATTTTTAGCAACGGAAAAATAATTCCGTTGCTAGCGTATTATTTTTATCTAAAAATATAAATCTTATACTGTTGAAAATAGCAACGGAAACGCGTTTCCGTTGCTAAATGAATTATAATTATTTTAATAAAATTCGAAAAATAGCAACAGAAATGGTTTTTCGTTGCTAAAAATAGCAAGGGAAACGCGTTTCCGTTGCTACATGAATTATAATTATTTTAATGAATTTCGAAAAATAGCAACGGAAATGGATTTCCGTTGCTAAAAATAGCAACGGAAATGGTTTTCCGTTGCTAAAATAGCAACGGAAACATAATTCCGTTGCTATTTTTAGCAACGGAAATAATTTTCCGTTGCTATTTCGGTTGCTATATTAGAATCAAAATTAGCAACGGAAAAATTCGTTGCAATTTCGTTCGACCGTTGCTAAATTTAGCGTCGAACGAAATTGCAACGGATTTTTCCGTTGCTATTTTTCGTTGCTAATTTTAATTAGCAACGGAAAATTAGCAAATTCCGTTGTTATTTTCCATTGCTATTTTGTAATTTTAGTGAGATAAGAAGTGGCTTGCAAAATTAATAAATGCAATGTTTTTTTTAGAGCATAAGTTAAGGAGGTTTTATTCTTTTTTATGCCTTAAATTTGTTTTGAGACCTCTAAACATTATGTACTTGTTTTATAAACCATGTATATTTCAAAACATGAATTATTGGCATCAATCTATTGAGATTCTAAAATTTTATTCCTTTATATTACGTCTTTAAATTTTTATCTCTGTATATTTGAGGCTCAATTTTTTTAAATCAAATATAAACCAGTTTTTATGATTAATTTTATTCATGGTCGCTGAATTTTGGCAATAGTAATGATATGGTCACTATTCTACTAATTATAACAAATAAATAATTCTACTATTATTTTGTATCAGAAAAGTGGATTAATTATGTAGGTAGTCACTCAACTATTGCACTTGTTACATTGTGATCACTTTACTTTTATTTTCAAAATAAAAAATTACTTGTTAAGTGCCTAAAATTGCTTAGTTTGGCTTATTTTTCCTTATTTTTATGCACTTATTTCCAGCTTGTTTTGGGACTTTTCACTTGTTTTGTGTCTTTTCTTTTCGTAGGACCAAAATGGTGAGAATGGAGCGAATTTGAGTTAAATGGAGTAAACTTGGAGCAATCATGAAGATTCACAGAAAATTGGGAGCAAATAGCTAATTTTAGAGTTAGCCTTGCCTAAGGCTAAGGGGCAAGGGTAAGCAGCTGTCTTGCCCAAGGCTAAAGAGAAACGCGCAGCAGATGTCAGCTTTTAAATTTTTAAGCCCGAAGTTGCCCTAGCCGCCAGTTGGACTTCATCAAACTTTCTAAGGATAATTAGGCTTTAATTTAAGAGATAAAATGCAGTGTTTTTAGGAAGATTAAATTTTATTTAATATTTTTATTTTATTTTGGAAATTTGGATAAGAATTAAACACATTCCTACCTTATCTAGGATTTTATTCTTATATAGCTAGAAAAGAAAAATGTGAAAAAGATCTTTTTCCTCCTGCAATCTCTGCAACTCCATTTCTGTAACAGAAAGTACTTTTTACTTTTATTTTATTTTGTGAATTTCTATGGATATGTGTGGCTAGGTTACTCTTTTAATTCAAAGCCAGGTTTTAATTCACCGTGAGATTGTTGTGTTTATTTATTGTTCTTAATTTCATATGATGTTTATGTTATTTACTGGTGTTTAGAGAAACAATATCTCTATTGTTATTTACTTTACGTTTAATGAGGTGCTGTTGTTCATTTAAATAAATGACATACTACTAGTTGAGTTTGCTAAATCCGTAATTGTTTAGTGAAGTTGATAATATGTGGCAATCAGTGTAGCTTCCTCACAAGGGCTGTTACACTAAGTAAATGCATCAATTGGTCTAAATCGAATTCGAGTGAGGTCGGTTAGCTTAGGTTAGGCCTTACTATTCCTTAATGTTGTCAATACATTAAATTCTTGCACGTGTTAAGGGTTATTTGTTGGCTAGGAATTAATTATAGTCTTACTTGATTGATTCATTAATACGGAAAGATTAGGCCGAGAACGCAGAGCCGACGGCTATAACTGGCCCATTATTTGATTTTTAGATTTTACTTTTTCATCAATGATCGGTTGAATTAATCCTGCGTAACGAATATCTTTAACTATAATTTATCACATATTGAATTTCTTTTGATCAATTTGCTGCTTGTTTGTTTATTTCTTTTAATTCAGCATTTTTAAATTTTTGGTTTATGAAAACTTCCCCTTTTTATTTTTATTATTGAAAATTTGGTTATTTTATAATTAATTTTGTGCTAGTCTCTGTGGATTTGACCCTTTCTTGCCCTATTTATAATTTATTTGATAGGATAATTGAGGTATTTATTTTTGATGGTTTCGACACCCATCAAATTTTAGCTCCGTTGTCGGAAACTAGTCTAACTTGATTTAATTTGTTAATGACCAAGTCTGAAATTTTGAGAGAAATTTTGTTCGATTCGGAGATTAAAAAAATAGCCCGGAGACTAAGGAAGGAGACAAAATTACGCAAGGAACTTGCTGGAACTTCTTCCAAACAGTAGCAAGAGGAAGAGAAAGTTAATTTTACTGAATTTTCAGCCGAAGAATAAGAGGAAAAGATGGAGAAAAGGACTTTAAGAGAGCTACATACTCCACCATTGGACCTACAGTCCCGGTGCATTACATATCCGACAGTAGACACAGCTTTTGAGCTAAAATCTGGATTAATTCATCTCTTACCTACTTTTCATGGTTTGGAGAATGAAGATCCCCATAAGCATCTTAAGGAATTTCATGTTGTTTGTTCAGGAATAAAGCCGCAATGAGTTACCGAGTAGCAAGTGAAGCTGAGAGGCTTTCCCTTCTCCCTAACTAACTCGACAAAGGACTGGTTGCTGAATTTACCACCTGGAACCATCACCATGTGGATTGACACGGTAAGACTGTTCTTAGATAAGTTTTTTCCAATATCTAGAGCTGTTATAATTCGTAGGAAAATCAGTGGGATTAGATAAAAAGACATAGAATCTCTTCACAACTCCTGGGAAAGGTTTAAGAAACTTTGCGCAAGCTGTCCCTAACATGGCATTACTGAGTAGTCCCTTATTCAATATTTTTGTGATGAAATGTTGAGTATGGAGAGGAAAATGATAGATGCAGCAAGTGGTGGAAGCCTCAATAACAAAATTCCAACTCAAGCCCGTGAGTTAATACAAAATATGGCAGCCACCTCTCAACAATTCGGAAGATATCAAGACCCCCCAAGAAGAGTACACGAGGTAAATTGTTCTTCCATTGAAGATAAACTTAATGTTCTAACTATTCTTGTGCAAAATATGGCTTCAAGTACATCTTCACAAGCAAGGGTGTGTGGAATATGTGCATATGCTGGACATCCAACAGATATGTGTCGCACACTTCAAGATGACTCGAAAGAGCAAGTGAATGGGATGGGTGTATATTCTGGACAGCCCTATAGGAAGCATGATCCTTATTCAAACACATACAATCCGGGGTGGCGAGATCATCCCAACTTCAGCTATGGAGCGAGGCAGCAAAATTCACAACAATAATTTTAACCAAGACAACCACAACAGCCCTCTCAACCAGCTCCTAAATAAGGTATGAGTCTTGAAGACATTGTTCATTCTTTAACCACCAATATGTAAGATCTTTAGCAGAATGCAAAGAAATCAGATTCAAGGATTCAGAATTTGGAGACACAAATGAGCCAAATAACACAATCTTTGAGTAGAATAGAGTCATAAGGACGTTTGCCCTCACAAACTATAGAGAATTCGAGGCAAAATGCGAGTGCAATTATTCTAAGGAATGAAAAAGAGCTGGAACAGCCCCTACCCAAGGGAGAAAATCAGCAAAAGCCAAGGGAAGTAGAGAGAGGCAAAAATTGAGTAGAAGGTGCAGCACACAGGTAAAATTTTAGATAGACCCCTGTTTTAGTTGTGTATCCCCCATTTTCTGAAAGGTTAGTTAAATCTAAAAAGGAAAAAAAGGAAAAAGACATCTTTGAGATATTTCGTAAGGTTGAGGTAAATATTTCTTTAATTGATGCTATTAAACAAATACCGAAATATGCAAAATTTCTTAAAGAACTTTTTACTAACAAGAAAAAATAGGCTGGCTATGAAAAAATTACTGTGAATGAAAATATTTCCGCTGCTATTCAAAGACAAATTCCCAAAAAATATAAGGATAAAGGTATGTTTGCTATTTCCTGTAAAATTGGCAATTTAATTGTTAAAAGAGCTATGTGTGATTTAGGTGCATCTATAAATGTCATGCCTAAGTTTATTTATACCTCTTTAAATGATGGACCCTTAGAAGAAACAGGAATAGTTATTCAATTGGCAAATAGGTCAATAGTTTATCCTGAGGAATTGTTAGAGGATGTGTTGGTTCAGGTTAATGGTCTGATTTTTCCTGTTGATTTTTATGTGATCGACATGGAAGATGAAGGAAACTCAAGTGATTCATCTGACATTTTATTAGGTAGGCTATTTCTTCAAACAGCTAGAACTAAAATTGATGTGTACAAAGGTACTCTTACGATTGAATTTGATGGTGAAATAATGCAATTCAATGTGTATGATGCTATGAAATATCCATGTGAGATGTCTTTTGTATGTGGAATTGATGTTATTGAACCATTGACTCAAAAGTGTTTGAAATGAGTGGGACTGACAAGTTACAGGTTACTTTAAGTGAAAATATTCATAGGGACAGATTTGATACGGTCGAAGAAGAGCTAAATATTGAAGAAGAGCTGCAAGAAGCAGTGATGGAGTTGGATGCTCTGAAACCGGTCGTACGTACATCTAATCCTTTTAAATTAACTAGCCCTAACAAAATGTTTTTACCATCTGTGTTGCATGCACCAGAATTGGAATTTAAGGTGTTGCCAAACCATTTGAAGTACGTTTATTTGGGTGAGGAGAAAACACTTCCAGTGATAATTTCCAATAAGCTGAAGCCTAAGGAAGAAAAGCTATTAATCTAAGCTTTGAGAGAGCATAAGGAGGCAATTGGATGGACCATTGCCAATATAAAAGGCATAAGTCCCTCTACTTGCATGCACAGGATTCAATTAGAAGAAGACATTAAGCCCAGTAAGCAAGCACAAAGAAGGTTCAATCCACCAATGATGGAAGTGGTAAAGAAGGAAATAGAAAAAATGCTGGATGGAGGAGTGATATACCCGATTTCGGATAGTAACTGGGTGACTCCAGTCCAAGTCGTACCCAAAAAGACAGGAATTACGGTTGTAGAAAATGAAAAGGGAGAGATGGTGCCCACCCGAGTCCAAAACGGGTGGAGGGTTTTTATAGACTCCAGGAAGTTGAACGCCTCTACTACAAAAGATCATTTTCCACTTCTTTTTATTGATCAAATGCTAGAAAGACTTGCTGAAAAATCTTTTTACTGTTGTCTTGATGGTTATACAGGTTTTTATCAAATATCGGTGGCACTTGAAGACCACGAGAAGACCACTTTCACCTGCCCCTTTGGCACATTTGCCTACCGAAGGATGCCATTTGGACTTTGCAACGCTTCAGCGACTTTCCAATGATGTATGGTAAGCATCATTTCAGATTATGTTGAGAAAATAATAGAAGTATTTATGGATGATTTTACGGTTTATTGTAATTCATTCCATGAATGTCTGTCTAATTTAATCAAGATTTTGAAGAGATATTTAGAGTCTAATCCAGTTCTTAATTATGAAAAATGCCATTTAATGGTAGACCAAGGGTTGATTTTGGGTCACATTGTGTCTTCAAAAGGGATAGAGGTAGATAAGGCTAAAATAGATGTTATTTAATCTCTTCCTTACCCTGCAAGTGTGCTGGAGGTTCATTCTTTTCTTGGACATGCAGGTTTTTATAAACGTTTCATCAAAGATTTCTCCAAAATCACCCAACCTTTGTGGAAATTATTGCAAAAGGATGTGGCATTCGAATTTGATCAAGCATGCAAGGATGCATTTGATGAACTAAAAGAAAAGCTGATCTCTACACCCATTATCTAGCCCCCTAACTGGGATTTTCCCTTTGAAATAATGTGTGACGCCAGTAATCATACAGTAGGGGCCGTCCTTGGCCAAATAATTGGAAAAAATCCACATGTGATTTATTATGCTTCAAGAATACTGGATAGTACCCAAAGCAACTACTCAACAACTGAGAAAGAACTCTTAGCTATTGTTTTTGCTTTTGAAAAATTTAGACAATTTTTGTTGGGTACTAAAGTAATTGTTTTCTCTGACCATGCAGCTTTGAGGTATTTACTGAAAAAGAAGGAAGCTAAACCTCGTTTAATCTGGTGGATTCTCTTACTTCAAGAATTTAATCTTGAAATTAGAGATAAAAAGGGGTCTGAAAATTTAGTGGCTAATCATCTCAGTAGATTGTTGTTAAATAAGGATGCGTTGCCTATAAATGATGATTTTTCGGATGAACATTTATTTTTCATAACAGCTAACAGCCCCTAGTATGCTGATATCGTGAATTTCTTGGTGACAGGTGTTGCCCCTGCAGGCTATTCCAGAATTGAGAAGGACAAGTTGAAGATAGATGCAAAATATTATGCTTGGGATGAACCTTACTTGTGGAAATACTGTTCCGATCAAATTATTTGACGATGTGTTCCTAACAATAAAGTTCAGTCTATTTTGAAATTATGTCACTCTGAGGTGTGTGGGGGTCATTTTGTTCCCAAAAGAATAGCCCAAAAAGTTTTAGAATGTGGTTTGTTTTGGCCTCATATATTTAAAGACGCATATTTATACTGTAAGTCTTGTGACAAGTGTCAAAGAACATGTAACCTAGGACACCGCGATCAAATGCCACCCGCACCTATATTAATTTGTGAAATATTTGATATGTAGGGCATTGATTTCATGGGTCCTTTTCCTTCTTCTTTTGGAAATACTTATATTTTACTTGCACTAGATTATGTTTCTAAATGGGTCGAAGCTACGGTCACACAGACTAATGATGCCAAAACTGTGGTAGATTTTATCAAAAATAATATATTTTGCAGGTTTAGCACCCCAAGAGTGCTCATAAGTGACAAAGGGACACACTTTTGTAACAAAATTATGGATGCATTGCTGAAGAAGTATGGAGTTATATATCGATTGTCGATGGCTTATCACCCCCAGACCAGTTGACAAGCTGAAATTTCCAATCGGGAAGTCAAATCTGTGCTGGAGAAAACGGTGAATCCAAATAGAAAAGACTGGAGTTTGAAGCTAGAAGATGCTCTTTGGGCTTATAGGACTGCCTACAAGACACCTATCAGTATGTACCCATATCGACTGGTGTATGGCAAACCATGTCACTTACCGGTAGAGCTGGAGCACAAAGCATTTTGGGCTATAAAGAGATGCAATATGGAGTTAGATGCAGCAGGTGAGAATCGTAAATTAGAGCTCCCAGAACTGGAAGAATTAAGAAATGAAGCATATGAGAGTTCCAAAATTTATAAAGAGAAAACCAAAAGGTTCCATGACAAAATGATTTCTAGGAAAGAATTTCAAATAGGTCAGAAAGTTTTATTATTTCATTAACGTTTGAAATTATTTTCAGGAAAATTAAGGTCCAGATGGTTAGGACCTTTTGTTGTTATTAATGTTTTTGCTTATGGTGCAATTGAAATACAAAGTTTGGAGATGGAAAATTTTTTAAGGTTAATGGCCATTGCCTTATGATGGGTTTTTAGCTGAAGGACATGAAGAGACTCAGTTGGCTTTGCCTGGAGGAGAGGTTTAAACCCAGGAACATCTAACCAAAAACATTAAAGAAAGGCGCTTTTGGGAGGCAACCCAATATTTAGCCTTGCCCAAGGCTAATGTGTTACTAGTTAGATTTAAATTTTAATATTTCATTTTATTTCATTGTCTTCTTCCTCTTCATCTCTTTCTTGGGGAGAACCTAATTCATTTTTGCATTTACAGATAATGGTGGCAATTAACCGGCAATTTCAAGGATGATAGCGTTGAATAATTTTTCTGCAAATTGGATTTAATGGCTATGGCAAATTAACACTATTTTTCATGAGGAATGAGCAGTTAATGGTGGTTTCAATGGAAAATTCGCAGGTTCCTAATTTAATTTTATTTAAGTGCAGGCTATTCTCGTTATATCTTTGAGTTTAATACGTTTAATGGGTTATGTTATAAATTGTGGGCCTTTATTTTCTAATGGGTTTTAATTTCATTTTACATGTGCTATTTTATTTTTACCCATTGTCCCCTGTTCAAAATTTTTCTATTGACCTAATAAATTTATTTACTCAATTTGCTTTTACCTTCACAGACCACCAAGAAGCCGCCGACCACCAACCACAGACTGCGCACAGCAAAAGCCTCCTCCACACCCCGCCGTTGCTGTCGCTCCTTCAGATCCGCATCCAGCCCGTCGTTGCGCATCAACCCCTTCATTGCGCGATCCATTGGAGCCATCCAATCTGCCACCGTCGCATGCTCTCCCCTACTCTCCCAACTCCACAAAAGACCATCATGGTTTGACTGAAGAGCCAAGCTCCGGCGAGGTCCAGACGCGGCAGATCCACGACCTCTGCAACACGCGACGACACATCGCTGTAATCGATTCACGAGCACACCAGCGCGCACCCAAGTGCAGATTTGCAGCCCGCTGTGCTAAGCGACGCTAGTCATACGCCCACCGTGGTACCACATCAAAGCAAATGATCCACCTTTAAATCAACTGCTCAAAAGAAAAAGGGACCGATTACATATAAATCTCGACAAATTGAGATTCCAGAATCTAGCAGTGATGAAGAAGAAGACGTAGCCCCGTCACTAAAGCAAGCACAGTAAGCAGAGGAAGAGAAAGAGGATAGAGAAGAAAGACAACCAGTTCGACCATAGAAATGAGCTCGAATGGCTGCAGGTAAAAGCCAATTTCCACCAACAATGAACGATCTTAAAGGTAATTTAGCTTTTGATAAAGAGATTCATCGCACCAGATTTCATTTACTTGAGCACAATGATATAATACCTGGTAGATGTCTTGATGAGCCAACTTTGCATGCTTTGAATATTCATGAAGAAGTCTTTCATTTAATTGATGGCATAGGATGGAGGAAATTCTTTACTTTAGATTTTCCTGTCTATAATGCATTAGTAAGAGAATTCTATAGCACCTTTGAGTTTGATCACCAGGGACAAAGATTTAACTTGACCTCACCCTTTGCAATCACTTATAGTCTAATGGGCCAATTTAAATACTGTTCAGTCACTTCTCTTAATATCAAACTAGGATTCATTGATTAAGATTTTTCTAGGTCACATGAATATCTAGACATGCTATGTGACCCACCAGATTTTGATGATGTTGAGGTATATAGATCATTAACTGGTATGTCTGACATTGCATTCATACTTGGAAAATCGAAGGCATATTTAATTCAAAGTCCTGCATTGCGCCTAATTCATCGCTTTTTAGCATTTAACTATTCTGCTCGCAATGACGACACCACAGTCGTCACCAAAGCAGAGTTGTTTTTCATGTGGTGTATGCTTCATAATAAAAAGGTGAATTTAGGCTATTGGATTGCGCTTAAATTTGAAAAGCTAACCCTTAAACCAAAGAAATTATTCTTAGGCTCTTTAATTACTTCATTGGCTGTCGATACTGGTTTAGTCGACTTAAGCATAACTAATATGCATAAATCTTGTGATATGCCTCCAATGAGTTTAATTTGTTTGGACAAATCACACTTGCTTCGGTGCGAGAAAGGTGGTGCCATTTTATTTGTGGATGCAAGTCGACTTGCTAGCTTTGAAGAGCGGGTTTTCAAGAAACAAAACAGGAAGGGTGCTTTCACCTCCCACAACCCTACAGCAGCCACGTCCTCCATATTGCCTTCAGATCCTATGGTGTTTACACAAGATGGAGACAACATTGGTTCAACTGACCACCACTGTTCAGCAAATGCACAAGAATCTGCATGCTTATTTTCGGCACATGGGGTTCACACCACCCCACTCAGTGCTTCACTGACTGCATACTGCGAGCCTTCCCCACAGGGCAGTCCCTCAACTCTCCCTTTTTGTTTATTTTATTTTGTGCCACTCTTCCCCCCACTGTGATGCGCGCCGAATCCCGGGTCGCCCCGAACGCCCACCTTTAGGGCAATCAAGAGAGGTTCATAAAACTTGTAAGAATTTACAAGGGCGTCTATTTTGGGCAACAAGGAGGTTTTATGGAGTCGCCACAAAATAGAACATTGGGAAAGTTCGTCTAGCCTCAGTGAGCCTAAGACAGCGCTGCTATGTCCATTTTGGGCAAGCCAGAGGGGTCTTGGAGGACCCATTCTAATAGAACATTAGGATGGCCCTCTCGCCTCGTGGAGCCTAGGACTATGCAAGTTAAAGCCTTGTTACGGGACACAAGAGGTGTCTTGAAAGTCCCATTCCAATAGAACATTGAAATGGCCCTCTCGCCTCGTTGAGCCCAAAGACTAGAGATGGTTTAGGACTTCTCATTTATTCATACCTTAGTTAAGTTTACAATTGAGCTTTGAATTTATTGTTTCATCTCTTTTCTCATTCAATTTTAATGCAATTTAATATAACGCACATGTCAATCATATAATGAAAGCGATAAATAAAGTAAATGAAAGCAAAATAAATTACAAAAAACTAGGGGCGGAATACAATCCCCATTTGTAAATAAAATACAATTCATACATAAATCGGGTTATTTAATAAAAATGAGGACATTGGTCCTCTTATGCATAATTAAAGAAAATAATTTTTAAAGTGACAATTTATTTGTGATGAAAAATCTAGGACATTGGTCCCATTTTTATTAAATAAAACCCAAGTTAGTTAATAGAAATATTTTTGTGATTTTTTAATTAACGTGCATAAAAAAATAGATTTACTTCTTACAAATTACATAATAAAATAAATAAACCCAAAATAATGAAAAGTAATAAAAAAACAACTCCCAAATGGATCTTCAAATCTTCATGGGCTCCCACTTGCCAAAAACTCACACATAAAAATGAGTATTGAAAAATAAAAGTTAAGTTAGTAATAAAAAATGAATTAAACATATAACTTGCAAGCAATTAAATTAAGGCAAACAAAATTGCATCATGTATGACAAGTGTAAGCACCGTGTCCCGAGGCGGTCTGGATTAGAGATTACCCGATGAGGAATCAACGTCCGAGTCCGTACAAACGGTTGAGATTCGGAGGTTTTAGTCCCCTGCTTCACGAGAAATGTGTTCTTTCAGTCTTCGTAGGAAAGAGGGAGGAAGCAAGGAATTTTTGGGGTCAACAGGTGTATTTTTTTTCCACCGGCGGTCTGCCCGTCTGTCAAAGGCAAGACTGTCGATCGCTGCGGGTCACCGACGGTCTATGTGATTTTCTGACGCCCGTCGGAGGGACCTGATTTTTCGGAGCACGCAACCTAATTTCCCAGAACACGCAACCTCTTCGACGCCCGTCGGTAAGAGTTACAGGCCCGTCGGTTGAATCCTTGTGTCAGTAGGATTGAACCGATGCCCGTCGGTCACCCCTGGCCTATAAAAGCTTTCATTTCCCACCTAGGAAGGGGTTGGAGAAATTTCTAAAAGCGGAAACTCTGTCAAAATTAACACTTGTTTTCTCTCTCTTCCAACAAACACAAATCTTAAGAAATATCTTTTACTTCAAGAATCAAACCATTAAAAAGGAGCTAAATCTAATTAGTTTTCCTAAGGCTTTGATTCCAAAATTCAATCTTTTGAAGGATCAAGAAGGAAATAATCTATTTTCCTCATTCTTGGCCTTTCATCTTGTCTTCTCGTGGAGCGTGCGAGACTTTAATCGACACCAAAAATCCAACCAAAATATTATCTGAGGGTAAATATTCCGGACTTCTTCTCCGTATTATTTCATCTTTATTTTTATTCTTGTTTTTTTGCCTTTTTTGCTTTTATCTTTCTTTATTTTGATCCTTTTCATCTCGTTTTTGTGGCAAAAATATGTTTTTTTGCTTTGAAAAAAAATAGTTTCGCTGTTATTTTCGGAGATAGCGATGACCGACGGGTCATCTGTTTCACCGACGCTCGTCGGTCACCCTCCCACAGACGCCTTCTCTCGAGTGAGCGACGGGACACGTTGGTCACCTTGACAAATGCCCGTCGGTCACTCGGCAGTGGCCGTCCCTGGGTTCTGTCTCCATATTTTCAAGCCCCCCTTTTTCTTTTCCTTTTTCTATCTCCCTCAAGTCTTAGAGCTTTATTTATATTGTGATTTTTGTATATTAATACTCATTAACCTTTTGTGAGCATATATGATTTTCTTGGACTGTTCTGAGCTTGAGGGGCGATCTACCATGCTCGAAGGATTCCGTCCGGTTTAGTTTTCTAATCTTCTTAGTTATTTCACTCATTTGTTTATTTATTAATTATTTTATGTACATGAATATACCTTTTTGTATCTCGCTAAATATAAAAATTGATGAATGTTTTATATTTAATAAAGTGAGATTTTCATAAAATTAAGGATCCAATGTCTTATTTTTCATCCAATGAAAAATTCCCACAATAAAAACATCATTTTTATAATAAATGCATGCGAGGACCAAAGTCCCCAAAATAACTAATCTCCCGTCTTATGTATGTATTGCACATTTATAAATGGGAGTTGTATTCCGCTCCTAGTGTTATTGTATTTTTTTGATTTAATATTCCTTTATTTATCTATCGCTTTAACACGTGAATAAAATGCGCTTTTAATTCAATTGCATCGTGTGGAAAGGGAGTGAATTAATGAGTTCAAAATTTAATCATAAAATGATCGATGTAGAAATAGATGAGCAGTCCCGAACCCAACTCTGGTCTTTGGGCTCAACGAGACGAGAGGTCTTTCCGATCACTCATTGGAACCTCCAAGACACCTCTTGTGTCATTTTCAAAGACTTAATCAATGAATCCTAGGCTCTAAGGGAGAGAGGTTCACCCTCCAAGACCCCTTTTGGTTGGCCCAAAATGGATACATGCGTTGTCTTAGGCTCTCTGAGGCGAGAGAAACTTTTCCAATGTTTTATTGGGTGGCGACTCTATGAAACCTCCTTGTTGCCCAAAATAGACGCACTTGTAAATATCTTTACAAGTTGCCAACGGATCCTCAATTGCCCGATCACCCTCAAGCAGGCGGTCAAAGGGGCGGCCGCGGGGTCCGGTGCGCGTCACAGTGGCGACTCCACTGGGGACTTTTGGTTCGAGACTTCGATTTGAAAATACCTCGATTAACATTTATGATTAAAGTTTAATTCATAAATTCGCTTTCTCTCATTTCCATATGCATCCCATTAGAGCCTTAGAATATGCTAGATTGGTCCCTTCTTAACCTCGGTGCATTCCGAAGCACAACCCTACGTTCACTCAATGTGGGGAAGTGTTAAGGTTAATCACCAGCCCAAGCTTCGTATCTTTTGGTATATAAAATCCGATCGGTCGTTATACTTGTGATGAGCTAGACCCGTCGGTAGAGATCATGCTTGGGTAGTCTTAAAGTAATATCTCCCTCGACCAAAGCTCATATAATGGACATAGATACTTCCACTAGGGGGCATGCGCCATCATACGTTACTTGTGTAGAGGGTTATTGTGTATTGAATAAATCCAAATAAATTTAAATGTTCATTCCTTAAAGGTTTTCATACCCCGAGGGGCGTGTTTTGGTTTATTCGGATTGTTTAAATACACGATAGCCAAAAATTTATTTGCATGCGCATTTAATAATGAGAGTTCGTGCTTCACAGCACGCTTTACTCGCTCATTGGGTTCCCCGTTAACTCATGGGTCAAGCCTACCTAGGGAAAGAGCCCGCACGACCTCCTTTTGATAAAAATAAGGTTGGGAGGAATTCTTTTCTTGTGTGTGTATTTGTGCATATACGTTCTTTTATGAGTAATAATAGTAAATAAAACACATGCACACATGCATTTTGTCTCATGTATAATTCTTTCCATACAATAATAGAACTTATGCTCTCTGTATATAAAATTGCTTGTATAATAATTTGTGAATATGAACATAACATATATTTGTCCTGCATATACATACATAGCAGTGCTTGTCGCGATTCACACTAACATTATGACATCCATAACATCCATCACGCACCACAACCAGTACATACGGCCTACATCCCTGAAGGTACGTATCGACATGCGTCATAACATGCACAGACATGTTGCCATCATGATATATAAAAGATCAAAAATCAATAAAAATAATAAATACATTTACCATGTATCATAGCATGTATATATCAGTATGCTCACATTACATATGTCCATAAACATTGTGTGCCGGAATAAACATATGTCACTGCATGTCATAGCGTGCACACATTAGCACACTTCATTAGACTAGACATTATACACATCATGACACTTTGCATCTCTCACATTGCGTGCCATATATGCATTATCATACATGCGTTATGCCATGCACATATGAATCCTGCATCATGCATGTCAGTCATTACATATATACCATGCCACATTTTGCATGTGCATACCATGTAAATACACGTACTTTGTAGGTGCCACTCATTTCTTGCGACCACTTTCATCTCATGTCTTGTATCGCACACCATAGAAGCTCACTGTACAGAATCATTCTTATCCTGTGTCCCATCTCATGTGCATTATTTGTATATGTTTTGCACTTCTATATATGTGAGTTTTGCCACTCCTCGAACTCATTGGTGCACATTTTCGTGCCAGATCATCTTCATCCTACATCACATCTTCATCTTACATTCATATCTCTATCATGTCTAAATCACACCATATGCACATACACCCTGTATTATGAACATTCATTCTCATGTTGTGTCACCTTCATTGTATACTGCTTACATGTACACTGCAAGTTTATGCATGCACGTCATTTATCATGCAGTGTTTACACACTCATATTTTTTCACAAGTGTTTTACGCACGCACATCCGTGCACATATTTTGTGTATATATTTTTATACATGTTTTATGCATATAGTTTTTCACACGCATTACTAATAAGCATGACATTATTGCATGCATCTTTTTATGTACATGGTTTTTAATTCATAGTTTGTACATATTTTAAAAAGAAAAAAAAAAGAAAATTCTTTGTGCCTACACGATTTTTGTGCATATACATTTTTGATGGAATAAAAAAATATTTTTGTGTAAAGCTGTATCCTAAAACGCTGACATGTTTGCACCTCATTAAGGTATCTCTGATTCAAAGTTTGACTCTGCCTAAGTAGTTCTCAATTATGAATGGATTTGATCTTAACTCTAAAAATTTGAGTTTCATTCCACTTTGAATTAAGTAAGGGGTATATATGTTTGGTCTTTAAGAGCTAGATCACATGAAGATATTTGACCATACCATGTCATTTCTAAGTTCAGAGCACTTTTGGCCCGTTTTAAAAATAAACTGAAAAAGCTAGTTGCAATTAGGGGATTGGATGAAAATTCACTAAGAGCACTAGAACCTTTCCAATTACCCGTCGAAGCGATTTCTGGATAAGGTTGAATCTAGAAAATGATTTAGGCACTATTTCTATGTATAGCTCTCTAAATTACCATTTCCTACCCTTGCTTCACAATCACTTGCAAGCCCGTTGAGCCTTTATTTTGGTATGCTAAATGCGTACTGATTTTATTGTTACACACGTTCAAACCTCTCCCTTCGCTTAAAATAACTTTGGCTTCCCCTTAGAAGAATGGCCGCTCTAGTAAGGATGGATTTACATTACGATATCCGCTTGAGCTATCCAAAAATTGCTCTAGTGAAAGTGGGTTTATGCTTCTGAAAGAGATTTTTAATCATTGATGATCTTTGAGGCTTGACCATTAGCAATCCTTTGGGCCATTAAAAATTGTTCCGGTGAAAGTGGGTCTACACTTCGAAAAAAGAATTTCAATCATCGATAATTTTTTTTTGGGGTTACGAAAAATTGCCCCGGTGAAAGTGGGTTTACCCCTTGAGAAAAAAAAATGAAAGAAAAAAAAAGAAAGCGAAAAAAAAAACGTAGAGCTCATGATAGTACCCCTTGATGAGTTTCAGTAGCTATCTTTTTAGCTTAATTTTTATGCTGAGCTTAATGAGATCAAGTATTACCAAGTCCAAATTCGAGAATGTCTGGACAGAATGCAATTAGATTGAAAGTGATTCCTTCATCCGAATGAACGTTGCAGCCATTTTTCTCTAGTGACCTGATCCTCCTTTGATAACCATCTACCTGAGCCTAACGTTACAACCAAAGTAAGACCTCTTGATTCTTGGTTTGGCCTTATCTAATTAGCGGAGATGACCTTCTGATAAGGTTTGGTACGTAGGAAGAGGCATATGGTGTTTCTTGAGCTTCAAACGAGAAGCCATGAGTGCATTTATGCATTCGAGTTGAGTCTTGTCCTCGACATTGCATCTAGAATTTGCTTTTGAAAAATGAAAAATCTTGTTTTGGCCTTTTACACATACACGCAGAGATTGTGTGGTATGCCTCGTATTTACATGCTGATTTAGTAAGCATTGATACTTACGTGTTTACCTTCTTGCACTTCATTGGGAATGGCTCTTGAATTCTTTTGCTGAGATTGAATCCGTTGAGAATGTGGTTTATTCAATATGCTCAAAGGCATATAGAAACTCGAATTTGAGGTGCCTAATAAGTTACACTCATTTTACAATCTTGTGATATTTCTTATCACTACTTATGAAAATGATGCTTTGCATATACCCCAGCAACATCCCTTGTACATATGCTTTCTGCAAATGTTTCTACACATAATTGTGGCAAACATTCTCATAAATAGTTTTACATATATAATTCGTGGTGCATATCTTTTGGCATAAGAGCTTTAGCAAATATATATCATAAGTGCTTTTGACGCATGTGGCTCCTTATGGGCATATCCTTTTCCTGCATCTTAGATTCACATTTTTTTGCATGCATTCAACACACATATATATGATTTTTCCTACATATGTTTCATACAAATGGTTGTATGTGCACACATCACACACACTCAGTGAACGACTCTTTATCCTTGTCACATGTATGATCATTTGCACATATGTTGCGTGCATAATCCCCTTGTATATATTTCTCATGCTTGAGCCTTTGCATGTTTGTTTTTCTCGTTCATGATCATTTGCAAACATGTGGGAATAACAATCCTTAGCATATGTTCCATAATCTTCCACATGGATGTAAGCCATTGGTACATATGTCATACACATAAGCATACCATTTTATAAATGCATAGCCTTTTAGATGCATTCCATGCATACATGGTGTCCAACGCACAATAGATAATATACATCAGTCTCACATCGACAAGAAAATCTCTCAAAGTCCTCTGAGGGGGCAAAGATCTCAAAGTCCTATGAGGAGGAACAACCTTAGTCCTCTGAGGAGTCAGAATCTAAGTCCTCTGAGGAGGCACAAGTCAGAATCTCAGCCACCCCGCAGCTTGGGTCTTCAACAGCTCCACAGTCCGGACCATTAGCTCCTCCCAGCCAGCCATCTACCTCAGGAGCTGGACCTTCTGCCTCTTCATCTCGGTCTCAGACAGTTCATATATCAGATGATGATGATGATCCGGCAGAGGAGCCTTCGGATTATCCACCATTTTAGACTGCATTTTGTATTTTTATTGTCATATTTGTATATATTGTACAAAACCGAATCCTTTAGGGAAAAACATTTGCTGCTGAAGTTATATGTTATTTCCCTTGTCCTTATCTTTAATTCATTTACACTGAAGATGAATGAGTATGTGATCATAACAAGAAAATGATAAGTAACAATGACAACATAAAATATTCATACGCCTAACAATCAGATTATTTTGCACAAGAATTAACAAAAAATCATTTACCATATAGGAACTTGGCTTCACATCAGTCCAGTGACCAATAATCAAAAAGGAGGATGAACAGAGCAAATGCTATGCCCTTCAAGATCACATTCACCCGAAACCAACTTGCAAATCGAATGGGGGTTAGCAAGGCAAATTCAACAAACTGAGATTGTAGTCAGAGAATGCTACATCTCACAATTCACACGGTAGTCAGAGAGTACTACGCACCTTGCAGATCGGATGGGGGTTAGCAGGGGAACTTCACAACCGAAGTTGCAGTTAGAGAACACTGCTCTTCACACCGAGATTATAGTCAGAGAGTGCTACATCTCACAGTTGACGCGGTAGTCAGAGAGTACTATGCACCTTGCAGATCGGATGGAGGTTAGCAGGGGAACTTCACAACCGAAGTTGCAGTTAGAGAACACTGGTCTTTCACCTTGGGACTGTAGTCAGAGAGTACTGCATCTCACAGTTCATGTTGTAGCCAGAGAGTACTATGCACCTTGCAGATCAGATGGGGATTAGCAGGGGAGCATCTCACAACCGAAGTTGCAGTTAGAGAACACTGCTCTTCACCTTGGGACTGTAGTCAGAGAGTACTGCATCTCACAGTTCATGTTGTAGTCAAAGAGTACTACACACCCTGCAGATCGGATGGGGGTTAGCAAGAGAACTCCAACAAGCCGAAGTTGCAGTTAGAGAACACTGCTCTTCACCCCGAGACTGTGGTCAGAGAGTACCGCATCTCGCACCGTGCAGGTCGAGACGAGGCCAGCAGAAACAATCGAAGCTGCAGTTATAGAACACTGCTCTTCCCACCGAGGTCGTAGCTAGAGAACGCTGCATCTCACCAATGCCTTATAGGTTGAGACAAGACCGGTAGGGACATTTCCATCCGTTCGGCAGACTGAGATGAAGTCTACCTGATGAGGGACACGTAAGGTAAGAATCGCTATAGGTACGTTTTTCTTCCTTTTTTTTGTTTCTTTCTCTGAATTTTGGATCATCTAGGCACTCGTACGCTAGTTTTCCCCAAAATTGGGGGCAATTGTAAGCACCGTGTTCCGAGGCGGTCTGGATTAGAGATTACCCGATGAGGAATCAACGTCCGAGTCCGTACAAACGGTTGAGATTCGGAGGTTTTGGTCCCCTGCTTCACGAGAAATGTTTTCTTTCAGTCTTCGTAGGAAAGAGGGAGGAAGCAGGGAATTTTTGGAGTCAACAGGTGTATTTTTTTTCCACCGGCGGTCTTCCCGTCTGTCAAAGGCAAGACCGTCGCTCGATGCGGGTCACCGACGGTCTATGTGATTTTTCGATGCCCGTCGGAGGGACGTGATTTTTTGGAGCACGCAACCTGATTTCTCGGAACACGCAACCTCTCCGACGCCCGTCGATAAGAGTTGCAGGCCCGCCGGTTGAATCCTTGTGTCAGTAGGATTGAACCGATGCCCATCTGCGTAACCGACACCCGTTGGTCACCCCTAGCCTATAAAAGCTTACATTTCCCACTTAGGAAGGGGTTGGAGAAATTTCTAAAAGGGGAAACTCTGTCAAAATTAACACTTATTTTCTCTCTCTTCCAACAAACACAAATCTTAAGAAATCTCTTTTACTTCAAAAATCAAACCATTAAAAAGGAGCTAAATCTAATTAGTTTTCCTAAGGCTTTGATTCCAAAATTCAGTCTTTTGAAGGATCAAGAAGGAAATAATCTATTTTCCTCATTCTTGGCCTTTCATCTTGTCTTCTCATGGAGCGTGCAAGACTTTAATCGACACCAAAAATCTAACCAAAATATTATCTGAGGGTAAATATTCCGGACTTCTTCTCCGTATTATTTCATCTTTATTTTTATTCTTGTTTTTCACATTTTTTGCTTTTATCTTTCTTTATTTTGATCCTTTTCATCTCGTTTTTGTAGCAAAAATCTATTTTTTTGCTTTGAAAAAAAATAGTTTCGCTGTTGTTTTTGGAGACAGCGGTGACCGACGGGTCATCTGTTTCACCGACGCTCGTCGGTCACCCTCCCACAGACGCCCTCTCTCGAGTGAGTGATGGGACACGTTGGTCACCTTGACCGACGCCCGTCGGTCACTCGGCAGTGGCCGTCCCTGGGTTCTGTCTCCATATTTTCAAATCCCCCCTTTTTCTTTTCCTTTTTCTATCTCCCTCAAGTCTTAGAGCTTTATTTATATTGTGCTTTTTGTATATTAATACTCATTAACCTTTGTGAGCATATATGATTTTCTTGGACTGTTTTGAGCTTGAGGGGCGATCTACCATGCTCGTAGGATTCCGTCCGGTTTAGTTTTCTAATCTTCTTAGTTATTTCACTCATTTATTTATTTATTAATTATTTTATGTACATGAATATACCTTTTTGTATCTCGCTAAATATAAAAATTGATGAATGTTTTATATTTAATAAAGTGAGATTTTCATAAAATTAAGGATACAATGTCCTATTTTTCATCCAATAAAAAATTCCCACAATAAAAACATCATTTTTATAATAAATGCATGCGAGGACCAAAGTCCCCAAAATAAGTAATCTCCCGTCTTATGTATGTATTGCACATTTATAAATGGGAGTTATATTCCGCTCCTAGTGTTATTGTATTTTTTTGATTTAATATTCCTTTATTTATCAATCGCTTTAACAAGTGAATAAAATGCGCTTTTGATTCAATTGCATCGTGTGGAAAGGGAGTGAATTAATGAGTTCAAAATTTAATCATAAAATGATCGAGGTAGAAATAGATGAGCAGTCCCGAACCCAGCTCTGGTCTTTGGGCTCAACAAGGCGAGAGGTCTTTTCGATCACTCATTGGAACTTCCAAGACACCTCTTGTGTCCTTTTCAAAGACTTAATCAACGAATCCTAGGCTCCAAGGGAGAGAGGTTCACCCTCCAAGTGACCCCTTTTGGTTGGCCCAAAATGGATACATGCGTTGTCTTAGACTCTCTGAGGTGAGAGAAACTTTCCCAATATTTTATTAGGTGGCGACTCCCACTACAAAAAAAATTGATTTTACCGACGAACATGTATTCCGTCGGTAAAAGTAATATATTGCCGACGGATTACCGACCAAACTTATAATGCGTAGGTAAAAAAATCAATTTGATAAATGACGATATTTTTACCGACGGAAATAATAATTCGTCGGTATTATTTGCGGAAAATGTTGGCGCCAATTGTTAGCGACCGATTTACCTACGGTTAGTTCCGTCGGTAAATAATTTTTTCAATTATTTGATATAGTGACGGAATTTCTGTTGGTAATACAAGCATTTTTTTATTTATCTACAGATGTTACGACGGATTTTTAGTCCGTAGGTAATTAAGTGCAAAAAAGTTTTTGGACTAAGGGGTTTAGTTTTAGCTACGGTTTATTTGCGTCGGTAATTATTAATAAAATTTTTTATAATTAATATTAATAAAATATATAATAAAACTATTTAGGGCAAAAAAGCCCCATTTGTCTTGAGTTTCCTTTTTCGTAAACAGCCCTGCTCTTCAAATTTTCTCCTAAGCCCCTCCAACACCCATCCTCGCCATCTCGACGGCCACCGGCCATTCACCACCACTACTCTAAAACCCATCCTCGCAATCTCTCTCAGTCACTCTTTAACAGTGGTTTTCAAAGCTCTTGACTGCGGTCTGTTTTTTGGTGGTGAGTAGTGATCTAGGTGTTAGGAACTAATGCAAAATCAATGTTGTTCACGTTTTTTACCCTGTTCTCGTACGTTATTTTTACTTAGTCAAGTGTCAGTTATCTAGGGTTTTGTTTTTGTGTTTCTTTCATTATCTGATTGTGGTATGTTATTCCCTTAATTTCAAATAATTAGTTATTTGTTTACTTGTATTTAAAGAAGTTCTTAGTTGAGTAAACGTGTGGCTTATTCTCTTCATTTGTGTATGCCTATAAACTGTTTGACAAAATTCTTGTGTTAGACTCTCTGTTTTATTCCTCTTTATTCACTCTCTTTTTTTATTTGACAGATGGTACCTTTTTTTAACACTAGGCTGGGTGTGTGCCATTAGGAGGAGCGGTGGAATGCTTTTTGGAAGCTCTAGCTGGTTAATCTTGGATGCTTCTTTTGACAGTTCCTACATGTATCAGGTGTTCTCTTTTTATTTCCTCTTGGGTTGTCTTTAAATGACCATTTTCATTCGTTTTTATTGTTTTTCTTTTTGGGTTGAATTTGAATCCTTTTTTCTATAAAAAATAAAAGAAATATTTGGGTGCATTTGATTTTTGTTGATGTAATTAATGTTGCTAAATCTGTCTTTTGTTTAGATAATTTTGACTCAACTGTTATTGGGATTTCATTTTCCTCTGCTGACTTGAATTTCTTGTAATCTGGCATGGGGATGTGTTGTTTCTTATGTTTATTGGTTTTGTTGGTCAGTCAAGTTTTAGTAGAGATTATGAATGAACACTGTGTCTTTGGGTATTGGTTGTTCCGTTTTTAGTTTGGTCCTGCTGGTCTGTCAAGTTTTAGTGGGGATAATGTTTGAGCTCTCTTTCTTTGGGAATTGGTTGTCCTGTTTTCAGTTGTTGGCATATTTTTTCTAATCTCTTTATGGTCCTGGGTCCTGTTAAATTGTAATTCTATTTTTATTTAATTTTATCAATAATATCAGCAGCTTATTAAGAAAAAGCATACTGTGGCTGTAGTGTTTCTATTTTCTGTATTTATTTTTGTTATTAATGCATACTTTGGCATAACCTTTACCCAAATTTATGCTTCCATTTATCTTTCAGTGTCCTCTTTTTTACATGTTCCTCGTAAAAATAAGAGAAAGATTGATATTAAAAGAAGCTTTGTTAAATCACAGTATATTCTTTTAAATGGACTGCAAAACTGTAAACCCCCACCAAAGAAAAACAAGAAGAACAAGAATAGAAATAGTAAAAAATAGAGTTATAAAGATAAAAAAAAACAGAGTGAAATTAATATTTAGTTTATGTTTTAGAATGCAAAAGATGAAAATTGAACATTGAGGAACAACCAAAAGCAGAGAGAAAGATGGCCCTGCCAAACAATCCAACTAAACTTCCCTAATTGACTACAAAATCAAGAGAGGTTGAGCAAATACTGGATAAAAATTATATTGCATAATATTTTGCTGTCAGTTTGATATATGCAAACTCAGTGTGATGTTATTTTTTTGCAATCAAAAAAATAAATAAATAACATATGGTCAAAAAAAAACATACTATTTTTTTGATTCTTTGTTTCGATTACTTACACAGAGATTTCAACGTCAACTTTAATTTCCATTTTCATAAAATCATACCTAACCTAAGTAATGTATGGTCAACAAATATATATATATATATATATATATATATATATATATATATAGAACAATGGCATTGCTATAAATTCAGTTCTAAATGGCACTCTGCATTTGATAGTGATATTAAGTAGAAATATATAACTTGGATTTGATTAATCTTTGAATTGCTAATGGAATGCTGAGTAATCTTTCAATTGCTAATGGACTGCTTTTATTATTATGCACAAGTGAAGCAATGCTGAATCGTTTTGTATATTACCTGCAGAAGATGCATAGCAGCAACTGACAGCCAGATTTATACACTTATAAAGGTAACAAAGAGTCTTCTTCTTCTTCTTTTTTTTTTTTTTTTCTATTAGTAGCTTTTCCGTGATTCTATTATGCTTGAACTTTGATTTTGTGGTGTGGCTGTAGTGTTTCTATTTTCTGTATTTATTTTTGTTATTAATGCATACTTTAGCACAACCTTTACCCCTTTTCAACAAGCCATGTACTTATGTTTGAACATACATGTATATACATGACTTTCCAATCAATCATTTTACATGCTATATGTAAATCAATGTATTCCCATGCAATTATACATTTAAATATAACAACATTTAAACATTAAAATTCGTAATCATAATTTCAATGTGCATTCCTTGTAAAGATACCAACATTTAAACATTAAATGTCCATATTCATGAGCTGAATATATATATATATATATATATATATATATTCAATTCATATCCATAAGCTCAATATATATATTCCTTGTATCTCTAGAGAACATAACAACATTTAACATTAAATATTAAAATTCTGCCTTTAGAATTCTGCACGGAGGCAGAATTCCAAATCCCACTTATATGCCATTTTTATCTGGAAAACGTAAGTTTTAGCAAAAATGTCCTTCTACAAACATGTTCCCCTATGTTTCTAGTTTCTGTAACATTAAAAATCATTTCAATATCACCACCAGAACTCAAGATATTTACATTTTACTAAATACTGTTCCTATTGACAGTGCTGTCAACAGGTCTGGAATTAAGCTAAAATTTGCCAAACTTAAGGAAAGAATTAGGCTTTACTTTCTTCATGAAACTTATAGGTTTAGAAGTCTATTTTGCATAAAAATTAACCTCATAGAATTTCGTTCACTATACAAGGAGATATGTAGTAGTTTTTACAATATGTTCCAGAACCCAATTCAACAGCTCTATTAAATTTCCAAAAAAAAATATTAGGATAATTTATAGGCTTAATTATCTCCATGTCCCTTCTACAATTATTCAGACATATATCTTATGTAATTTCAAAAATTGGAATGGCCTTAACAAAATAAGAAGAAGAAGAAGATGATGAGAATTAAGTTTTAAAGCCATTACCTTGATGATCAACACTACTTTGCCCTTAATTAACCAACATGCAAGAGATGTTGTTCAATTAATCTTAGAGAGATTGAAAAATCAAGTAAAGAATGAAAAAAATTTCTCACTGCTCCCATAAGCAATGCCGTCCCTCTCTTACTCTATCCACTCTTAATTCTTTCTCTTTCTTTCAACTAAAATTCAGCTTTTATAATAGTTCAGAGAGGAAATTGAGGCTGAATTCGAGGACTATGAAACTACAGAAGATGATGAATTTGAAGAAGACAATGAGAGTGATTAGGGCCTGTAATGTATCATCTTTTGAAGTGTTTATTATTTTCCATTTAGTGTTAATAGATTCTCTTATATTATGTAGCATTTTGTGGCATGGGTTTCCTTTTTTCTCTTTGCCTTAGAATTAAAGAATTTATTTAACGGTCAATTTTGCAATACTTGACAGATACTTCAATGCCTTAGAAGTTTGCATCAAAACAATAAAATATTTGCAGCCATTGTCAAATTTAGTCATGGTATAAGTCCATATTTACACTACGTACACATTGCTGCACACAAGGCCACACCATTATCAAAAATACAAAATTTTAAATCTCATAATTTACATTCTTCGAATTTTGAGTGACCGTGGAATATTACAGTGTTCTTATGTTAAGTAAATAACAGTTTCTATTTTAGAAATCAATTTCTGATAAAAGAGCAGGGAGGTCCCACGTGATCATCAAGTGTGGCCTCCAGGTATCGGCAGGCTAATTTACAGGTAGATTTTACTTACCGATTTAAACTGATACATTTAATACACACACACACACACACACACACACAAAAGGCTGATGTATACGGTGATTGAGATTGGCAGAAATGAAATTACCATCAAAATTGTTGCAGTAAAATCAAATTTTTTTTTTTACCTCAGGGAATATATATATATATACACACACCACACATACAATAAGGTGGGATAATGAAAAATGTACTTAGAATTAGAGAGAGAGATTCTGGGATGGAAGGTCTCCTTAGTAGAAAGTATTCAATTATATCGTCTGTGTCTGATACACATCTAATGTGTCCCACTATGAAGAAAGAATGTGCTCGTACAATGATATGTCTAATTCTTTATTTTATCTATTATCTTTTGTCTCCTTAATCCAGCAACTTTTGTTCACTCTTAACCAACTTATATTTTCACATTTAAGTTTTCATTATATCCCTCCTTTGTTAAGTCTGTATTTAATTTTCTGCTTTATGATTATTTGCTTCTTTTGTAGAAGCCACGCCTAAGCTTGTCCTTCAATTGATGGATGTTAAAGGACTCACCATTTCACATGTGAAGAGCCATCTCCAGGTTTGCTTTTTTATTCTTCTGATATTTGTCCACTTGATTTTCAAGTTCTAATCTTTTCTTAGCAAACTGCTAAATAATTTCTCCTGATTGGGTTGATTAGATGTATAGAAGCATGAGGAGTGACAGATAAGGCCTATTGCTTCTATAGCTTTTGTCATCTTTTTGTATTTCTCTCTGATAGATAAGGGCTCTACCCATTATAGAAGACAATCTTTTGAGGACCATAATGAAGTAAAAGCCATTGAAGAATCAGATTCTCATTTCATCTACAGCACTTTCTCTTCTAAAAGGCCAGCTTAGATTTTATAATTCTCAAACACAAGCAATTGTAATTGCTTGTTGCTCCTACCTAATTTATTTTATACTATTCTAGGATAAATGGAGAAGTTGGATGTACGATAGGTTGGATGGTCGAGGGGGACATCCAATTCATGAGCGGTGTAAACATTAAGTGCTACTATACAAAGTGTCGAAACAACAATTTTATTGATAAGGAAACTATTATATCGATATTGGTATTGCTTGCATTGCAGTTACAAATATATAATTTGTTGTACAAATATAAAATATTGTGCATTATAAAAATATATTTGCACAACAGTTATGATGTATATTATTTTTGTTATATATTAATATTATCAATTAATATATATCTTTAATATAAATTTTAGACTTTTTGTTTTTAATTTATTGTGTTTAATTTGGGATTTGCAAACAAGAAATATATTATTTTTGCAAAAAATTAAGAAAACAATTAAACAAAAAAATTAATACTACCGACAACTTACAGACGGAAAAATACGTCACTCTCATTTTAATTGTATTAACATTTTTACTAAATATATTTGCCGACAACTTTACCGACGAAAAAAAATCCGTCGCTGTTTATATTAAATTTAATCAATAATTTATTAATTAATTTTATCGACGGTTTACCGACGGACTATTCCGTCGGTAAACGATCAACGCGACAAAATAACCGACGGTTTTTTATAAAATTACCGACGGAATATTTTTAACAATTCCGTCGGTAATATTCGTCGGTAACATTACTGACGGAATTTTTTGCCGTTAAATTGGTACCTACGCACGTTTTAGGGATGGATTTATTCCGTCGGTAAAATAAAACAAAACCGTCGGTAAGGTCATTTTCCGTCGGTAAAATACTAAATTCCGTCGATAAAATGCATTTTTTTGTAGTGTCCATGAAACCTCCTTGTTGCCCAAAATAGACGCACTTGTAAATATCTTTACAAGTTGCCAACGGATCCTCAATTGCCCGATCGCCCTTAAGCGGGCGGTCAGAGGGGCGGCCGCGGGGTCCAGTGCGCGTCACAACAAGCCAATTAAAATGACATAATAAAAATATGCAATTTAATTAATTAACCATTTAGCATGCATAAAAAATAGCATAATAATAATAAAATCTAACATGCATAAACAAGCATAAAATAATGATGATAGAATTTAACATGCATAAAAACATAAAATCACAACAATAACATCCAATCATGCATAAAATGTATAATATACATAAAATTCAGCATGCATAAAATGATAAATTATAATAATAAAATTCAACATGTGGGAAAATATAAATAATAAACACAATAATAACAAACAATATGAACAATCAAATAAACATGCAAGAATAACAAGAAATAAAATAAGTATAACATATTAAAGCATGATGAATAATAATTCTCATAATAATAATAATAATAATAATAATAATAATAATAATATATGAACAATTCAATATGAACAATATAAACAATTAAATAAGAAATAAGAAGCAAAAAAAATAGATCTAAGAGAATTTACATGTTAACTAATTAAATAAAAACAAAAGAATAAGAAAATAAGAAGAAAATGATAGAACTAAAAGAATTTACATGCTAACTAATTAATTGGAAACAAAAAAATGAAATTAAAAATTAAATTAAGAAATTGAGCCGAAAATATTTACCCTCAAAATTTAGCTTGATGAAATGAAGGTGGGATCCAATTCCTTATCTTGATTTGTATGAATAATATTAGAAAAATAAAATGTTAAAAATGAATTTTTACTCAAGAGCAAATAATTGATTTATTTGTCTCAAAGTAAAATTGTTAAATGAAAAGAAGAAAAATTTCCAAGAACAAAAATTGGTCTTTTTGCCTTCAGAATTATTTTGGAAAAATCATTTAAAAACTTGAAAGAATTTGTTTTTGATAGAAGAAAAAAGAAGCAAATAATTTTCTAAAGAAAATCCCCCCAATTTTCCTTCCAAAATTCCCTTTTATTTTTCCCCAAAAATTCAGATTTTTTAATTAAAGAATTAAATTAAATTAACTCCAATAATCACTAAGAATTGCAGAATTTCAAGGGTTAGGGATATAAAAAGTTTTAGCATTGAATTCTCTTAAAAAAATTGAAGAAAAAATGAATTTTTGAGCAAAAACGTCAAAATCGGCAGCAACGGGCGATCAGGGGGCGAGCCACGGGCGTCGCTGCTCCAAGCTCGCACGCAGAACGATGGCGTCGCGCGCCCCACGGGCTGGGGCGCTGCCGCGAGAGACATTCACCAATTTTTTTTTAAAAAAAAAAATTTCTATAAAACACAAAAAATTAAAAACTCACTTTTTTTACCCCAAAATAATTTTTAAAATATTTTTTTAAAATATTTTTAAAATACATTTTTATTTATCCCTAACAAATCAAAACGACAAAGAAATTATCACTTCTAACTTTCATTCTTTTTGCCTATAAATCGGCACACTTAATTTCATCATTGGGTAATCCTGATCAAGGCTACTCGGGACCCGGTGTCTACAGTTGCCCTCAGTTTTGGAAAAACTAGTGCACTAGTGTCTAGGTGAGCCTAAACTCAAAAAAGAGAAAGAAACGCGTACCTGAGGCGGCCGTCTTTCCGGACTGGACGATGTTGTCGTGGTGTTTGCCGTCAGCTTGTCGGTGTTTCGTCTATTGTTAAAGCGGTAGTGCCATGATCGTGCTAACCCTCCGTGGAGTGGTAGTGCCGTCATCGTGCTAACCCTTCTGAAGAGGTAGTGCCGTGGTCGTGCTAACCATCTGTAGAATGGTAGTGCCGCCATCGTGCTAACCCTTCTGAATTTGTGAAGCGGTAGTGCCGTGATCGTGCTAACCCTGCGGGGAGTGGTAATGCCGTCATCGTGCTAACCCTTCTGAAGTGGTAGTGTCGTGGTCGTGCTAACCTTCCGTAGAATGGTAGTGCCGCTATCGTGCTAACCCTTCTGATTTGTGAAGTAGTAGTGCCGTGATTCGTGCTAACCCTCCGGGGAGTGGTAGTGCCGTCATCGTGCTAACCCTTCTGAAGTGGTAGTGCCGTGGTCGTGCTAACCTTCCATAGAATGGTAGTGCCGTCATCGTGCTAACCCTTCTGATTGGTGAAGTGGTAGTGCCGTGATCGTGCTAACCCTCCGGGGAGTGGTAGTGCCGTTATCGTGCTAACCCTTCTGAGGTGGTAGTGTTGTGGTCGTGCTAACCTTCCGTAGAATGGTAGTGCCACCATCGTGCTAACCCTTTTGAGTTTATGAAGTGGTAGTGCCGTGATCGTGCTAACCCTTAGGGGAGTGGTAGTGCCGTCATCGTACTAACCCTTCTGAAGTGGTAGTGCCGTGGTCGTGCTAACCTTCAGTAGAATGGTAGTGCCGTCATCGTGCTAACCCTTCTGATTTGTGAAGTGGTGCTATCTGTGAGCCCTTTGGTTGATTCCCCCCTATGAGGTCTTTGGTTGATTGTTTGGGTTGATGCTTAAACTGATGTTTGGATTGATGTTGTCACTCGACTTTTGTCGGTGTCCGCATCTAGTCTCTCTTTCTGCAAAATTAGAAAACCAAATATGCATGAAAAATAGTGAGCATGCACGTGAAATGCATGAGTAATGCAAGAAAAGAATTCAACTTAGTGGACTTGGAGATGACAGCCGGGCTAGCTGCAATTGCGATAGGATCGATGCCTTTTGAATCTGCTTTTGAATTTCATATCTTTGGAATTGTGAGGTTCTCATCTGATACCTGTAGTCATTTTTTTTTGAAGGTAGTGCGTCCCTTGTGGATTTTCACACTAGCTTTTCTTAGCGAGAAATGCGTCCTTTGCGGATTTTCACATAACCCTATGCCTTATTTTTTCCTGGAGTGGACACAACCCAATCCAGCGGCTTTTCTTTTTTTTTTTTTTTTGAAGGACAAACTGTCTGTTTTCAGGTTTTCACCCTATCCTTTTGCCTTACTTTTGCTTAGAGCGCCAATTACGGTTTTCATCTCTAACGGCTTTTCTTCTTTTTTTTTTTATTTTTTTCTTCTTTTTTTTATTTTTTATTTTTTTGCAAATTGCTGAAGCTGTTGCCAAAAATCTTTCAAGCGTGATCAACATGTGCTTATGTCATAGCTGTATGAGCTTGATTCTTATCATAAAGGTATTGTATGATTGGCTTCACAGTTGATAATAGGATAAGTAGTTGACTGAAGCATCCGAGTGGTGAAAGTAGCAGAGGGCAGACAATAGATGACCTTGATCACATAAAGTGAACTGCTCTGATCAATATATGATTGCATAAATGCATGTGTTTCAATTTGATTTCATTAAACATGATCATTATTTGGCCTTAATCTCAAAGAATATAAGACCTCATCTAATCTCGGGATGGATCTTGAAATCATCAAACCCCTGTTATCAATCAACCACCCTCTCGGGTTTTATGATTGAATATTTTCTCTCTACTCTTTAAATTTTTTTTTTTGAAGCAAATTCTAGATGCAACATTGGGGACGAGACTCAACTCAAATGCATAAATGCACTTGTGGCTCCCCACTTGAAACTCAAGAAACACCATATGCTTCGTCCTACATACTGAACCTTATTAAAAGGTCATCTCCGCTAATTGGATAAGACTTAACTAAGAATCAAAAGGTCTTACTTTGGTTGTAACGCTAGGCTTAGGTAGATGGCTATCAAAGGAGGATCAGGTTGCTAGAGAAGAATGGTCGTAATTTTACTCGACTGATGGGAGGACCATACTCAACTCTATTGCGTACTATAAAGGTGTTCTTGAATTTGGGTTTTGATAATACTTTTAGCTCATCAAGCTCAAAATAACACAGAAACTCATCAAGGGGTTACTATCTTGAGCTCTACTTCTTTTTCTTTTCTCTTATCTTTTTCTTTTTTTTCCTCTCTTTTCTTTTGCCTTTTTTTTCACGAGCTCATGTCTTTCGTGTATGACTAAACCCTCTTCCCAAAGTGTAAAATCATCCTTACCAGGGAAATTTTTGATAACCCAAAGAATTGTCAATGATGTAGAATTGTCAATGATGTAGAACTGTTAATGATGTACATCCATCCTTACTAGAATGGCCATTCTTCTAAGGGGAGGCAAAAATTATTTTAGGCGAAGGGGTAGTTTTAACATGTGTAACAACAAAATTGGCACGCATTTAGCATACCTCCATATATAAAGGCTCAACGAGCTAGCAAGCGATTGCTAAAAAAAAGATAGAAAATAGTCATTTAGAGAGCTACACAAAGAAAGGCTGCCTAAATCATTTTCTAGGTTTCGTTTTATCCAGGGATCGCTTTGACGGGTAATCAGAAAGGTTCTAGTGCTCTTAGTGAGTTTTCATCAGATCCCCTAATTGCAACTAGTTTTTTCTTATTCTTATTTTTAGCTTTCAGAATTTTTCCTCTCTTCTGGAGTTATATCAGATGCTATCAAGATTTTCTTTGGGTTTTCCAAAGTTCCAAAATTAAATGTAATCGTATTAATTGAATTAATATCAAAAAATGAATTGTTGAAAATCTGGTTATTTTAGAATTAATTCGGTGCTAGTCTCTCTGGATTTGACCCTTTCTTGCCCTATTTACAATTTATTTGATAAGATAATTGAGGCATTTATTTTTGGCGGCTTCGACACCCATCATTACTCAGCTATTATTTTTAACATAATGGGTGCATATATCCATGGGCACCAGATTTGATACGTTATCCAGTTGGCCATATCATCAGCTGACTGGATTCGACGTGGCATTAAGGATCAAAAATAAAATAAGAAAGTTTTTTTTCTCTCTCTCATGATCTCTCTATCTCCCTCTCGTTCTTCTCTCTCGCTTTCGCTCTGATCTCTCTTTGATCTCCCTCACTCTCGTTCTCTGTCCGATCTTTCTCCATCTTGTTCTCCCTCGCGTTCTTTATTCGATCTCTCTCCCTATCATTCTCTGTCCGATCTCTCTCGCTCTTATTCTTTCTTGCTCTTCTCTCTCTCGACCTCTATCACTCTTATTCTTTTCTCTCGTTCTTGTGGTCTCGATTTCATCCTTTGCAGCTCATCTATTGTGATTTAAAATACAATAATATGGCAAGAATTATGTTATTTTTCTTCACATAATGAAAAAAATATAAGTTACTTGGTTTGTTTTTGGGATTAATACATTTGACAATTAATGTTGCCTTGAAAAAAAAAGAATAAAAGTTTTGAAAGTTTTCACAAACATATTTCAAAATTTAATTGTATTCCACCAGAGTACTAATTTGGCATAAGATATTTAGCACATTTGGCCTAACATCTTAAGCAGGAATTCTCAAGTTCCCAAGAAATTAAAGTCTAACTATGAGCACAGCTAACAACAAGTCATGGTGTTCTTCCAAATTTGGATAAGGGCAAATACCAAAAGAAAAGGGAAAAAGAAACCCAAGTTCCTAAAGCCGAGGAAATGTTTGCCTCCATACTCCATATAGTGATAGAAAAGCGCACACACAACCAGCAGCACTGGAACCAATTACACTACTAGGTACTCTTTTTCCCTTCTTCTTCTTAGCCACTCCCTGTGCTTCCTTTTGCGCCATTTTCACTTTTGTGGTTGCAATGCCATGAAATTAGAATAGTTTTTAATTATTTTTATTAAAAAAATAAGTGATCAATAAATAATAATAATAATAATAATAATAATAATAATAATAATAATAATCACATGCTCCAAAAATAATGCCAAAGTGCCAATTTTTTATGGTTTTTTCAACTCACTATAATAAAGTAAGTGGCAATAAGAAGGAAACCAGAGGACCCAAAAGCACACCAAGTGAGAATACCTAAAATATATACAGAGCAAATGCTTGAGAAATAAAGACCAGAGACCAGAATTGGGGATCCATAATGAATATCAACAAGTTATTGAGAAGAGCTGATTGTTATATGTGAGGTGAAGATTGGATCAAGCTGATAGCCTCTGATAGAGATCCCTGAATTGATGAGATACCGGGTTTAAGAAGCTCCATTATGGGAAATCTAGGAGTAGAATTTGGATTGGAATTGAGAGAGAGGCTTTTATTGAGGATAAATGGATGAGATTTATGTAATTGGAGAAGAGGGAAAAAAGTGGGTTTGATGAGGAGAAGACTTGACAATGCCATTTTTAAGACTTGACAATAAGCTGCAAAGGATGAAACCGATACCATAAGAGTAGGAGAGAAAAATGATAGGGAGAGAGATCATGAGAGAAAAGAACAAGAGGGAGAGAGGTTGGAGAGAAATCATAAGAGAGGATGAGAGGGAGAGAAATCAAATAGAGATCACGAGAGTGAATAAAAGGGAGAGAGATCAAAGAGAGAACGTGAGGGAGGGAGAGCGGACAGAGATTGAAGCAAGAGCGAGAGAGAAGAATGAGAGGGAGAGATCACGAGATAGAGTAAAAAAATTATTTTTTAATCCTTAATGCCACGTCGGATCCAATCAGCTGTTGACGTGGGCGACTGGATGACATGGCCGTGATTATCACACGCCAGTAGCTAGAAAATACAATTTTCGGCCATTGTTACCATTAGGTTATAAAATAATAGCTGAGTGATTTTTTTTGTTACAAATAAAAGTAAAGTGACCACAACATTACAAGTGTAATAGTTTAATGACCACCCGCGTAATTAACCCCGAAAAAGTAAAAAAAAAAAAAGTCAAAAAATTGGTATTTTGGTAATTGGTGCATGTATTTCACGTCTACCCACCTATCCATATCATCCCAATTGCTAAATCGAATCCATATGGCATTAAGTTAATTTCATCCGTGGTAACTTAACTTTCACATAAAGTAACGTTTTGATCACTATATTTTGATTGGTAATAATAAAATAATCTAAGTACTATTTTGTAATAGTAAAATAAAAAATGCTAAATAATAATTGCATTTTCAGTCACCTGTGTGCTAGAAATCGCTGACTCGGTAGGTGATTGATCAATCATCTGTTAGGGAAAGGGTAGGAGCGAATAAAACGGAGTCTAATTTGTTAAATATAAAGGAATAAAATAGTATTTGATTTTTCTGAGTTAGCAACTTTTATGTGCACTGATGATTGGAAATACAATTATCCAGTATTTATGACTTTACTGTTACAAAATAATAATTGAGTTATTATGTTATTATGAATCGATCGAAATATAGTGACTAGAAAGTTTCTTGTACACAACTGAGTGATCACGAATGAAATTTTTTTTTTTTTAACTTTATGCCATGTGGGCTTTATTCAGTAGCTAACGTGGCAATTGGGATAATGTGAACAGGTAGGTGAACATGAAATACAAGTGCTAGTTATCGATATATCCATTTTTTCGGCCTTTAGGATTTTTCTGTTACAAAATAATAGTTTAAATATTTTTTCATTAAAAATCGTAGAATAATGACCATATTGTTGCACTCACCAAAATTTAGTGACCACGGATGAAATTAACCCCAAATTTCTATTATTTGAGTTCATAGTAATACAAATCCCATTAGTATTAAATCCATCTTTATATATAGGCTTGCATTTTATTTGCAGGTCATTTGTGGCCCAATTGCACTATTAGACCGAATTTATCTGATCGAATATGTTGGGAACATATTTATGTAGAATGGGAACATTGGTTCCTCCATCTTCACTTATAAAATCGAAGAATTATTTTTATGCATTATTGGAAAAATTGGGATGAGTGATTCTATTTTGAGAAAATTAACTCTTATTTTAAAAGTGAATTTTTATTAGTAGAAATTAGGACATTGGTTTTATTTTATTAGAAAAAATTCCAATTCATTAATAAAAGTATTTTTATGTGATCCTCTTTTTAACATGCATAAAAATAAATAATTTTATTACAAATTACATAATATAAATGAATAAAAAGCAAAATAAAAATGCTAAAAGTGACAAATCTAATTCAAAGTGGTGTCTTCAAATCTCCATAGTCTCCCATATGCTATTGAAAAGTGCTCACACATAAAAGAAAAAAGTATTGAAGTAAAAAAAAACATAAATAAGAGTGATGTTAGTAACTAGTATATAAAATAATAAAAATGAATTAAGGCAAATAAAATGCATAATGTATGACAAACCAATTAAATGACATAATAAAATAAATAAACATATTAAAAATTCAACATACATGTAAACATTAATAATAAACCAATTAAATGCGCGCCAACACGTGTCGCCGGCCGATTTTTTTTAAATAATTTTGAAAAAAAAAACTATCATTTTAAAACTTCTTTTTTATGTTTTTTCTTAAAAAATATATATATTCTATTTATTTAAAAAAATAATTTTGACAAGAAAACTATCATTTCTAACTTTTTTCTTGCCAGTGAATAAAAACTTAGTTTTATTATTGGGTAAATTTGATCTATGCTGCCTTGGGACTCAGTGTCTACCGTAGCAAACCAAGATACTTGTACTGCCTTTTTAAAAAATTTAAATAGTCCATGAATCATCAAGATGAGCTATTTTCTCCTTCCTTAACTTAAGTACAGGAAGCAAAAGAATTTCTAATAGCACAAATGTGCCCAAAGTCTATCACCCATTTTTTCACATCAAACACAGTATTGGCTTGAGAAAGACCGCAATAATTATGTCGATTCCTTTGACCAAATTTATGTTTCACTTAACAAGATTCTATTTTTCTCCATCAGGTGCATAGTGGCCTAATTTGGCGGGGTTTTTTTTAAAAGGGGGTTTAATTGTAAAATATTTGGAGAAAGGGGGCTACAGTAAACATTATTGGGAAAAAGGGGTGTCAGAAACCGGCAGAGGCAATGCCGGTATCCAACATGTGGGGCCACCAGGTTGAACGGGCTGCTCATGTCAGAAACCGGCATAGATGGTGCCGGTTTCTGTGCAAAAGTACATGTCAGAAACCGGCACCACCAGTGCCGGTTTCTGGCATCTGGGACAGCCTCCTGGAAATTGTCGAAAACCGGCATATGTGTGCCGGTTTTTGAAGAAAAAATTCATCTTCCGCCAGAATTTCATTTATATTTTGGCACACTTCATCTTCACAATTATTTCATACTGGTTTCACTTGTTTCATCTTCTCTTTCGTTCTAATATTTCATACGAGTTTCACTTGTTTGTTTATTCCATTTTGTTGTTTCGTAAATGTTTGAGTTTATTTCATTTACAAAGGATCTAGCCAAGAATAAATTATAGGCAGGAGAATTATCTTTGAAGGTAATACTATGGTCATATAATTTTTTATTTTATTCAAAAAAAATTTATATTTATATTAATTTGATTTTAACATTTAACATGCAGGTACAAATATTTTGAAAAGGTATCAATTCCATCATTAAAGGTAAGTTATTATCTGTGTAGTATAAAAAATAGTATGAATTAAAGTAAATTACTTGTAGGATAAAATTAAAGAAATATTGAAAATATCAATAATATCTAGTTTTTACAAGAAAATAAAGTTGTGTTAATATGAAATCATATTTTGTAACAGATACATTATTGAAGTTGAAATTAAGTTTTTCATTTAAAACTGAATATGACAATAATATTTATGATATGTGTACATGTAATGTAGGAAAAAAATGTCGGTTCCTGTGACTTTTATAATTCACACTGGAGGACAGTCAACGTTCGGTATATCTGGCTTTAATTATGACGCTTCAAGTCCTTCAGCTAGATCTAGAAGATTGAAAATTAGAAACAAGCCGACTTTTGCCGAGCTTATTCATAAAATATCGGTTAAATTGGATTTGGGTGCAGCGGTTAGGATCTGTAGGGTGATATATAAGTGTCCAGTTTGCAACCAGGGGTCAATTTGCTGGGCGATGATGGATATAGTGGATGATGATGATGTTGATCAAATTTATGAGAATTTTAATATATTTCCTGGATACACGATTGTGGAGTTAATCGCTGTAACAGAAGAAATTATAATTGAAAATCGAGAAAATGTCTTGAATACTATAAATCAGTTTGCTAATGCTGGAGACTTAGGGTCTATACCGACTGGAGAAGAAGAGAACGAGTTTGGAGGTAGTTCGCGACATCAGTATGGGGCTCCAACTGAATTTGAAAATGTGGAAGAAACAGAAACTGTAGATGCAAGTCCCCTCAGAGAGGTAAGAGTTCCAAATGAAATGAATTTTGAGTCATGTCATTCTGTTGAATGTGCAGATGTTCCGGGTGAGCATACATATACATATGGGTATATTTCTCCAAGTAGTGATCTAGAAGGTGATGATGAAGAAATAGACTTGACTGATGGTGAGCCAGAAAATTTGGTAGGAAGAGATGATGGATTAATTCCGTGTAATACGGCTCAGGTAACAGAGGGAATTCAAAATATGCAAATGAATGAGAACATAGATCGACCCAGTGGACAATCCAATATATCGCAGTTTAATTTTTCGTCCGTGCACCACACATCTGTTGATTTTGCTGAAGCGGAAATTGATATGTATAATGATTTTCCAATGGTCAGATGGGATGGAGTGTCTGAGTTGTGCGAAGGATTGGCCTTTACATCGAAGGATGAAGTGAAGGCGTGTGTGAAAAAATTTTCTATTCAGAGTAATGTTTCATACAAAGTGGTAGAGTCCAAGCAATCATACTGGTCGGTGTGCTGCACACGTGCAGATATAGGTTGTCCATGGAGACTACGAGCGATGAAGAAAAGGACATTTCCGTATTGGAAAATTAGTGTTTATAAGGGACCTCATAACTGTAATGCCCAACTGGTATCACAACACCATAGGCAGTTAGATTCGCAGATTATTTGTGACTGCATATTGGAAATGGTTAGTGCTGCTCCGGATCTTAGAGTTAGTGTAATAATTGCCGATATCAGGAATCGTTTTAATTATGATATATCCTACAGCAAAGCCTGGTATGCGAAAACAAAGGCTTTGGAAGAGATATTTGGTAATTATGAGGTCTCTTATGGAAGGTTGCCTGGATATCTAAGAGCCATGGAGACATACAATCCTGGAACGGCCTATGAATTTATTGTTGAAGATAGTATGAAGCCTAATTGTAGACAATTCAAAAGGCTATTCTGGGTATTCAAGCCATGCATAGATGGTCTAGCTCACTGTAAGCCTGTTTTGCTCATTGATGGAACGTTCATGACAGGAAAGTTTCATCAAACTTTGTTGATTGCAAGTGCAGTAGATGGAAATAATTTCTTATTTCCAGTAGCGTTTGCTATTGTTGAAAATGAGAATAAGTCTAGCTGGAGTTGGTTCATGACATGCATTAGGCGTCATGTCACCAAGGAATCGGGGATAACTGTTATTTCTGACAGGCATGCCGGGATAATGGCCCTTTTTCGTGATGATAGCAGTGGCTGGAAGGAGCCATTAGCGTTCCACAGATTTTGTCTCCGCCATTTCGTTAGCAACTACAACACTGCTCACCGAAACTCAGAAATTAAGAATATGTTATATAAAGCGGGTATGTTTAAGGCTTGAGGCTGTAAATGTTCTGGCCTGCAATTTTGTATTCTCTCCCACGCCCACATTTGTAGAAGTTGTAGATATCCTGCAACTCCCTTAGCATTTGGACGCGTCGCCCTACATAATTCTCTATATAGCCAGCCTAAACATGCTGATCCCCAGCTATATTGCCCTACTGAATCCAAATCTTTCAACAAAGGGAGGAACATTAAGTGCACAGTACTGGATGATTGAGATGAGAATAACAAACCTCCAAGACACCGTAGTATCCAAGCACGAGCATGCTGCTGCAATAACTCATGTGTGGCATTTTCGGGTATTTCGCCAAACACTCTATCCAACCAAGTCATTTTAATTTTTCCCCCCCGTATATCGCTAGCTGGAGGAACTACTCCAAGTAAATTATGACATATTCTCTCCCAATCAAGATTACTTCTACCCGTTACAGGCCTACCCTCAATCGGTAATCCTGTCAACACTCCCACATCCTGAAGGGTTATTGTCGTCTCACCGCATGTGAGGTGAAATGTGTGAGTTTCTGGTCTCCACCTCTCAATAAGTGCAGTAATTAAATTCCAATCAATATTTATGGTCCCAATACGGGCAATTTCTAACAACCCTGCTGCTGTTATATAGGGTATAATTCTAGGATTAATTTGTCTGTAGTGCTGAACTACGCTTCCTCTTCTTGTCCTCAAAACATCTCTTTCAACCTTTGCATTAATTTCAAACATATACCACGTAATCAATAAAAAATGTTATCATTACTCTACACAATATATACAATATAAAAAATTACCGAATTATTCCATATGGCATCAGATCGATGCCTTCCTTGCAATGATAACAACTCCCCATTGATAGGACCAGGGTTTATTTGTGCAGCTCCTAAATGATATGCATCCATGACCAAACTTGCATTTAAAAAAAAAAAAAAAATTAACCATTAACAAATATATATGCTGAATAATTTCATTTAAATATTTTCTTTCTCCATAGGTTATACATCTAAGCTAATAAATTATATTTAATAACTATACATTTTTTCGATTACTATAATAAATTTGAAAATTAATCATTGCATACAACATTAAATTATTTACTTGCTAATAATCATTTTTTTTTCGAATCAAAGACAATTCAAATTGTGCTATAATTACATCCATTCAAATGAATTAAACATAATTCTTAAAACATTTAAAGTAGTATTATCTTACCTTTAAAGTGGGCAATAGACAATGTTCGAATTTTTTAAGACCTAAAAATAATATACAATCATATAATTAATATTAATATCAATAACAACATTATAAATTTTTTTTACTAAAATTAAATATTACAACAAATAATAATAACTTACCAATTATATAAGCTTTGAAACGGAAAATGTTGGATGCAAAGTTAACTCAAACAGATTAAGAGAGAAACAAATACGGAGACAAGGGATGAAGAGCAAGCAAAAACTAAATGAAAGCAAAGTGAAAGCTAAATGAAAGCTAAGTGAAAGAAAAGGGTAAATGAAGAAGAAGCACAGGGGTGAACCCCAAAATTATTTCAAAATACTGCAGCCCCCTGCAGCTTCCACGTGAAGCTGCAGGGGGCTGCAGCTTTGCCGGATACCGGCACATGCAGTGCCGGTATCCACCAAAGCTGCTGCCCACTGCAGTCTTTGCAGTGGGCAGCAGCATTGCCAGATACCGGCACTTCATGTGCCGGTATATGGCACCCCACCCGGGCACGCCGGGTGGCCCACACCTGTCGGAAACCGGCCACTGTAGTGCCGGTTTCCGACACCCCAAAACCCCATTTATTTTTCCTGTAGCCCCACTTCATTAAATATTTTTGGATTCCACCCCGATTTAAAAAAAACCCCTAATTTGGCACACAAAAAATAATTTTCTTTTTTCCTAAAATCAGAATTACTAGTTTTAGACTTGTAAACATATTTCGAAAAGCAATCAAATTAAGCATTAGAAGGAGTGCTGATAATGGTATGCCTATATACTTATTTGCATGATCACATAACTCCAATTGATTAGTCTAGGACTCGTATAGTTTAGAATCGGTGAGAGAAAAATCCACTCCATGCATGTCTAAAGATGATAAGTCCCATTTTTATCACCTCTTGAACTTGCCTTATTAAAAACTTCAATTTTGGAGAGGCAGGGGAAAGGCTTTGCGAAAGGAATTGTAGGAAGCATAAGAAGCATCATAGAGATATTGGGCATGTTATTAGCATCAACAACATCAATTTGTGCCAAGAAGAACACCATCAATAGGACCAGCAGCAATGAGAGTAGCAACAGTTTCAACATCCATAATTAATTAAGATTGTTTGGCAAAAATTTTATTAGCACAAAGTTTGAGACATGTATAAACAATGTCTTTAAAAATAACTTGCACACAATGATAATAAGATTAATATAAAGGCATAGGATCTGGACAATGTCTTTTAAAAATCCAGTCTTGTAGTTGAAATTTAAATTTAGTTGTCAAAGCATGTGGTAGGTGTAGACACCGGGTCCCGAGACAGCGCACATCAGGATTACCCAATGATGAAATTAATTGTGTCTGCTTATAGGCAAAAATAAAGTTGAAAGTGATAGTTTTCTTGTCAAAATTGGTTTTTAAAAAAAATAATTAAAATATATATATATATATATATATTTTATATATATTAAAATAAAAAAGTGACTTTTGAAAATATAGTGTTTGAGCAAAAAAAAAAATCGGCCAAAAATTTGACGTCGACAGCGCCCAGCGCGGGGTGCGCTGGGCGATGCGCAGCTCGCTCCCGCGACGTTGGGTGACGCCCGTTGCACGCGCCGACGGGCGTCGCTCGGCCTGTCACGAGCCCAGCGGCCCCCCATGTGCATTTTTAGCTCAAAATTCATGTTTTTCTTCCATTTTGTTTTGTAGAATTTAATTTTTAAAACTTTTTGTCTTCTAACCTTTCAAATTATTCAGCTTTTTTGTGTTAATGGGAATTAAATTGTTTTAATTTCTTTAATAAAAAACTGATTTTTGGGAGATATAAAATAATTTTTAGAGAGAGAATTAGGAGGGTTTTTCTTAAGAAAAATATTTTCTTCTTCTTCTTTTTCAAGAAAAAACCTCCAAATATTCTAATTTATTTTTTTCCAAGTTAATTCTTGAAACAAAAAGAATAATTTTTATTATTAGGAATTTTCTTCTTCTTTTCTAACAATTTTCTTCTTGAGACAAAGAAAATAATTTTTTGTTCTTGGGATAAAACTTTTCTTCCATATTTTATTTTTCTAACCTTATTTTTTTTGCAAATCAAGATAACAAAATTGATTATTTACCTTCAGTTATCAAATCAAATTTTGAGGGTAAGCATTTTGGGTTTAATTTTGTGTTTTATTATTATTATTATTATTATTATTATTATTATTATTATTATTATTATTATTATTATTATTATTTATAATTAATTAGCAACCATGATTCTTTTAGATCTATTTTTTTTATGTGATGTAGTCATTGATTCAATTTTTTTCCTTAACATATTTTTATTTCTTATTCTTGTGTTCTTGTTTGATTGTTCATATTATTATTATTATTATTATTGTTGTTATTATTATTATTATTATTATTATTATTATTATTATTATTTAACATGTTTTAACATATTTTATTTATTTTATTTATTTTTGCTTGCTTGATTGTTCATCTTTATTATTATTATTATTATTATTATTATTATTATTATTATTATTATTATTATTATTATTGCTATTACTCTTGTTGTTACTCTTATTATTATTATTATCTATTATTATTACTTTTATTATTCTTATTTATTGTTATTATTATTATTTATGCTTTCATGCATGTTGAATTGTTAATATGTTAAGTTTTTTTTATGTTAACATGTCATTTAATTAGTTTGTCACTCATAATTCATGTTATCATATTTATTTTAATTCATTTTCATATATTATATGTTTGAATTCATTTTTATTACTAACATCACTTTTTATTTGTGTTTTTTTTTTATTTTCAATGCTTTTTTTATGTGTGAGTTTTTTCAATGCCAAGTGGGAATCCATAGAGATTTGAAGACACCATTTTGGTGAAATTTATCTTTTTTAGCATTTTATTTTTTTTTATTATTTTTTATTTGTTTTTATTATGTAATATGTAATAAATTTATTTATTTTTATGCACGTTAATTAAAAGTCACAAAAAAATTTTATATTAATAAATTGGGATCTTTTCTAATAAAATGTGACCAATGTCCTAATGTTAACCCATAAAAACTCACATTTAAAAAGAAGAGTTAACTTTTTCAAAATGGGATCACTCATCCCGATTTTATTAATAAAATACTAAAAAATAACTCTTCGGCTTTTTAAGTGAAAATAAAGAAACCAATGTTTCTATCCTAAATAATGTCCCGATTTATAAATATTTTTTTATTCATTTGATTCATTTATTTATGTTTTGCTTGATTTTATTTTGAGAGATTGTACTTTTGTCCCAAATTTTAATACTTTTTTTTTTTTGGGGATTATATTTTGTCCCAATTTTATCTTTCTTTTATTTTTTGTGGCTTGTTTATTATTTTATTACTTTCTTTATTGTTTTTTTACTGCTTGGTTTGCACTTATTTTTTAATGCATAACCGCGTGAGAAGAGAGGTGAAATTTTTAAAATTAAAAAATCCATTTATTATTAACCAAGGAATTAATAAGAGTAAAGTTTTGAATTTTTCTTTGGTTTAGACCCCCAAGGTTAGATGAACTTTCTCAATTTCTTGTAAATTGGGTGGCGACTCCAAAATACCTCAAATGTGCCTACAGGCTTCATGAAATTAGATGATCTTTCCAGTATTCTACTGGAAGGAGGTGTCCAAAATATCTCATGATTGCCCAAGATCAAAAAACGCAAACACTCTCGGGCCTTAAAAATAGGTTTTCGGGAACTGGTCGGGTCCGCGCGCGTCACAGTAGGTTGAGAGGAATCCAAGTAAAAGACGCATCCAAAACTTCCAAATAAATTTTTGATTTAACCTCCATTTTTCATAAATATGTTTTGCAGCATCTTCAGGATTCAAGACTTGATCTAGCCGACTTCGGTAAGAAGTATGGCCTGGTAAAAAGTACGGCTAGCCCATACTTTTATTTACATTACGCCCATATTATATTAGATTTAGAGTTTTTATTTGGTTTAATAGTATATTAATTTTTGGTCGTTAATTTAGTACTTGATGGATGTACTAGATCTAATGTTAAAAGGTAGATAAACCAGTCATCTCTCCACCCTAATTAAGAATGCAGACAAAACAAAATACAAAACAAACGTATTTTGGTTATCCATCAAGCCATCTACTACAGAAAAAAAGGATTAAGAGAGAGAAATCAGTTTATAAAGTTCGTGATTATTGAAAACTCTCTCTACATTATCTCGAATGTTGCTTAAGGTATGTGATTTATTCGTTTCATCTATGTAGTTATTACTATATTAAAGATCTGAATGTACATGAATAATTTATGCGATAATGTTTGAATATCTAAGTATTAAACTTACATATGGTATCGGAGCCATGAATTTTGAATATATAATAATTCTTAGATTGTTGATTTGATTTACAATCTATTATGATATTCTATGAATTGCATTGATGAATTTGATTTGGATTAGCACATGCCTGCCTTTATGTTTCTGCAAACATATTGATTTTGAAAAAAAAAATTTGTTGCTACCGTAATTTAACAAATGAAACAAACATGTTAAAAGTTGCCGTCATATGAATTTAGGGCAATAATTAGGCTGTATTTAGGGCAACATGAATAATAATAATAATTTGGTTTCTGCTGATTGAAGTGAAGTAACTAGTGCTAGTCATGATTTTCACAATCATGATTTGAATCTATTTCCTACAAAACATGAATGTTGTTTCTTTGTTTGGGATTGATTTGTGGAAAATTACTGTAGCCGTGTTTGTAGGGTTGTCCTTGTCATCTAACAATCTACATGTTCCTGGGATCCCACCCGAATGCTTACCGCGCTCTGGCTTAGCAAGGAAAGTATTAGTTCTGGAAATTCTGTCATTTGGTTGTTTCGTATGTTCCAGTTTCATAGCCAAATCAATGAAGATTTATGTCAACATTTACCATTCTGAGCACCCAAATGATCCCCGTCTCAAGTGGTGTCGGGCCGCCTTCTTATCTGTTTCGGTAGTGATATCTACTGCTGGAGTTGGTCTGTTAACTGTTTCAGTTGCTTTACTGCTGGAAATTAAGGTGGGAAAGCTGTATTGTGGGACTCGTGATGCTTTGACTGCTTTTGTTTCGTTATGTGTATTAGGGGTTATTGGTCTTGTTTCATATTTAGTTGTAATGGCTTATGCTATAAAGCACGCTATGGTGGAGGATGCAATTATTCAGAAAAATATGGCATTGAATTAAATATTTTTATTCAGAAGTCAACCTACTACATTGCTTTCACAATTAAAATTAAATTTCAAATGGAGCCAGTGAAATTTAGTAAAGAATCACAAGACTGGATTTTTAAAAGACATTGTCCAGATATTGTACCTTTATATTAATCTTATTATCATTGTGTGCAAATTATTCTTAAGGATATATTAACCTATTACATTTGCGTACTATGTAGTTTTTGTATTATTTAAAAGGACTGATGTAAATTAAGTTTTGTAAATTAGTTATGGAACATATTGTAATACTAATAACTTTTACTAGTTACTTATGTGTAAGTTAACATGCAGGTGAATGTGATGTAATGAAGGTGAATGTTATGCTGTGTTGTTGTGATGTTGATGAATTGATGAGAAATATAGAAGTGCAATGTATGTCATGAAGTATTGGAGGAGGAGTATATATATTGGGAGTGCTTAAATTTGAAATTGTAGGTTGGGTAGCAAATTTTTGAGCCGTTGTGCTGCCGAAATTTTGGTTAAATAAATAGTGATTTAGGTTCGCTTAACCAACAAAAGATATTGTTAAATGCGATTAGTCTTATAAATATAACCAATAATATATATATATATATATATATATATATATATATATATACACACACACATATACATATATATATATATATATAATGAGTAAAAATTAAAACAAGAAGGGTGTTACATATGTGGTGTGAACTAGAGAGAATATAATGTTAACATGAAAGGATTTTTTATTTAACTATTAAATATTAAGAATACTACAAGTGAATTCTTATATTGTCAATTTACAAGTGAACATGATCATTATATGATCATAATATAAATGATATGTCTATACGATGAGTATATTAATGATGTGAATACTATGTGAATGATATGCACATTTAAGTATAGCCTGCGTTAACCGAGTAGTGGATAGATAAGCTTGCCTATAGGAATCTCTGTTGCTACAGCCTATGTGTTTTGAATCCTATTTGGATCCCTATGTGTTAATGTATCCACGGGTACCTATGTGTTTCTTTCCTGTTATCCACCACTTTGGAATGCAGGCAAATTGTTAAAGACAGTATGTTAAAGAGAATGTTATGGAAAAGAGTAAACTTTTAATGTGTGCGAATCATATGCTTGTGTGAACAAAAGAAATACGCTTGATATATATATGTAACATCAATGATAATTTATTTGAGTTGCAATTATTTTATACGTGTGGAACACTTGAATTCGATATTAACAATTGCATGTGTGATTAGTATAATATATGGGTGACATGTTAAGATTGAATTATTAATAAAATCAAGCACTTTAACGTGATAATGAAATAAGAAATATTATTTGAAGATAAGTTTACAAAGTTATGACATAAAGATGGGATAAGATGTATTTTTGCCCTCGAACTATTGGAAATGGAGTGAAAATGCTCTTAACCTTTTTTTTTGTTAGTTTTTACCCCTGAACTCAGTTTTATGGTTGGAAAATACCATCACAATGGATAGAAAGTCCAGCTGGCAAATGGAGTTAACGGCAGCCAATCACGCGTCGACACGTATCAACTCTCTTTTATAGTCAGATTGTTGATTTGAATTCTATAAGAGGTTTTTTTTCCCTTAAACTATGGGAAAATGGTGTGAAAATACCCTCAAACTTTGTTTTGGTCAGTTTTTACTCTCGAATCAAGTTAACATGTGTCGATGCGTGATTGGTTACCGTTAACTCCATTTGCTAGCTGGACTTTCCATCCAAAATGAGAGCATTTTCTATCCATTTAAGTGACTTTAGGGGTAAAAACCGACCAAAAATACATTTAAAAGCATCTTCACTCCATTTCTAATAGTTTGAGGGCAAAAATAAACCTTATCCCTATAAAGATTTTAAAATGCTAACCAAGGTTACGTATCTAAATCAAAGTAATAAATATAAGATTATCATTGTTAATTGTATGATTTAACATTTGGTTATTGGACGTCTCTTTATATACACACTTATAGAAAATTATTATGAATACACAATTATTAATAAAACTATGTTTCGAATGGTAACCTAAGTAATCTAACCATGAAAGAATATTTTTTTATGTCTTCTTGAAGATAAGTGCAATAAAATGTTATCAATACGGAATGTAAATTAATATATATATATGTAGAAAATTAATAATTATGAAAGGTACATGTTAAATGATTAACATGGTAACTAACATGGAATAAGTATCATTAAGTGTGCGAGTGTGTACTTCCAATATGTTGTATTATAATATATGTTTTATATAAAATAAATATGTATGATGAATATATGATATAAGTGTATATGCATGATTAATGTATGCTCCTGACATGTTTAGGCATTATGAATATAAACAATTATATCCAATCATTTGTGTGTATATGTTGACAACTACTGTGAGTGGTTGTCCACATTATGTTTGTTCCCCACTAGGTCTGTGTGCTTAGCGCTGGTGTTTTATCCGTGCAGGTATTGAAGATAGAAGTAATGTCCAGGACATTCCGTATTTGTCAAGGCCGATAAGTCCATAAGAGTTTTGTATAGACTTTGTGCTATATTTAGTTATGCAATGTAAACTTCTATTGTAAAAGTGTAATTTGAGTATGTAATGTGATTATTGTGGAAGGGAACCGGTTTTTGAACGAGTAAGTCACTTTTGAGAAATGTATATGTAAAATGAAGTTGTGAACTTTGCTAAAGTGTTAAGTAAAAGTGTTATGTAAATAAAAGAAATTTTATAATTCTGAACATAATTTAATGGATGTAATCAAGATATTGTAGTTACTGTGTGGCATCCTTCACCTGTCATGGTAGATTACTACGTACGGGTAATGGTTGCTACAAATTGGGTCTAAGAGTGCAATTGGGCCACAAATGACCTGCAAATAAAATACAGGTATATATATAAAGATAGATTTAATACTAATAGGATTCGTATTACTATGAACTTATATAATAGAAACTGGGGATTAATTTTATCTGTAGTCACTAAACTTTGGCAATTATAACAAAATGATTACTATTCTATGATTTGTAACAACAAAATAATTTCACTGTTATTTTGTAACAAAATAGTCATAAAGGACAGAAAATATGTATTCTGGCAATTTGTGCATGTATTTTTCGTTCACCCATTTGTCTATGTCATCCCAATTGCCACGTTGTCCACTGAATGTAGCCCATGTGACATTAAGTTAAAAGGAATAATTTCATCCATAGTCACTCAATTTTTGCACACGTTCTGGTCACTATATTTCGATTAATAACAACAAAATAACTCAAGTATTATTTTGTAACAATAAAGTAAAAATCTTCAAATAATTATATTTTTAGCTATCAGCGCTCGTAGGAATTGCTGACTCAGTAAAGTTAAATACTATTTTATGGATTAATTACAAATTCGGGACTGAACTATAAGTTGCTTTTCAATGTTTGAAGAGAACTTTGGAAGCCTACAATATCAGGCCTCATCTTTGGATCCCCTTTCAATTGAGTGACTCCGTCAACAAATCCGTTAAGTAGCAACGGATTTGCTGATAGAGCATTAAAGTGGGTCCCACCTGTGCCCAATATGATGCCAACTCAGCCATCTTAATTTTTTTAGTTTTTCTCTTTTTAACCCTCATCTCTCTCTCTCTCATGGACATCGTTTGAACCAAGAAACTCCACTATTTGTGCCAATCTTCAATTCTCTTATTTCTCATTTTTCTTATCAATTTCTCATTAGCCAATTCTTTGAGAATTTTTTCTGCCTCCAAAGATTCGTGCACTATGTGCTCTAAATGTGATAATCCATGCCAACCCTTGCCTTCTCTGTCACCTCCACCTCCTATTTTCAATTGCCCTCCGCCATTAGCTGTTATTTCTGACTGTCGGCTGCTGCCTGCTACTCCAAGTTTCAGTTCGTATTACTACTCGCCGCTTCCAGCGACATCCTCTTAAATTTACTCATCACCGTCTCCACCTGAAAATGGGGGTGAATTTTATCCTGCACCGCCACCGCTAAATCCAATACTTCCTTATTTTTCATTCTATTATTATAAGCCTCTTCCACCTAGCAACTCTAATCATGGAAACTTCATCTTTTTCAACACTTACCATAAAATCAACCGCCTTTAACCGAACTCTATTTCTTATTCTTCCTCGGTTGGTTGTTATTCACCTCTACTTCTGCCAGGAGTAAGTAATTTGGGTATTTGGATAATATATCCTTTGCTTTGATTGGCATCTTCACCTCCTGTAGCTTGCGTCCTCATGGATGATTTTGATCATCGACGCCGCCAATGATGATAAACTCTGAAATTCAGTTCGATGGTTTCGATTTGAGAAGAAACGCATTGGCCCATAACGCTGCTTTTCTGTAATCTAATTATAATGATCACAATAGTAACAAATCCAAATTAAATAATGAAAATTTTGAATGGCATGAAGACCAGAAGCCAAACATCTCTTTCAACCTCAAAACCCAAGAATTGAAAACCATATATAGAAGATATTTTTCCATCGTTTTCTTTTAACATAGGGAATGGGAATTGGGAAAATGATATTTTCATGGGAAGTGATTTTTTCGGTAGTTTTTCGCCGGCGTGTATATCTCCGGCAACCTTTAATTTCTCTGTATCATCATGCTACATGAGTAGTTATGGGAGTGAAAAGAGGAAGAAAAAGGAGGAGGAGGAGGAGGAGGGTGACATGGCATCCTATTGGGCAAAAGCGGAACCCATTTTAATGCTTTATCAGCAAATTCGTTAGTATTTAACAGATTTGTTGATGGGTCCCTCGATTGAAAGGGGACCCAAAGATGAGGCTTGACATTATAGGCTTGATGGACAAACTAGAGTATTGATTACAGAATAAGAAGCCATTTGGGTAGGAAGCAGAAGTTAATTGATGTACTTCCATTCCATCAGAACAAGACCATTTGCAGGCCACTTGTGAATTAAAATTTATTTATTTATCATAAACTTGAATTAAAATGTATTAAAAAAATCCATTTTCCTATTTTACTAGAAATAAAATGCAATACTGGGAAAAATGTGATAATACATAAGCACTAGTAATGTTTAATTATAAATGAATATGTTTGAGTTTTATACTTGCAAGTTGCAATATAATGTAATCTACTAGTGAGAAAAATTTTATTAAATTAGTTAATGCTGAACAATTTATAATAATAATAATAAGGAAAATACTTTGGTCCCTGTGATTTAATGATTTTACACATTAAATTTCTATATTTTTAAAATTACATATTGAATCCTCAAACTTTTTGAGGAGAATATATTAAGTATAAAATGGACGGCACAAACAACAGTATAATATAAGTATGGTTAAAATCGCGTGTATTTTAACAGAATACTATTATTTTTACCGTCCGTTTGGACTTAAGGTGTTCTAGTAGATATGTTTAGGTATTTAATATGTAGTTTTGAAAGTATATGAACCCAATTTTTAAATAAATTAAAGTTAAGAATCTAATATTTAGTTTTTAAAGTATAAAAATCAAATGTGTAAAAATATTAAAGTTCAGATATCAAATTATGGATTTTTCCCAATAATAATGATAATATGTCATATACATGGCACGTGTGGTACCAATACTTAAATTTGATGAGCATTCAAACACTTTACATGGTAAAGTTGGACCAGTTTTTAACGAATATATAGTGGAAATCATACACTAGGGCCTCATATATATAGAGAAAATATCAATATTTTTAAAACCGGATCGGAAGTTGACTCTGTCTGCTAACTGAGTTAAGAGTCAACTGGTTGGATCGGGTTGACTCGGAATTTTTATTTTTTTTGTTTTAAATATATTTATTAATAAAAAATTAAAAAAATGGTATATAAAAAATATATTTAAACAACCTATTAATTATCAAATATCAATGTATTAATTAATTTTTTTTTATTTTACTACTTTTTAAGTAATAATAGTAAAACATTAAACACTACAATTGGATTTTTTTTGTTAAATATTTGAATTTATAAGAAAAATGTAATTTTGAATTTACACTTTTTTTTTATTTTAATTTCAATTGTAAAATTTATTTTTATGACGTTAACTATTTTTATAATTATATGTTTATATTCATTTCTTTTTTAAAATTCTATTATATTTAAATTATTTAATTATTAAATATCTAAAAAAATATAAAATAAAAATATATTGAAAATAATTTCACATAATTTTCAATTTTATCAAATTTAATATTCATATAAATTAATTTTATTATCAAATATAAATTTTTAATTGAACAATATTCAATAACTATTAACCCTGATTATAAAAATATATTTTATAAAAATCTAAAAAAATAATTTAGAATATATTCGATTTTCCTGGTCCAACCAAAAATGTCTGGTCCAACCCATTTTTTTCGGTTTAACCCGATTTTTTCACTGTACAAACCGGTTTTATATCTATTTCGATTTTTTATATTAAATCGAATCAATTTACTATCCAATTCATGGTTGAACCAGTTCAACCGGCCGGTCCGATCCAATTTTCAAAACAATGGAAAATATATTACATATAACAACTCTCGACACGTGCCAGCATGTAACTTCATTTTGGTTGAGGAATGGAAAAACTGGTCCAAGAGGAATCAATTTTATCGTCCAATATTTCCTTCAGGTCACACAGTGGCGCAGCTAGAAATTGAATTCAGTGGGGTCAAAAATTTATCGCCAATAAAAATAATTCATTCACATAAAAAAAATTTATTAATATGATAATAATATATATAACAATAATAATATTACAGCTGTCTTCTATGAATTTTCATATTTTGAAAGTATTGAATAATTATTTCATTATCATTACTTTCAAATATATCCTTTTCAATATAAGTAACTAAACAATCATTCAATAACTGATCTCCCATGCAATTTCGTAGACGACTTTTCACTATATTCATAGCAAAAAATGTCCTTTCAATAGTTGCCATCACGACTGGTAATATCAGAGCTAATTTGACAAGCAAATAAACTAAAAGATACACCAAATTTTTTCCTATCTTAACTAACAACTGAGCAAGATTATTGATTCCTTCCAACATTAAAAAATCTTCATTGGATAGCATGTCAGTAATATAAGTTTCAAGCTGATTGTCAAGTGAAAGAAGTTGTACCAATGAAAGATCACAAGGATAAAATTGAGCAAGTCGAATCAATTTTTTTTGTCAAAAGATGAAGTTGCATTATTTGGACTTAAACAAGCCACACATAAAAGTAACTCAGTATTCATCTCAGTGAAACGATTGTTAAGCTCTTGAAGTTGCAAATCAATGACAGCATAGAGCAAATCCACTTGATAATGGTGCAAATTTGTGACTTGTTGAATTCTACGCCGTGACCACCCTTTCACTTGAAACAAGTCACCGATATTAGAAATAGAGACATTATGTGTTTCACAAAAGAGACAAACCTCATTTAACAAAAAATCCCAACCATCATCCCTCATCTTCTGTAGCTTTTTTTTTTTTTTATATTGCAACTAATTGCATAGCATTAACAATATCTTGATCTTTTCTTTGCAAAGCTTGTGATAACTCATGTGTGATTCCCAAAATCCCTTTCATTAAGTGCAAATTGAATGCAAAATCAAAACATTGTATTGCTTCTAATAAAGCACAAGCTTCAGCTCTTTGTTCAGAGTTAGTCCCATCCTCAACAATGTTATCAAGTACCTCTACTACAGACACTACAAAAATTTTGTGAAATAGCAACGGAAAAATAGCAACGGAATTTTTTCCGTTGCTAAATAGCAACGGAATACCATTTCCGTTGCTATTTAGCAACGGAAAATTAATTCCGTTGCTATTTTCGGTTACGTTTTACACAAATAACAACGGAATTTTTTTTTGGTATTTTCGGTCGCTAAAAGAGGAGGGAAAGTTTGGCGCGTAAATTTAGCAACGGTTATTAGCAACGGAATGTAAATACCGTTGCTAAATATCGCGGGAACAAAATGAGGGAGATTTTTGGAGCGAAAAATAGCAACGGAAATATATTTCCGTTGCTAAAATAGCAACGGAATATTAAATCCGTTGCTATTTAGCAACGGAAAATATATACCGTTGCTAAATAGCAACGGAAATCAGATTCCGTTGCTATTAATTTCGAAAATGAAAAATTCAGGTTCTAAAATAGCAACGGAAATTTTATTCCGTTGCTATTAATTTCTAAAATATATAGGCTGAAAAATCGGGGTCTAAAATAGCAACGGAAATTTATTCCGTTATTATTAATTTCTAAATTTGTAGAGCCAAAATCGGGGTCTAAAATAGCAACGGAAAATTTTTTCCGTTGCTAAATTGCAACGGAAATTATATTCCGTTGCTAAATTGCAACGGAAAATATATACCGTTGCTAAATAGCAACGGAGTTTATATTCCGTTGCTATTAATTTATAAAATATGTAAACTGAAAAATTGGGGTCTAAAATAGCAACGGTAGCAACGGAAATTATATTCCGTTGCTAAAATGGAAGAAATAGTCCCTCTTCCTATGCAATTATTTGCAACGGTTTTATGAAACCGTTGCTAAATGATCCTAATTATAACAATTGCCCCCATTTACCTATCTGGAACACTCTCTTTGTCTCTCTCTATCTCTCTATCGCGTACTGTGTCTCCGTCGCGCGCCATCTCTGCCACATCATCCGTCCGTCGCGAGCCCTCTCTGCCGCCATCCTCCATCTGTGGCTCGCCGCCTCTGTCGCAGTCGCATTCTCTCTGTCGCTCGCCAGATCGTTTGCTGCCGAATCGCCGGAAGTCACACAGGCTCTGATCGGTCTTCGCTTTCGGTCACCAGCAACCACTTTTAAGGTTAGTTTTATTCCCTAATTGCTTTGAAATTATACGGTTTATAGTGAATTTTAATCTTGACAATTGAAATTATTTTAGTTTTTTAATAATTAAAATCTAAAACGAGGCTTAAATTCAACTGTCCTGGGTTAGAAAACTAGATTGGTTGCCTAGAAAATGTGAGAAAATCAAAATCAGAAGAAAGAGATGGGAAAAGAGGGGTTGATTATGGCCAAGGAGCTAAAGCGAATCAAATCGGATCCTCTACTGCTTGACCGGTTCATTAATTCCAACGTTTCTCACTTGCTCAAGTCTGATTTTGTTTCTGTTCTTCCCGAGTTCTAGAGGCAAAATCATGTTTTTCTTTGCATGAAGATTAGCTTCTCTTTCTAGTTTTTAATTTTCCCAGTATTTGGTTGCTGAGAAATTTTACGTATACAGTTTGTGCATTCCTTTTCTAATTGAAATTTGAATGTTACTTGTATAGCCATTTTAAGTGATGTGTGAAAGGTAACAATATATCAAAATTTACCACTTCCAATTTATAGCCAATTCCCTGCCTTGGTTAACACTATTGGCTGTTCTGTGATTCTTGCTTCAATTTTTAGCCATCAGTTGATTGAAGTACCATACTATGTATAAGGAGGTAGACTAGGTATTCCTTATTGATGCCTTAAATTTTTGCTTATCTATTATAAAGCAGATAAAGAACAGTTGTTTCTTCTATATTAGCTGGTAGGAGTGATTTCACAGGTATGCATGGCAAGTTTCTGCAAATTAACGTTATTAAAATTACTTGTCAAATTTGATGATATATTTAATTTATTAAGTATGCAATTGTTGATATATGCAACTGGCTTATGCTCATTTATTACTATTTTTTTTGCCGGTTTTTTCAATTCTATTCTTCTTTGCCTTCATATCATTTTACTGCTATTGGTTGGTTTTGAACACGATAATTTCTCCTTATTTGTTGGTGTATTATGCAGTGATTTTGCTGGAATTCTGGTAAGACCCACGTATATCATTGCTATGTTTATCCAGACAGAAGTTATAGATTCAAGGTGTGTATTTCTGCTGTCATTTATAGTAATGTACATGCATGCATTTGCACATCTGTGTACAATAAAGCAATTTGGAGATTAAAGCAATTTGTAAAGTGAAGGCATGGTTTAATTTGCAGGATTATAGTGCTGTATTATCTCTACAAAATTACCTCATTTATATTGTTTTCACCAACTGCTAAAAGGCAGCAGACTGATAGTGGGCCAAAAGTATGCAAAAAGTAGTAAGTAACTACCAAACTTATTTTTACAAGTGATTTTTGCATGAATTAAAATTGTTAATGTGTGATTTTATAATTAAAGTGTGTGTGTTGTTATAGTTTACTGAATTGATTGATAAATTTGCTATATTAATTGAGTAATTAGTTGGATTAAATCAAATCTGTTTCTAAACTGAAATTTAGAAACAGCTTGTAGAGTTTTGGGCATAACACCTGTTCTGAATTTCTGATTGAGCTCATTTCAAATTCTTTAGAAAATAGACTCATAAGGGAATAACATTTGTGAAGGAGACCAAGTTGATCTCTGCCTGTAACTAGATGATATTCTCGTTGTAAGAACAATTCGGATGTTGATATTTTAGATGAATTCTTGCTCATGCAGCTGCAGTTCAACTTTATAGAGACAATTATGCAACTAATATTCCATGCAAAGCTTACAACTTCAGCTTCTTCACTGACTCCTGTACTGAGCTTGCAAGTAAGTCCATACATATATTATGTTTATATACATTTTCTTCATTGGAAATTTTAAATTTTATTTAATTAAGTTGACGCAAAGTAATTCGTTTCCTTAGGCGAGCATGATGGGATTTCCATTGGTCCTAAGGTATGCTTGAATATATATACAACCTATCATATTATATGAATTCATTTATTTGAAGGGATTTCGAGAAAATCTATGATTCTACTCAATTTATGTTATTTTCTAATTTTCGAACGCAAGATAAGTTAATAATGCCATCTAAACTACGATTTAATAATTAAAAAGTGAGAAGTACTGTGTATTGGAGAATATGCTAGATATGATCCTACAAAATATGATAAGTATTGTATACCAGAGAGTATGCTATATATGGCCAGGATTTCGACAAGTGACACCCATTCCAAATTTCTCTTTGAATGTTCTTTTTTCCTAATTAGAAACTTGATCTATGGAAAAAAAAATCCATGAATTAAGTCTAGTTAATTAAGTCTGATACATATTCAGCAATTATAAAAGTGTGTGTAGCTTGTATGAGTTATAGTTTGTTACAGTTAATTAAGTTGAATTTGCAGACAGGATCAGATTGGCTTTATGTTTATCCAAGACGATATCTGTTATGACTATGCTACGAGCCATGATGCTGCAAAGTGTGGCTTTGCTTGGAAAGTAGCAGGCCCAGCTCTATGCAATTACTTCATCAAAATAAAAGCGAAACGCAAATAACTTGTTCTACTCATGTTTTAAAGAAGATATGTGGTTAAAACTGTTACATTATAGGATATGTATAGAATAGGAAATATTTAGAATAGGAAATGTATATTCCTAATTAGGCTATTGTTTTACTAGTTTTTACTTTATAGCGATGTTATACTGAATTTACTTTTATAATGTTTTTTCGGATTTTTATTTTATAATATTATAATATATTTTCAGGATTTTAATTATTGTGTATTATAATTTTTATATGAATTTATATTATTGATAAGCATACATTATTAATATATACAGGATTTGAATTATATTAATTTAAAATTTTGTTTTTTTCCACTGTTGTAAATAGCAACGGAATATCAATTCCGTTGCTAAAAATAGCAACGGAAATGATATTCCGTTGCTAAAAATAGCAACGGAATAACAATTCCGTTCCTAAATAGCAACGGAATATCAATTCCGTTGCTACAAATAGCAACGGAATAACAATTCCGTTGCTAAATAGCAACGGAAAAAGAATTCCGTTGTTAAATAGCAACGGAATTATTATTCCGTTGCTAATTTCATTATATTTATTTAAAAATATAATTCTTTACTGTTGAAAATAGCAACGGAAAAGAAGTTCCGTTGCTAAAAATAGCAACGGAAATGCTTTTCCGTTGCTATGTGAATTATATTTATTTTTATAAAATACGGAAAATAGCAACGGAATACTAATTCCGTTGCTAAAAATAGCAACGGAATATATATTCCGTTGCTATTTTCAGCAACGGAAAACAAATTCCGTTGCTAAATTTAGCGTCGGCCGAAATTGCAACGGATCTTTCCGTTGCTATTTTCCGTTGCTAATTTTGATTAGCAACGGAAAATTAGCAAATTCCGTTGCTATTTTCCGTTGCTATTTCCTAATTTTCTTGTAGTGAGATGCGAACATACTTATTAAATTCAAGATTGTACCATAATGAGAACTCCAATGTGTGTCACCTGCTCATTTAAGACTAGTTTCTTGATTTAATCTTTGACCACTTGCCAATACACCATTTCTTAATGCTTCAGAAACTTTAGCCGTTTGACTTTCTCTCAAAAGATCTCGACGTTTGCACGATGCTCCAACAATATTCAACAAAGTAGCCAACAAATTAAAAAGAGATGCAATATTGATATCATTTTTTGCAACTGTAACAAGTGTTAATTGGAGTTGATGAGAAAAATAATGAACATAATAAGCAGATTCACTTTCTCTCATGATCAAACTCTTCAATCCATTGAATTCTCCTCTCATGTTACTAGCCCCATCATAACCTTGCCCTCTTAATTGTGACGTACTTAAACCGTGCTTATCAAATAATGACTTGATCGAAATTCTAAGAGATGAAGCACTAGTATCATGAACATGAACAATACTAAGAAATCTTTCAAGCACATCACCCTTATTATTAACATAACGCAAAACAACAATCATTTGTTCTTTCACTGATATATCACGAGATTCATCAACCAAAATTGCAAATATATCATCGCCTAAATTCTTAATGATGGCATCAATAGTCTTAGTAGCACAAGCATTTATAATCTCATGTTGAAGAGTATGAGATGTTAACTTAAGATTATTTGGAGCATTTTCACGAACAACATCATCAATACTTTCATTGTGCTTAGCTAAAAACTTTAGAAGTTCATTGAAATTACCTTCTTGTTTTGAACCATAAGTTTCATCATGACCACGAAAAGGAAGCCCTTGACGTAAAAGAAATCAAATGCAATCAATCGAAGCAGTTAACCGAGTTCTATATTTATTTTTTACTTGATCTGTATGTCTATTGAAAACAACTTTTATATTTTGGTCTTATTTCATCAGTGTTTCACATTTTCTCCAAGCTACATTATGAGCACTATTAGCACCTCCCACATGAATATCTAACCTCACAGATAAGCGGGGAACTAACTTTCTGCAACTCCATGTCGTAAATTGCATCACCTTTAACTTCAAAATCTTTGTGATGTGGAAGATGGAATTAAGATAATTATCAAGTGCTCAAAATAACATGCAAAATAGAATGAAGATGCTCAGTAATTCTAATATAAGGCTATGTTTGATAAGTGGGAATATAATGTAATTAAAGATGTAATGAATTTTTTGTTTGTTAATATAAAATTGAAAAAATTTATAATTTATTGTCTAAACTTTACGTTTTTATGTATTTAATTTTTATACTTTAAAAATTATACATTAAATCTTTAAACTTTAACATTTTTACATATTAGATTTATATGCTTTAAAAACTATACATTGAGTTCTCGAATTTTTTGAGCATAATACATTAAGTTCAAATGAATAGTAAAAATAATATTGTTCCGTTAAAACACATATGATTTTAACTGTGATTATATTACACTGTCATTTGTACAATCCATTTTAAACTTAATATGTTATTTTCAAAAAGTTCGAAAACTCATTATGTAATTTTTAAATTATAGGAATCAAATGCATAAAAATGTTAAAATTTAAGGACCAACATATGAATTTTTTCTATAAAATTTTTATATTGTAATGTGATATTAAATACATTTATAATTTCTAAAATCTTTACTAATGTATTTGTTAATCCATAAAATTTGGTAGTATTTATTGTTAAATTGCATTACAGGAGGGACTAAAGTGAGATTTTGGAAGGAGCACGATTCTGCCTAGAACAGCAGCATTTCCTATGCTCCTTTTTATTTTCTTTCTTTTGCTGCGTTTCCAGCAGCTTCATCGCCCGCTCTGCTGCGTCTTGTCTCCTCCCATTTCGCCGATCTTTTCTTTGCAAAACCCCACACACATCAACCTTCACTTTAGCCCCGAGAAACATCAGCTTTTGTGAAAATTTTGTTGCAAAGAAACTGAGAAATCATGAAGGAAACGGAGGAAAAGAAAAAAAAATCAGTTTGATAGGGATTTTTGGTTTGTGAGATTTGGAACATAGAAATTAGAATTTTCAGATCAAGAAGAGGAAATAAGAAGGGAAAGGAAAGGGAAAAGAAGTCTTATTTGAGCTTGGTGGTGATTTTGAAGACTTGGGAACTTGATTTTGCCATCAATTGAGGTTTGTGAACCACATTTATATTTTTCTCAATTTTTGTTAGGTTATGTTTATGCTAGAGTGCACGGTATGCTTAGGATTTGATATAATTAATTTGAGATTTTTATTATTGAATTATAATAGATAATAAATATGCGATTATGTGATAAATATGTGAAACCTTTTGCATTAGGATTTGATGAAAGCTTCGAATTAGGATTTGATGTTTTACATTCTTATTCTCTGGTTTAGTTATGTTTCTGGGGTTGTTCTTGCCTCATCTTTTGCTTTGCTTTGATGCTCTGTTTTTCTGGGCAAATTGTGGTCTCTTGGAATTCCATTTTTGACTGGGTTTTGTTGTTTTTCTGCGTTAATTAGTGGACTGAATTGAAGTTGAATTTATTTTTTACCATTTCACTTTCTGCACTTTATCTTCAACCACCCATCCATTCTATACTGTTCAACCAATTAACAAAGCCAAAGGGCAAACTAAAAGGATAAGCAGCCATTCAGTTAGTCGCGTATAAATATACTAAATGAGGTTTCTTCTGTGTCTTACTACAATTTTGTCATCACAGTTTTGCTTTTCAATTCTTTTAGTCTGTTTCTTTCTTTTTTGCTATAGAGTTTTATTATTATAATTTTTTTTCTTCATAGTTGTGGAGATTGCTTATTGGATCTCATGAATAAATACTTGTTTGATTTTGCAAATTAAATTGACCTCCATTTATACAATTTCATGTAGGTTTTTGCAGTCTAGCTATTCTAGTGGTTTTTGCAGTCTTTCTATTCGATTTATATAATTTCATGTATGTTAATGAAGTTATATGTGCTGAAGTTCTGATATAAGACATGACATAGTTACCAATTATCTCTTTTTAGTACTGTGTGAAAATACATCAGCTAGCTAGATGGGATTAGTCTTCTGTCATTGGTGCTTGATAAATATCTAATGTAAATTGAAATTTAGAGATAGAACATCTCTGATACAATTTCTTAGTTAAACCAATTGCTAAAGAATTTGTTAAACCAATTGTACTCATTTTATAACTTTGGCCAAATAGAGATTGAATACTGATAGAGTTGGGATACGCCCATGACTCTATAATGGATTTAGTTACAATCCAGATTAAATTGAGTTATTTAATCTGATTAAAATTACCAAATCCTATCTCAGAAAGAGTCTGAGTTAAACTAGAGTTAGGTCTCTAGCTTTTAGGATATCTATAAATAGGGGTGAGATCCTCGTTATTTGGTAACGAGAAAACGTATACGCCGCAAGGCTGCTCGTTTCCACTCACAAATTTTCTGTCTTAATTTTCAGGGGCATTTAGATTGTGATCTAGCTGCTCTTACCCCGAGTGGATAAAAGCCGGACCAGTGACCAAAAATAAATGGGATCTTGGTAGACGCTTCTGCAACGAGTTTTTGCACTACAAGAGGTAGGTACTATTATTTAATGTTACCTCCGTATAAATTATTTTTGTTATAATTTTTCCCATATCCATCATTGGTATCAGAGCCGTTGTTTTTGCGTCCTGGCATGTGGCTAAAAAGATCTAAAAATTTTATGTGTAAAATTATTAGATTTGGGATGCATTGAACACAACAAAAATTTATTTTTTTTTTGTGTAAAAAATATATATGCGTATATATTTCGGCTCGATTTCGTGTATGTGTACATCGAAACCCGAGGGGATGAACATAAGTGTTCTAAACGGCTAACTAGAAGACGAGATTTTTAATTTTTGACCTCACCATTGAATTCACAGACCCTGAAAAACCCCCACCGGCCGGAACCGAAGCGCCAGAATCGGTCGGCAAGGCAGCGCGTGGCTTACACGCGCTCTAATTCGTTAGGCGCATGCGCATGGGCGGTGGCCCACATGCACGTTGCCATGTGTCAGCTGTGATGCATCACGCTGACACGTGGCCCAATCGCTGAACGCCATGTGAATGGCTGAGGCCATGCCACGTGGCAGCTGAGGGGCTGCCACGTGGACCAATAATAGAGTGACACGTGGATGGCTATGGTCATGCCACGTGTCCCAATCAGATGGTGCCACGTGGCCCAATCAGGGACCGCCACTTGTCAGACCGAGGTCTTCCATGTGGCAATTCTGATGTGGCACGCGTGACACGTGGTCCAATGAGACACTGCCACGTGGATGACAAGTGTCATGCCACGTGGCGATGACGTGTACCCGGGTGCCACGTGTGCGCCAGGTGGACCAGTAGGAATCGGACATGTAGCACTCTGTGGTGTTGACACGTGTCTGGTCGAATGGGAGGCCGCGTGAGAAGGCGCGTGAGCGCGTCTACCTCCCTCCTGTCGGCGCGTGATGGCGCGTCCGGCATTTTTCGACCACCATTTCAGCTCCGATTTTTGTCAAATAATTTTTTCAAATTATTTCTGATTTTTTGGTCATGTTTTCAAAATTTTTTAATGACCAGAAAATAAATTGTGTAATTTTTGATATTTAAATGTGTTTAATTTCAAAATAAAATATTAAAAATTGTAGAAAAAGTGTTTTCTGCATTCGATTAATTTTTAAAAAATATTTTGAAAATTTTTTGAGGTTTTGTCCTTACTTATTGATTGAAATGTGTTTCAATCATGTGTATTTATACATGAGTGTATAAATATTTTCTGTATTATGTTACAGAAATATTGAATAAGGACAGTAGGTCTTCCTTAAATTACGCATAGGTTGATTTGAGAAATGCAAGAGTGCAATCTATAAAGCAACGTGAGAATGCGAAGGAAGATTTGAGCTGATGATATTGATGTTATAGTGCATCATAAAGTACATGTGTGAGAACAAATATAAGAGTGCATTTGGACTGGTGGTCTGAGTATGAAAATGAAACTTTGATTTGAGTTGCCAAAAGGGCAAGTGTTGAAAAGCGACACTAAAATTTTGTGATGGTATTGAGAAATGGACAGAGTGTGCATCGTCCATGAATTTATCATTTGACTTATAAGTCGCTTGATGAATTGATTAAATCGGTTAAAGATATAATCCTAATAATTAGAAAGATTTTATGAAATCTGGACTTCTATAATAGTTGACATATGTGTCAATTTAAGTTGGCGTTTATTTTTGTTAAATAGAATTTATGTTTCTTATTAATATTTGACATGAGTGTCTGATTTTGGGATTATTGGATTTTATTTATTGGTTAAATAAATGTGTTTATTTATTTATTTATTATATTGGCATTTAACTTTATAATAAATGAGTTTATTTTAATTGTTAATTGCCTTGCGACATTTTATGAGTAAAATGATTGCATACTTATTAAGTAAAGGCTTAAAGGTAAAAATGTCCAACCTTAAATGGTTAACATTTAATGCATAATAAATCTGAATTATTGGACATTAGTAGCCTTTTCGAATTTGAGCCTAATAGAAAATTTTACTAGGTTATTATTTCAGGTGCATAATAAATTGCATGTGTTGCCTTATCTCCCTTAAATATGTGCAATATTGTTCCATTTGAGATCAGAGGATCTTAATAGACGCTGCTTCCAAGTTACAATTATGAAATCTGGAATACAAAGATAAAGTATGTGCTTGAAGAGCAAGAGGCTCTTAAATCTTCAAGTTCGGTTATGGCTGAACCTGAAGATGGCACTACAGCCTAGCATAAGCAGGACCGGGATGCCTATGTCGCATCACATCACTAAGCCATTCGCAAGTATCAAAATGCAATGAATCTGTGGATCAGTTTGCAGGAGAAATTCAGAGATGAAACTCTGAATAAGCTCCAATCATTGACGATCAAATTTGATACATATCAGAAAGTCTGATTATTCGATGCAAAAACGTCTAAGAGAGATGGAAAAGAAAAAGTGAGCTTAGTGAACTAAGTCATAAGTTGACTGATGAGCAGTAGATTCAAACTATTATCCGTTCTTTACCCAAGAGTTAGTAGCATATAAAGATGCAACTAATCCACATGGATAAGCATAAAGGCATTTAAGGATGTCGCTTATCATTTAAAGCTTAAAAGGAACCGTCTGACAGTGATTAAGGTCAATGTCATAGTGCATATGGCACAATCCTATTCTAATAGAATGAGTTCTCATTAGAATAATAAAATAAGCTTCAACAATAGGGATAAGAAAAAGGCTTGAAAGCCTGAAAAGCAAAAGGAATAGAATCACAAAAGGTCCAAAGGCAAAAAGAAGGTAAACTTTTCAAGAATGAAATTTTTCAATTGCTTATAGAAATAACACTATGCAATAGATGCATTATGCCTAAAAAGATACACTATTCTGACTCAAGAGTGAGTTGAATTTATGTATCTAGTTCTAAATTTTATCATTTGTTGGTGATAGATTTAGAACCAATGGATAGTGTAATAAGGGATCGAAATACCTTTGTTATGAAATTTAGGTTATGTTCTTGCTTTATTGAAATTTGTTTTCAATTTATATTTTGAGGATAACAGTGTACGCTTATGCTTGAATGATTTCTATTATGATTCATGTTATGGATGTGGACCATGATTATTTTACTTAATTTATTATTTTTCACATTGTTATGAGAATAATGTGAAATTATGGCATGATATAATAAATCATATTGGACAAAACCGAATGAGTCGGTTAGTCAAAGAAGGTTTAGTAGGCGATTTAAATAAGGTTGAACTACCTACATGTAAGCATTACCTAAAAGGAAAAACTAATTAGAAAATCATTCGAATAAGGAACTAAAGCCAAATTTTCATTGCAGTTAGTCCATTCTGACGAATATGATCAAATGAATGTGAGGGTAAGGCATGAGGCCTACTATTTCATCACATTTATATATGGTTGTTCTAGGTATGGTCATGTCTATTTGATTTCTTACAAATCAGAAGCATTGTGTTGCTTTAAGACTTATATGAGTTTAGTTGAGAATCAATTAGACAAAAGGATCAAAGTTTTAAGATTTGACAGAGGTCGGTGATATCTTACAGATAAATTTAAAGTTTCGTGTGATGAAAAAAAAAGGATTGAACATCAGTTGTTCATTCTTAGAAATCCTCAACAAAACGGTGTTGAGGAAAGGATAAATAAGACTCTCCTATATACGGTTAAATCTATGATGGCAGAGGCAAATTTGCCTATCTCCTATTGGAGAGATATTTTATTGACTGCCACATATGTTCTGAACTGTATGCCCTCTTAATCTATCATTATCATAACTTATGAGTTGTGAACCGGTCGACAAGTTGACCTAAGCCATTTACAACTTTTGGGTTGTAATGCTTGCGTCCATGATACCTCAATTTGGTAAATTTGAGACCAAGAGGTGAAAAGAGTGTCTATGTGAGATATTCTTAAGTATCAAGAGGATACATTATCGTAGGTAAGTAAGAAAATAGCATAATGACAGAATTTGAAGCACTAGACGTCATATTCTCAAAAAGATGAATTTTCAAAGTTGGGCAAAAATTGAGATCTCACTTTCGATTAATCTCAGTAAGAAGAACTATCAGGATCACTCCATCCGAGTGGGAGGGATTCAGAGGAAGAAGGTTAAGGCCCTCATCCTCTAAACGATCCGGATGTTCGAGACCTGATTCGAGTGGGAGTATTATTGACTCCAGTGGGAGGAAAGAATATAGTATTCCTGACTCCAGTGGGAGTATGGAACATAGTCCCAGTGGGAGCATTATGAATCACGATGAATATATGAGACATGTTTATCAAGATTCAGAACTGCAAAAAATCTAAAAGGATAAATATTTCATGCCGATGATTTAAAATCGAAGGCTTGAACGAAGCCCTTTTAGTTGTCCCACAAGACAAAAAAAAGCATAAAAATATTCAAAAGGCTTTTTCATGCCCATCTAAGGAATAATGGATTAAAGCAATAAAAGAAAAAATGACATCTATGAGATCAAATCATGTTTGAGAACTATTTGATCTACTGGAAGGACACATATTGAGAATAAATGTATTCTCAAAGTAAAGCGAAAGGATGAAAGAGGTATCGAAAGATATAAGACTCAGCTAGTCGCTATGGGGTTCATACAATAGGAAGAGATTGACTATGAGTAGACTTTCTCATCTATTGTAAAATTTACGTCCATAAGGTTCATTCTCGCCATAGTGGCAAGTTTGAACGTGGAGCTTCATCAAAAGGATGAAAAGACTGTTTTTCTCAATGGAGAAATGGATGAAACAATCTACACGTTTCATTGGAAAAGGCAGCAAACATAAGGTTTGCTGATTGATGTGTTCAATCTATTGCCTTAAACAGTCTTCAACACAATAGTGCTTGAGACTTCATCATATAATCATGTCGAATGTGTTCAACATGATTGATGAAGATCATTGTGTTTATAGTAAAAGCTCTGAAAATGAATTTATCATTTTGGCATTGTATATATACGACATACTTAAAACTGAAAATGATAAATGGTACGTAAATGAAATCAAAGATTGGTTATTGTCCAACTTTGAGACAAAGGATATGAGTCATGCATATTACATTCTTGAAGTTAAAATTAAAAGAGATCATTCGAGAAGATTGTTGTCTGTCTCTTGAGAGAAATATATCAACAAAGACCTTGAGCGATTTAATATGCAAAATTACAAACCCATAGATAACTCCATTGCCAAGAATCAGTTTCTTAGCAAAGATCCGTGTCCCAAGATGCTAGCAAAAAGAACGTATGAGGAACGTTCTATATTCCAGTGCCATGGGTAGTCTTATGTATGCAGTGTTGTATATAAGACATGATATATGTTATGCAGTGAGCATGGTTAATAAATATCAATCTAACCCAGTCAAAGCACATTGGAAGCAATTAAAAAGGTACTTATATATCTTAAAAGTACTACAGACTATTCTCTCTATTATCAAGAAAGGGATGTGCAAATAGGAGAATACAGAAATGTTGATTGGGCAGGAGAAGTGGATGAGAGATAATCCATCTCAGGTTTTATATTCTTGTTTGGCAAGAGTGTCATCTCGTGGAGTAACAAGAATTAAACTTGTGTAGCCCCATCAATAGTGGAAGTTAAATTTGTCACTTCCTCAATTGCAGTACAGGAGACAATTTGGCTGAAATGGTTTGTGGGCCATTTAAGAGTAATTGTCTCAAAGGTATTAGTGACAGTCTAACGTGACAGTCAGTCGTTGATGGCTTATAGTAGAGCTAAGCATATCGGCATTAAGTATCAATATAAGAGAGATATTGTTGCACGGAGAGATATGAACTTGCAGTACGTTTCTATGCATGCAGATCCATTGAGTAAACCTATAATGAGAGATGTGTTTTGAGAGACACATTAGATCTCGAGGTTTGCGTAGAATTTAATTGGTACTGTTATATTTTATATTATCCCTTAACGTTATTATTTGCGAATAATAACTAAAGTTCATTGTTGGCAATACATGAGTGTGAATGTTTATGTGTAAACATTTACTATTATTGAAATGAGATTGATCATGTCGGACAGAGAAGTAGCCCACTCACAAGGGTGTTTACCTTAGTTTTATCAATGAGTTGGCAAAGACTAAGATGAGGCGATTTTTAAACATATGAAAATGCTCGAGAGCCAGTTCAAAATAAAAGTGCCATCTTGCAGAAATTACAAAATAAGTCTTGTTAAGGTGCGAGATAAAGACGTACATAAAGTTGTATACTTTGGATTGAGATCCAAAATAAGGATTGTATGAAATCCGATGGTCAGTTATACGTAACTACCATATTCTGTCTAAAAGGCCAGAAGTAGTCCTTAAGTAAGCGGACTAAAGTTGGGTGCTTCGGTGCATCACAACCTTACGCTTCTGTATGGTGTTTGATATACACATTATTGAAATGTGAGACATGCTCTCCTTTAAGGGAAGGAAAGAACACCATAACACATGTTTTATACCGTGTGTGCTTATATGACCACAGGGATGGGAATTTAATAATATTAATGATCTCAACTTTTCCTATTTATATTTCGACCCTTAGAACCCTTAACTTATCCCTAAAGTATGGTTCAATGTGGCTAGCTTAGTTAGTTTCCAAGAGGTCCGAGAAAAGTTTAGGCTTGGCGGATCTAACTAGAAAAGCGAGTTGGATCATGATGGATGGCATACAATAAGAGGGGAAGATAGCCTTTGGATCACTTTCATAATGTTTCGTGGTTCACCGGCATGCCTATTATAGTTTCTATGAGTAGAAACATAATAGTGAACACGAAAATTATTTTAAGAGATCATGAGTTAAAATAATGAATGTGAGAAGGCAATCTAGGGTCAGGCATACATGAAAAGAGGATCTTGTTTTTCGAGACGCTATATATTCCTAACAGGTGTATAGCACTAGTGCTCTCGAGGTATGCTGGTCACACAATCTATCTGCTTGTATAACTGAAGATTAAGACTGGAATGCGTTCCGTTATGTGCGAGTGGGAGATGATAGAGTTGGGATACGCCCATGACTCTATAATGGATTGAGTTCCAATCCAGATTAAATTAAGTAATTTAATCTGATTAAAATTACCAAATTTTATCTCAGAAAGAGTCTGAGTTAAACTAGAGTTAGGTCTCTAGCTTTTAGGATCTCTATAAATAGGGGTGAGATCCTTATTATTTGGTAACGAGAAAACGTATACGTCGCAAGGCTGCTCGTTCCCACTCACAAGTTTTCTGTCTTAATTTTCAGGGGCATTTAGATTGTGATCTAGCTGCTCTTACTCCGAGTGGGTAAAAGCCGGACCAGTGAACAAAAACAAACGGGATCTTGGTAGACGCTTCCGTAACGAGTTTCTGCGCTACAAGAGGTAGGTACCATTATTTAATGTTACCTCCGTATAAATTATATTTGTTATAATTTTTCCCATATCCATCAAATACATTATCAATCTGGTGTTCCTTCTTAACTCAAAAGCAAAATTAGTCTTTGGAGTATTTCTAGTCAGTCCACGTGTTATATATTATATTCACTTTATCTTACCTGTTGCCTTGTTTGGTTCTCCTCATTTTGTTTACCTTATAGGAATGCATATCCTTTCTATAATTTTTTTTTATTCTGTGACTACTAATTTTATGCTCAACACATTATCCATCTAATTTATATATAGTTTAGTTTGATTTTTCAGTCTTACTACAATTTGCTTTTCAATTCTTTTAGTCTGTTTCTTGTTTTTTTGCCGTAGAGTTTTATTCTTGTAATTTATATATATACTCGTTGAGATTGCTTATTGGATCTCATGAATAAATACTTGTTTGATTTTGCAAAGTAAATTGACATCGATTTATACAATTTCATGAAGTTATATGAGCATGAATTTTGTACTATTTTCTTTTTTATGTACATATTAAAGAAAAATGGCTCGTCTAGGTTTGGCCACAAGGAACTTGATAAATAGGAGAAAGAAATTAGTAATATTGTTACAATGGTTAAACTTTATAAATGTAATAAGTTGGTTTTTTCTAGGGGTGTTCATGGATCGGTTAACCGGTCCATGAGCTCCAAAAAAAATCAGTCCATTAAATTCAATTCTTTTAAAACACTAATCATTAACCAATACATTACTATCAGTTAACCAGTTCATCGGTTTTGAATTTTCGGATCGGTTAACAAATATTTTTTAGTTAACCATTATAATTATAAAATACATTCATGAAAAAATTAAAATATTCAAGTTACTTAAAAATTAAAATTAGAAAACAAATATAATTCAATATAGTAATTAAATATAATGTTCAAACTACAATTATAAACTAAAAATGTTCAAAATATTTGAAAATTAAAATTATAAACCGAAAATATAATGATCCAACTAGTTAAACAAAAAATTTTCACACACGCACGCACACACACATATATATATATATATAATATTTAATATACAGTTTCATTTTAATTTTTTTTAAAACTTTTTATATATAAAAAAAATTATGTAAAACCTATCTGTTAACCGAAAATACATGTGAAAAATTGTATAAAATCGATCGGTTAACCAAAACCGAAATATATATAATTATGCAAAATTGGTCGGTTAACCGAAATCGACGGTTTTTTGGAACTAAAAACCGTAACCGAAATTCATAAAAACTATTAACCATAAAAATCGGTTCGATTAATCTATTTTTCGGATCCATTTCGGCTTGGTTTGTCGGTTAATCAAGTCCATCAGTTTTTTTGAACACCCTTAGTTTTCTCAATTATATTGTGTGTTATCAACGTATATTAGCTCTTACTATTTGAGAAAAAGTTATACCAATGATTTTTTCTTGAGAAGAAAAATGTTGAATGAAATAATATATGAGAGTGATGATGCTTGTATATCAAAATTAAGGATGAATAGAAACTCATTTAATAAGTTATGTTATTTACTTGAATATGAGGATGGTTTAAATGAAACTAAATTCATACTGGTAGATGAGTAAGTTGCAATTTTTTTTTGCATATATTAGTTCATCATGTTAAATTTAAGAGATATGGGAAAACCATTAGTAGACATTTTGGGAAGGTCTTGAAAGCTGTCATCCGTTTGTAAGGAATACTATTAAAAAAACCAGAACTTATCCCAAACAACTCAACAGACTTGACAGTATGAGTTGGATCACAGATGGTTTGTTGCTTTTTGGCTTATAAAATGAATCAGGGCATCCAAGTGTTTGAGTGGAATCAAAATTTGTTAGGCTTAATTACTTAAATCAACATGTAATTAGTATTTGAAGACTAGAAACGTACTTTATGCGATGGTTTTTCCTCACCATGCATCTTTTTAACATCCTCGCCTTTCCCCAATTTGAAATCTATATACTTAACCTTAAGGCCTAGCCACTCAACTTCTTTACAGTCTTGCAACTTAGGATCCTCCATCAGCTTTCCTGTAAATAATAAGCCTCACACTTATTGCTTAATTTTTCTCAAATCATGATAAATTCTCCACATGCCAAGATGCTTATACTTTCCAAAAAAAAAAATCATATATCTTTTTTATTGAAATTTAAAAAAAAATGTTAATTTGGTCAAATTAATGTGTTCTCTTCTAATCACCACAAAAAAGGAAATTAGCGACGGCATTTTCCGTCGCTAATTATTTTTAGCGACAAAATGACCAAACGTCAATATTTCGCCTGTCGCAAGGAAATTTGCGACTAAATCAAAAAACAGTCGCTAAAAATAGCGACGGAAAAATCGTTGCTAATTAACCTCTAAAAATAGTCGTCACAAGATTAAAAAAATATTAGCGACAGATTTTTTCATTGCTAAATTCCGCCGCAAAACGATAATTAATAAATGCAAAAAAAAAAATTAGCGATGGCAAAATCCGTTGCTAATTATGCAAATTCCGTCGCTAATTTAATTTTAATATTTATTATTATTACTACTACTTTCAATTTAATTTTTTGTTATTATTATTATTATTATTATTATTATTATTATTATTATTAGTAGTAGTATTATTGTAACATCTAAAATTTAATTTATATAAATAACAATTCTCCAATATTATTAATTAAAAAAATATAACGTCATAAAAGTAAATTAAATTGAAACAAGATTTAAAAAGTACTTAAAAAAAATTAAAAACATCCCAAACAATTCACATTCAAATATTTATAAAAATCCAATAAAAAATGCTAAGCCCACCTTTGTATTTTTATGATATCAAAATCATTCCACACTGAAGAACCGAGTTATCATTTTTTGTTGGAAGTTACGGAAGAAGATTGATTACTTTCATTTGTCCCCGTAATTGAAGTTGTTGAATCTATTCTGAAAAAAAAAAACAAAATTTAATAAGTATTATGCTCCTTTCAACTAAAGGACTAGTCAATAAAACACAAATCGCATCACAAGAATTCAACTCCACATAGACTATATAACTTAACCAAATCTTGAAGCTATTAGGACCAATTTTAATCTTTAATAAAAACTATGTATATCTAACATTTCACATTTAAATTCAAGGAAAGAAACAATAAGCAAATCATCAATTAATTCACCGTTAAAGCACAAATGTTTTCTGGCATAAGTATTGGAGTGCCACATATCATCAATCTTAAGAAAAATACGTTATGAAATATAGCTCAAACAAACTGAACAATATCCAGAATTGATGTCTTTACATTTAAATTATGGCAGGCCAAAGAAAAGATAACATCATTTTACAATGAACTATCTCTAAATGAGAGATTTTGTGTTTGATTGAAAGAATGTACAATTCCCTGCTCAGCAATTTAACATTTTAGTGAATGCAAGTTTCAGAACCCATATCTGCTACAAAGTACAAAACTATACAGGAGTCTCCCGAACTTTTTCACAGATAAAATTATGGCACATCTTCTGGCAATTTCATGCAAGTTATGCAGAAGGAGTTTATTCAACCACAAACTGTCAATAAATGTTGCTTAAACAGTTGTTTAGAAACTCTGCAAATTCTGAGGGAAACCAAAAAGGAAAGTTAAAACACTTGTTGATGGGTACCCTCTAAATTAGAAAACGTCTGGCTAGTTATGGAAACTCCATAGTTATGAGAATGATGACATAAAATGGCATTTTGTATTCTCTCACCAGCCTTCAACACAATTAGCAAACACAGCCTGCAAATGCTAAATTCCACTTTGTGAATTGCATATAGCAACATAATTCTTTATCTATCCGATATTGCTATATTTTATACCCTTGGTCTAGAAATATACTGAACATCATAAAATGGAAGCAGTTCAAACAAGTTTAAATGCAGCATCTCAA